>NESQ01000066.1:0-302148 GCA_003070745.1 Tuber borchii
TTTTTCGATCCAAATCTCGGAGATGCGGGCGGTGCTAGGAGTGCAGACGTCGGAGCCGTTAAAGCGACGGTTTGGTTCGGAGTGTAGAGTCGGGGTGGTGAATGTAGCCCGCGCCAGGCAGCGCAGCGGATGCGATGTTTGGCCAGGCAGTAGGGTTGGGATGTGGTAAGATGGTGGTTGGAAGAGCGGGGTGATGGTAGCACTCGAGAGTAGTAAAGGATAGAAACCAAGGGTAGTGTAGGAAGTAACGTGATGTCGTTAGTGACGATGGGATAGCCCAGCCAGCAGGCGAAAGCACTGGGCAAGCTTTCAGGGGTCCGCTGCGCACAGAAGAAAAGTGAAGGCGAGGAGATCAAGGAGATGGAGTCTGGGGAGTTTGTTAAGAAGGGTGTGGAAAGATGAATCATTGTCGGATGGCACAGGTGGGGAAGCGATTGAAATGGTGAGAGAAGAGAGGGTTAGGGTGAGGGCAAGTGTGTGTGTATGTGGTGTGTGTGTGCGAGAGAGGATGAGTTGCTAGACAGAAACCAAGAGGGGGGACGACGAGAACGGCAACGACAACAAGCAGACTATAGGTTCGAAAGAAGGAAGCGAATACAATATAGTCGACTGGCGAATAGAAGAGAAAGGTACAGACAAGTAGGAGTGGAGTACCAGTATGGCAGTGTATGTAGCGAAGAGCCAAGTGAGCTGGTGAGGGGAACAGTTTGGATGGCAAAGGACCAGCTAAACTAGAGCATTCGGTGATGAAAGGCAGCCGGCTAAGAAACGAAAGGTGGGTACAAGAAGGTAGCTATATCTTTAATATCAAGGTATAAACGGCACGATCAGGAATGAAGTTTGAGAAGGGGCGACCCTGAATTGAGCGAGTATTGGGGGGCAGATGTTGAATCTATACAGAGCTAGGTAGAGGAGAAGGGACAATCTCACTGGCATTACGTGAATAGCAAAAAAGAGTGAAGGATTGGGGTCGAGTACCCTACTAAGCGAGAGGTATCATTATAGGGTATATTCCATCTCTGAAAAAAAAAAAACAGTAAAAGTCTACAATGCAATAACCTAGGAGCAGATATATCTACAAAGCCAGGGGATATAGTCTATGCTTGGCTTCTGCAAATTTTCCCTAGACCTAATACATGACTACAGATACAAGACATACTAGCAAATAAAAAGAAAGCAAGTAAGGATAATGTGAAACAGTATATGAGAATTGCCTGCACCGGCTACATTAGACTCCCAGGATCAAAGTAACAGTACAGGTATACTATCAATTGTAAGACTTTTTGCAAGCCTGATCATTATGGCCCTCATGACCACATGAAGAATAATGATGAGAAGTCCAATCAGGGATAATCTTGGACAGTGATTTCACAGGTGGAATCTGGCTTGTATGTGCCAGAGCAAAAATTCTCATGAACTGACCAGTCTTGTAAAAGTATTTTAAGTTTATCAAAAGACGAATAATGCTATCCTAAAACTGAATCTAGACAAAGATCTACTAGGCCTGACATGATTAATGAGAGGGAGAATGATGAATTGAACGATAAAGATTGAGTGAAAATTGTTGGTGAACTGAAAGAATTAGAGAGCAGATCTATGTTTATCTAGAGGGGGAGAGTTATTAGTATAGAGGCAATGTAGTAAGAGCTCAGCATATACTATAACTGATGGGATTGTAGATATATCTGATTCTAGCTTGTTAAATTGGAGACTATTACTGAAAAAAAAGATGAAATAAAACTCTAGCTACAGGTCTAAGCCTGATAATCAATTATACTTAGTGGTTGGACCCTTGTCGCCATAGCACTGATCTCCCTATATCTCTACTCAAATGATTATCAGTAAATTGAACTCATTGGACTTTGCTTTACTCCTTACCCTTAACACAATCCTGGCCACCATGACCCCTCACACAAGCACCAAATACTTTGAATCTTCAAAGTATGAGTGTAAGCTTGCACTGCTAAGTGAGAAGGATAAGGGAAGCTCTATCAGCCATCTGCTGGGCCTGTATTACTCCTTTTTCAAGGTCGATTTTGGCAATATCAATCTTTTTTTTTGATATTTTGCTTAACATGTTGATTTTCTTTTCAATTGGGTCCTATAATCTCATTGAGTGTAACTTCAATTCCATCCAAAGTGAGAAGTAGAAAGTCTCTAATAATGTCCAAATGTCTAAAAGAACCAACATCACTTCACCAATCACAGTGGGCACTAGTCCAGTAATTGTAAGTGTAAGCTCTTCTATAAATTCATTTTTTAGCTAGTAATCAAAAATTGAACAGATTGGAAATTCTGACTGTGAGCAGGCATATCCCTCACGGGATAATAGGATGGAAAATTGAATAAATAATAATTCGCCTGGTAAATATAATTAATTGATAGTCATTTTAAAACCTTACTCTAGAAGTTAGATAGTTTTGTCTTACATTTTCCAAGTATCTTATGAGACTAGGATGCAATTACAGGAGACTGTTATATTTGATATTGTATTTTAGCTACTCAGCAGCAACTTGACCAGTTCAAAATACAGATACTAACCCATATCAAATACTAGCATACTAGCTATATATTTACTATACCACATATACTAACTTTAAAATCTAATAATATTTATACAAGGCCCATTTTTTCAGTATCTGCAAACTGTATGCAATTACTGACTAGCAATTATTGACAATAATATCAAGGGTGATTGCCTTCAATTCAATATATAATCTTGTAATCTCTTGATATTAGTTTCTCATAGCTCATATGCAAAGTATTCTGATATTCATCAGTCATATCTGACTGAATATCTCTTCTTGTAAGTAAAAGTATGATAACTTGACTATCACACTTCTCTTCAGACTCGAAGATTGTATTTTAGTTTCCAAGTCTTGGCTTATTCAAGTTAACTCACTTGTATTATAAATTAATATAACTACTACATTATAATCTTCTTATATAATTTTCTTTATTTAATATTATTTCCTGAATATCCAGCACATCTTATAAAATATATTTATTTTGTAATAAACTAATTATCTTCCATTATGCCCTTTCCATGCTTGTTAAGAAAGAGATCAATTGCTGTACTTGTTTGTCTTTCTTTATCTATAGACTATTTTGCTAAACATAATATAGAAGCTCTACCTGCATTTACCCAATAGTGTATATGAGTACTATATAATGAAATAGTATCTATCATGATACCTATATTGGTGTAATCTCCTGCTTCTGAGATGTTCTGTGCTTTGAAAAAAATATTCTTGTAAAGTTTGTTTAAGATAAATGTATTTCTTAATTTCAGAAAGGGAAACTACCCAAACAATGTTCTGTAAGGCAGAATAAAACTGTAAACTTAGGTCTAGATATAGTTGAGTTATTGCTATCAGCAAGACCCAAAGAGAGAGTAGGTGAAAGACAAGACAGTAAGCAAAGCCTCTAGATTATACTAGGAAAGGAAATTCGCTTATTATAAGAGAGGAAGGTAAAAGGGGAAAAGAATGCTGAATCCAATATTAAAAAGTAGGGCACATAAAGGAAATGCATTATGCAGGAAAAATGTATATATAGAATCAAGATTTTAATTGAGTTAATAATATGAAAAAAGACACAGAATGTTTATCAATAAAGTTCCTCTATAAAGTAAAAACTTATTGAAACAATATTTATATATAGAGTCAATTATCTTGTATGTGAATAAAAGTCATCAATGGATATTTAGACAGAATTGATTAGTCCCTATATTCTATGTAAACTATATTTTCAGTTTGCATAAGAGCTGTACTACTCCTGAAAGATAGAGTTTTTATTTGTTATATATAATATGGATAGATATAATCCAGTTGGGAAACTGGTTTTGTAATTATAGGAAGTTTCCTATAACCTTCCAGCTAGATGTTATATATTTAAAATACAAATCTTAGGAAATAATAATTCATATAAAGTGTAGTTGGTTAATTGAAGTATCTCAGAGTCAAAAATTGTAACCCTCACTGATATTTACTAGGGAAATAAGGTCATACCAGGTGAATTGTTTGAGAATGGATTGATTGTAAAATGGAAAGTGACAATTAGCCTTACTTATAGACTTTGGAGCCTGGAGAGCCCTTTGACCTTTGACCTTATTTACTACCTAGCCCTACATGAAGCTATAAAATACAGTACAATTTCTGCATACTCTTTGTTATTGTCCTTACTCTACTATTGGTTCAGATATGCCCCTTAGAAATATTTGTAGCTAAATGACTAATTCTTACTAATGAGGTAGCTAGGACATTGTCCATAAATATAAGTAATAAAGTATGAATTAAATAAATGTTTCACTGTATTTTGTAATAGTAGGTCTCCAATTTTCCAAAGACCGGTGAATGTATTAGGAGAACTTAGCTAAGAGTAAAGGAAAGACAACTCAAGAAAAACTCAAGATAAAACAAAGCCCAAAAAGAATACCCATGTGTTCCGCGCCAAACGCATATCTGATTCCACTGTCGGAGACGGTGCATGAGAAGCCGCTACCCTTGCCACGGGAGATCATTACCACTGATGTTTCCCGATGTGGCAATGGGGACGCAATTCGGATTTGCCAGGGTGGGTGGGTGGGCAATAAAGAACGCGAGAAATAACAAATGCAAGCTGTGAGAAGAGTGGTGATGGTGCGGTATGGAGAAGCCGAAAGGGGGACTCGTGTAGTAAGGTTCGATGGGCCGTGGGTGATAGAGCTATGACCCCGTACTGTCCCGGCAACCGGACAAACCATATTCCGCCCACTGCCCAGGCACGCCAGCCTACCCCCCCAGTCGGATTCGTTGCGCTTTGCCCAATTGGCAATGGGTTGTACCAACCCGACATTTGTCTACTACTCTGAGATGACTATGCGGGTTGCCGTCGAGCGCGATACCGAGAGAAGATAAAATTACTCTATGATTTCTGTCAATCCTAGCTGTACATCCAGACCTCAATCTGCTTGCATGTTATTCATAAATCCAGGACAGAGCTGAATGGTTGCTCGAGATTGCTAATCATACCTTACAAACCAGCCATATACCTGCGCCGGTGATGTAAGTTTCTTATCGTTAATTTGCTTTCACGCCTGTTGATAGGTCGCTTGTTGCGCTCTTTTTCTTGCTTCACCAATATGCTGAAATTCCTCAAGGTGCAGAAAATCGACATTCAGCCCCTCATGGTGGAGATGTCCCTTGAGCACGTCAAGGAGAAGCTCGTCGAGATTATCCAGGAATGTGGTAAACAAAATGAAGCTAAGCGGAGGCCAGTCGAATTCCAAATCGGTATCGTCACAATTCCTCACAACGGCATTGATGTCCCCTTCCTCTACACATCCCCCGGTAGCGGAGTCAAGCCCTTCAAAAAATTTCTCATGAAGAAAATAGTCCACTCATCGATTGGACCCAGCAAACTGATGAAAAAAAAGTAAAAAGCGGTTGTGACGATCATTCACTACGACAGCGGAGTTTCAGATCTTTTGAGAATTGGGAGTAGATCAGTATGTTACACATGGAGCCTGGCGAGACCTCCCACCGCCCGCTTACCTACCCGATTCTAGAATAGAAGCGCTGTTTTCTTCTCTATTTTCTTACTGGTGGCGTATTTCATCTACGGGAATAATAGTTTGCAAAAACTATGCTCAACAATCCATCCACGCCCCTCCGCTGTTGAACGTTTCTTGCTCTTTTGTTTTTGCAGCTGTGCTATGTTCTATGAGGTGACTGCGGTGGTGCGGTTTTCCCATTCCAACGAACTGGCTGTGTTTGGCTTGACTTGACTAACCCCCTGCACCCTTAGGATAAACGCTCTGTGGTGTCGTATGGCTGGCTGTTTACCTCTGAGATCTGCGGAGCTGTCTGCGCTGTCCTACTTTGGCTCTAGATTATGAAGAGGGAGACCAGATAGACGGGCCTTAGGCTTGAGGGTATCTAACGACTCGGTGTCTATTATTACTTTGTCTCCTTTGTCGCACAGGGTTACTCTTTTCCTTTTACATTTTTCTGTCTGCTCTACTTCATTTTCTTTGAATGCCCTAGGCAGTACCTGTCTTGATATTATTTAATGGATTAATGGATGGATAGAGGGATGGACAGTCGGTCTGGAGCTTTCCGAAATTCTGCTCCAACTTTCTCAGGGTTCTTTTCTTAGGGCGTCCTTGGGGAAGCTCCTTTATCAGCCAGAGTTTTATTGTTCATTCATATACTCTATTTTACTATGCTCTTATTCTTTACGCATTCATAAATCCCCTAGCTGAGGGTAGCTCTCTAGATTCTATACCGATTATGTAGCAATCCTGCATAAATTTGCGTGCGATTGCGGACACTAGTCTAGTAATAACTTCCAAGTATTCTAGCAAAGTTCTAAGGTCTATATAATATTCTTTTAATAGTATTAAAAGGGGAAAGAGGTTACGATAGTGCTATAGCAAAAGAATAGTTTATACGCAAACAGAGGACTCTTTGTAACTTAGGTGTAAAAGCAACGATGCGAATGTAATTGTTAGGTGGGTGGGGTTTTGAATATTTATAAATAGCTATAGCACACGAGTATATATGTATGTCTGCGCAACAATACAGTTGCTTAAAGTCAAAATGCTCCTCATATGTCACCTCACGGAGGGTGGCTCCCCACACAGGGAGGGCGCAACCTCTGACAAGCTACGGGATAAAGTTTCCATGGGTATTCTCGCCTTACCGTGGACCCGCCTCATCTTAGGTAACTATGTTCCCTTTGGGATCAAATACTAACATAAAAATAGCGGCACTAATTGAGCCCAGGATATGATCACATTTGACGTGTGGAAGGAGACACAGCAACTACTTGACTCTTTCGTGAAGCTGCGGGAAGCTGGAGAAGGCGGAATTTCTCCTTCCATTTGTGGCAAAGTATAGTTACGGCGGGATTTAAGGACAAATGTACAGAATAAAAAAGTCCACATGGCAACGGTTGCACCCGGTCAACCCATCTTCCTCACACCAAGTAAATTATTGCTGCAACTGCTATAAGAAACCTCGTCGTCCAAAGTAAATTATCGCTTCCACAGCTTTAAGCGATATTGCTCTTGGCCTCCCGCACAAAGTAAATTATCACTGGTAATGGCCAATCTCACTTAAAGTTGTGGAAGTGATAATTTACTTTACGTGGTCAGGCCAATATCGCTTTCAAAGAGTGGAAGTAATAATTCCCTATGTGCTGCCAAGGCCAATATCTCTTGAAGCTGTGGAAGCGAAAATTTACTTTTCCGCAAGGAAGGTGTTGGAAATACGGCTCAGCATGCTGGGATTTGCTTTTGTTTCATGAAAGTGCAGAGGTTAAGATTTTTCATTGATAGACGGATAGAAGTATAGATAGCTTGAAGACTACGGAAATGAAGGAAGAACAAGGGTTGGATGTTGGGATGAAAGGCGGGAGGGAAGAGGAAGTCTTTGTGATAGATTTCTTTTGTTGAGAGATAGTGGAGAATTTTTTTCTCCCTTGTTTTAGACAAGGTGAGAAGGAGATAGGTATGGAAGGAAGTATAATAGATACAAGTGGTGATCGTTGGAAGGCTCGGGATTGCATTTTGTTTTCCGTATATGCTCCTGACATTACTGTCAGTTTAGCAAGCAAGGAAAGGCAACGAATAGACCTAAATTGTGCGCTATCGTTACCGTGAAAACTCGAATACAAGGCCGGTGTGCTGTGTCGTTGCAATTGCCCCTGGTAGTGAGGCGCCGTCAATTTTTATTTTTTTCGCCTCAGCTGAGGGGCAGTGTGGAGGCCGATGACTAAAACGCAAACAGGCTAGTGGGAATTCTATTTTTTTTACTACACTGATGGAAGAGCGGGTCTTGTATTATTAGGAAACCAATCTCCCAGAAAACTGTAAACAAAGCGCAGCTGAGACGGTAAGAGGCATTAGGCGTGGAATTCATTTATAGAGAAGAGAGACCTTGATGCCCGGTCATGCAAGTCTCCCATTATTTATTATCACCCGCTTTCCTTTGTTATATTCTCTAAGCCGCAGCACTTTGGCCACATGGCAACAGTTCGGTAGGTGCACGTGTCTGTCGCGGGGGATTAGGGTTTTTTTGGCGGGGTCATACCACATCCATATTTACGAAGATAGAAAGCTTCTGATTCGGGTAAAACCAAGATTCCCCTTTGACATTCAATATGCCGCATTTGATAGTCTGGAAAGTCTTGCGGTCACCCATCCGTTGAGAACCATTTGGCACCCTCCGGCTCTCATCCTGCTCATTTCGCCTTTCGCTCTTCGTCACTGGCGTTCCAGCCCAAGCATTCTACTACTTAACAAACCTAAAGAACTCCACTACTTTCTCGTCTTCTAAAAGAACATCCTCTTTTACTCGTCGCTACTCCATTATTCCCCTCTCAAAGAATCTCGTCCATTCATCTATCTGCTCGCAAACCATCATGTCCACACCTCATGAGCAAACCCAAGGCGGGCCGAGTCACATTACTCCAGATCCCCTTCCAGCCACTTGGAGAATAAGTCCCGAGTTTGAAATGCAAGCTGCCTTAATCCCAGACGGGAACAGGTTTGAATATCAATCACCAGCAAAGCTTATCAGCACAATCAAGACAACCGTCGATTCCGGGTCTGCCGAGGAATATTTCCTATATTTCCATGGTATCAACCACGGTCAACTAGCCGAGCTCGAGAGAGAATATAGATGGTGTGAGCTACGGTGTACGGCACGGTTTACAACTGAAAATAGCTTAAGTGGTCTAATCTGCAAAATATTGTCTGGGGGGAGCCTCAATAACCTCGGCATTAACTTCTGGAGGCATATTTTGTTTAAGATATGGAAGACTCCTGGCCATACTTGCGACTCCATTGACTCGTTCTATGGAACACGGTTTAATGTTAGTGACGTCCGTAGCAAAGAAGGGTATCAGGTAATTTGGCCAGTCACTCGTGGAGCAAGACCTGCATGGCCTTCAGTCGTGCTGGAAGTTGGGTATTCAGAAGCACTTGACTTCCTTCATTTGGATGCAAAGTGGTGGCTCATCAACTCTACCGGCAACACACGATTTGTGACAATAGTCCAGCTAATGACTAGCCCTTTCGCCATCCATATTGAGTGCTGGGCAATGGTTACCTCGGACGATCGGCAAAAAATAAAGGGACCCCCCCAGACCCCCGCCTGTGTTCAGGTTTTCGACATTGACGCAGAAGGAACTGTGGCATCAGAATTCCCAGGCATCCGGATTCCTTACTCGTGTATCTTTGACGAGCCTAATGAGAATGCGCCAGATGCTCTGCTCACCAATGCCCAGCTCTCTTCCTTTGCGCTCAGCATGTTTAATCATGTGCTTTAAAAGGTAATTCTAGTTTTCGAATTATTTCTTAGAAGTGGTCTAACCTTGCTATTTATGCAGTCTCAGTGCACTAGTCAAGGGAATGAAAGGGCTGAAATTCCCTAAACGGGGGATCAAGTGATTATTTGCTTCCCCATGAATAGCATTTCTTCCTTGTTTGCTAGATTTATTTTTTCTAGATCCCGCTGGCGTTCTCTTATTTCCCGGTCTTGATTCTGTTCGCAGCAGGAGGCAAAGAAGTGGCGGTATTCCAATTGTTAAATGTGGGGGGTTGAAGCTATGAATTCATTGGTGCTTATGGTTCTTAGAGTTTTGTGATACATGTCGTAGCTGGGGAATCAAAGAAAAACTCTAAATCTATCAGTGATCCCAAGTGTCTGGGGCAGGTGCCTCATGCTGTGGGGCAATGGCATCAGTGTTTTAGCAGCGTCAGCTCTCTAGGAGAGTGATGACAGGTTCCTGCTGTTCTCCACTAATCCGCAACTCCCACACAGTATGTACATGGCCCCGCCATCATGCATAGCCCCAACCCTGTATATCGAAGCATTTTATCACGAGGTGCGACTCTAGTGCCGACAATACATTAGTTTTCTAGGTCCTATTGTGTATACTTTTTTTGGTGTTATCGGGTGTTTCGGCTGCCGTGGGGTATGTTATATCTTGAAACTAAGAATGCATTTACCTAAGGACGGCAACGAGGCTGTGACTGGCCTACCCCTATCCCAGAGGGGGAATATTAAACACATAGCAACTTGTTCGATTGTCTAAATGGTTTGTCATAAATTACGTAACCTGGAGAACACTGTGACTTTCTATTTTGCCACCTCATCCTAGAATTTTGAACTATAAAAGAAAGGTTCTAAGAACAGTTTCTCCCTTTGCCCAACAACTGCCCTTACTAGACCAAACCGGAGCACCTCTAGAGCTCAGATCCTATTTGTCACATCACCCCTCCTACATCAATTCAAAGAGGTATGAAGAAATATTCTTGTTGAATCCGCAAGAACACCTTAGTGATTGATTCTTGGACTACCTGCTGACCCAGTTCTCAGGTCACGCGTAAGATTACACTCACAAATATCACCAATAAAAGGGATGGCTCTAAATCGCTCTCTCATCCGCAATGTCTGGTTCCATGAAACTAGAAGTCAGGAGAAGACACTCAGAGGACCATTTCAGAATGGGTCCATAACAGAGGGAAATTTTCTCGACATTCTTGGGATAGTCCTAGTGGTTCAGGGGAATCCCCTCCAGGTACAAGAGAGGGAATCGGGCCATATACTATCGCAGACTGACATACCTCTGAATAAAGGAGTCTACGATATTTATTGTGATGGTATGTGCTATACTTCACTTATATGCTAGTCAGCGTATTTGCTAATTTCGGCAGTTTCTATCAAAATCAATAACAAGCCTTGGATACCCAGATCTATTACACATTATACCGGTAGTAGAGCTGATAGATTTTGTCATCAACTCCGCAATCGCGACAGGAAATGCGTTATTTCTGGCTTGATAAACCCTAAAGTCCAGATTAAGGCAAACAACTGGCTTGGTTTCGAACCAGCACATATATTTCCTCCTGAGCAGGAGGGGCTTTGGACTCTGGACGACTATGGCAGATCTATCACAGATATCAATGATAGTTTTGAGATCGCGAAAATTGACTCATGTCAAAATTGCTTTCTTCTTAGCTCAGATATACGCCAGGGATTTGAGCAATACCTTATCTCTGTCAACCCCGACGACAATTACAAAATTATTGTATTTGATATCGATATGTTGGGGTTAGAGGATAGAATTCTCGATCCCCTCTGTCGGAACCCCGAAGGTCCCCATAGTATCTCTGACCAACTTCTAAGATGGCACTTCCACTAATCGATAATCGCAAATGTTACAGGAGAAGGGGAACCGATTTTTGAGCACGACTTTCCACCCGGGCATGATATAGTGGAGCAGATACTGGCCGTTCTATATGGGCAGGAAAGGTTTGAGTTAGAGATAGCGTCTAGGTTGAGAGAGTTGCATAAAGACAAAAATTTGAGTCATGGGGAGGCTCTACAGCTTCAGGTTCAATGAAACTAGCCGACCAATTATTCACCTAAGGATCTCGCCGAGAGTAACACTCATCGGGCAAGTTGAAGGCCTACGGAGGCGAATATTAACTAGATGAGCTAACATGCTACTTTGTTGGAATTGGGTGCTTTTCATGCTTTATTTTCTTTGTTTGCACTTACGTGTATGCGGACTATGGTGGGGTTGATTGGGGTGCTACAGTATATGTGGGTAATGGAAGGAAACAGATTGGCTCAGAGCTTATGCCTTGGGCCCATTCTTGAGCAATTCTCGGGTGCACTGAATTTCATTGTTTCACCTCTCTAAGGGAGAGACAACCATCTGGTGGCACCAGACGGCGCCGACCGTTAAATATCAATAATAAAACTAAAATACACTGAAAAGCAAAGTAATACCCAAAGTACCAATGATTCCTACATGATCTCATCCCAAAAATGCCAGATATCATCAACACCGGTCTGGCACTGTCAACACTGTTGTTTTCAACAGTGAGAGGAACTAAAAACAACTTCAGATGGGATACTCATGATTAAAGAGAATAGAGTTACGGCTCAATGCGTTACTATTTCGTAAAGAAAGAGTGAAAGTGGCAGTGGCATGAAAAGAGAAAAATTCGTAATGGACATTCACGGAACACCCAGCGTGACTGCCTTGCCCATAGGGTCCGCACACCCACGCCTGCTGAGCAGTGCCAGGCTGGGTAATATCGAGGTTTTGGACCGCCGAAGGCATTCCTGGAGTGCAGCGCTCCGTACGTGCTCCGCCTTAAATTTGAAAGGTAAACAAAAGATTGAAGTTTCTGGGGTGCTGTTGCTATAGTCTCTATAGATTTTAGTCGGTAGCTTTGGTGGTGAATAATTATGCATGCCAAGACATCGAAGTGCTTTCGGCGATGCCTGCGAAACCTTGCTTTTCTTACGGCCTTGGCGGTTGTGTGGGATGACAAACATTTCCTTCTAGCAATAGCTGTTTTTCCGCTGGTAGATGTAGGCGCAAGGGAGGGTATGCAAGAGGTTAGTAAATTCAAGAAAGCTGTCAAGAAGATAAGGGGATATTGGGCGACGGACGGCTTAAGAACACTTGCTCGCAATTACTAATGGTTTGGACTGTATGCACTCAGCTGGGGAAATTTGTACCACCAAGTGTAACTCGTGCGGTTGCACTTTCAAGAACCCAAAAGGGGACTACTTCCTTTACCTCCCGGCGGCGCACAACGCTGTGGCTCGCAACTGTAGCGGACTGTAGTCCTACATTTGGACCACCGATACTACAAAAGCTGAAGTCACACACCTCCAACGAATCTTTTTCGTATCATGATACCGCACTCGTCTCGTCCCTGGCGTTCCTCGCAGTCTCCACCAGCCCTGGAGATCAAGGTTAGGGTTAGTTTACGTGACTTCCGGTGTTTCAACCCTAACCTTAAAACGCAGAAATGACTGACTTTCTGGGTTTAAGGTTAGGGTTAACACCTGTACCCCAACTCCATTCCACATACTTGAGTACCGTAACTAATTAATGACCACCAGAAGTCTCACCACAAGACGATAAATGCTGTGATGTAGGCGGGTGAGTGGCGTACTACGCATTGACTTCCATTAAACCTTTTTATCAATAAAGGGCCTTAGGTCTGATGACGAATACGGTCTGATGACGATCTGATAAAATTTGGTGGGAAAATCGATCTTATCTTGGGTGATCGCAGAAGATAAGGTCCAATTTAACGCGGAATTTTATCATATCGTCGCCCTATTCGTGATCAGACCGTAAGGTCCTTTATTGTTGTTCCCATTAATTTTTAGATATAATACGTGCTAAGTTGAAGTATTGCACGTTAGCGTAAATAACCGAAAATCACTGTGCAACTGCTTGCGCTGCCTCGCAAACACCCGACTCAATGAATGACTATCAAAACCACAACCAAAAAACATTTAAAAATAAAATAAATGCATAATCCCAATTAATACCTTGTATGTTGCTATCTGATTTATCAAGATTTTTTCGTTGTCATAAAAATAGTGAAATCGGGAGTTAGGGGGTAGGGTTGCGATGCTGTGTGGCGAAACATTGCCACGACATGTTCGGTTACTTTTGCTTGGCGGCGGACCCCTGCAAGTTGGTTCCTCAACGAAGAATGAAATTACAGGGGGGGGGCCCTATATATTTCGTTCCTCGCCCAAGGAATGAAAATGATTCGCACCGCTGGTTATCGTGCTCACTGTGGGGGAGTTATGACACCCGTGGATATCCCGAAAGATTTTACACACTGAAGTAAACTTTCAAGCTGAGTGATTGCCGTCTCCTAACATTATTCCGATATTGAAATTATGTGAGATGAAAGGCAATATGAGTTGGCATTTTGGCACTAAGGTATCAGAGACTTTAAGATTATGGAGAAAATACTCGTACCCGTGGAGCTTGACTTTTTCTGAACCCAGCTTATCGAGTCCGATTTATCATGATTCACACACAGTATTAATAAACTACTGATTATACACTTATACTAGCCAGAGTTCAAACCTACACCTCCGAGCAAATCTTAATATCATCATGAGACTTCACTCTTACTGTCCTCTACAGTCCCCCGCTGTCCAACCCCTGTGCCCAGAACTAACATGTCTCGCTCTGGGGGGCCCCCCATCCTACCCTGCGGCCTCCTCGGAATGCGCAAGGGAAGGATAAAGGAGTAGTAAAAATTAATAGAGTATATTATGAATGAATAACAAAAGTGTAGCTGACAAAACAAGTTTCCCGGGCACCCCATAAAAAAAACCCCCCGACAAAAACAGGAGCAAAATTTCGGAAAGCTCGGGACGAGCTGTCCATCCATCCACCCATCAATCAATCAATCAATATCAAGATAGGCACTGCATAGATCATTCAGGGGAAAGGAAGCAGAAAGCACAGAAATATGTAAACGCAAAAGATCAGTCTTGTGGGACAACAGAGACAAAATAATAACAAGCCTCTCAATTGGGTCTCGGGCTTTGGGGCCCACCCGGGTTTAAATTGGGTCGGGTTGGGTCGGGTAGGGAGGGTACAAGTTTGGGTTGGGCTAGGTCGCCAGGCAGGCATACCCGGGCGACCCAAACAAAAGCCCAAAAATATTCGAACTTTGGTTTATCAAGTCACACGATATCACTCATATCTCATTGAGTTGATTGTGAACCCTAGGACTTGCGTCATTCTCAACAATGTTGAGAATTTTTCAGCCTCATCTGTTGATTTACCCCTTTTCCTGATTCTCCTTGAGGTTGATTCCGAGTCTTCTACCACCCGCCGCCCGATAATCCTCCTTCTTGTGATCTTTGATTATCACGAGTCTTGCATGTTCTTTAAGCCTAGCTCTATTCTGATGTAGGAAATCGAAGATGATATTAGCGAACTCTCCTCCATCTTCTCATATCCGAGCTCTCCCGTGAGCGTTTCTCGCATCTCAGTTGCTGACCGCAGCGACGTTTCTCATATCGACTTGGATGATGGGAATCGAACTGCTGCACTATCTCCAAGGCCCTCGCCAATTTCTACACCTCAGCCCACCCTGCAACCCAAGCGCAAGCAGTCAACCCCCTGTTCCTGGGTGTGGGGAAAAGCTGAGGAGCCACTTGGGCTATCGGTAGAAATTCTAGGGATTAGGTATCGGCACTATAGATTCCATAGCCGGTGATGTTTCATGAATGCTAATATTAGAAAGACATTGGCAGTGTCAGCTATGCGCTCAACACTACCCCCAAGATCATGGCACCAAGAATCCAGGCCTACGCTTAACTTCGGTTCATGGAATACGCGAAGATGTCTCCTCCCATAATAAGCGTCTCCGGCAATCCCAGCAAAGGATCGAATCCATGGTTAAATATGCAACGGATATTGCCTATCGGCAGGAAATACAACGAAAGGAAACCGCGGTTGAGAAGCAGCTGAAAGAGGCGGCATAGATGCCTATACTAAAGCCAGTATCATTCCAAGACTTAATAGTACGATTGCTGGTTGTTTGATCTAGGACGGCAAAGGGAATATCCAGTATTATCGAAGTGGGCTATCAATATACATAGTATACCGACAATGTCCTCTGAACCGGAGAGAATCTTCTTGGGAACCAAGTGCACAAATAGTGATTCATGGCATTCACTTGGGGCGGATACAATTGAAGCCCTTCAATGCCTCCGGAGCTGGCAGGCAATAGATGGATTGAGGGAACTCGCTTATGGCCCTTAGGATCTCCCATCTCATTTCTCCTAATTACTATTTCTCGCTACTTTTCTTCTCATATTTCTTGTTTTTCGTTTACTTTCCTGCCAATGGCCTCAGCTTTTCACTCTCTTCTTTTGTAGCTTTTACAATTCGCTCACCAGGAAAACTATTTCTTTTGAGTATCGATATTGGAAATAATTGACTTCTTCAAATGTAGTAAATTGAGAGCTTTAGTTGGAAATATTCAGGGTTTCTGGGTCACCCGGGCTTTATTTGGGTTTGGTTGGGTTGGGTGGGCCTGACATCGTTTGGGCCGGGTTTGGGCCCGGTTGAGGAATTTACCACCCGGCTGGGCGCATTGCGAGGCTTGAATAATAATGTACATGGCATCTTCAGAAAACAAGCGAACCTAAGGTCCTCGTATAACATCGCGGACGGGTGAGGCGCGAAACGAGGCGCGAGGGTGGAGGAGTGAGAAGCTGCAAAAACATTGTACTGGCTCCAATTAGCTGAACTCTGGCCAATACGCTGGCTATTAGTCAATTTTTACATCTCAAAGTACTCTTTTCTTTGTTGAGTCGAAAGGGTCCGCCGTGACTTTAGGGATAGATTTTCTAATAAACTTGTAGTGAGTAATAGAGAACTAGACTATATTCTTCATGAGAAATTATCTGAAGGGCGTGACTCCTCTACGGATAGATGTGTAGGGGAAGGGGACGCCAATGCCATTGAGAGGATTTATGGCGGTATCGAATTGGAGTCCGACTGACTTCGACTTTACTTTACTTTGTTCACCCCATTCCTGGATAATCTCAACGAGTCTCTCCTTGACGCCCTCAAAGGACATCTTCGCTATGAGCGCCTGAATGTCGATTTTCTGCACCTTGAGGAATTTTAGCCCATTAGTGAAGTAACCGAAAGAACGTAACTAGCGAATTGTCAATAGTTGCGAAAACAACTGAACAATAAGACACTTACATCACCGGCCCAGACATATTTATGGTAAATAAGGTAAAATTGCCAATTTCGGGGAACCATTCGGTTCGGTCCGTGATTATATAAACAACATGCTAGGGAGCATGCTTATTTGAGATCTTGGAAAGGGGAATATTAAAGACATAGTAACTTGTTCGATTGTTTAAATGGTTTGTCATAAATTACGCAACCTGGAGCACACTTTGACTTTCTATTTTGCCACCTCATCCTAGAATTTTTAACTATAAAAGAAATTTTTTAAGAACAGTTTCTCCCTTTGCCCAACAACTGCCCTCGCTAGACCACACCAGAGCACCTCTAGAGCTCAGATCCTATTTGTTATATCACCCCTCCTACATCAATTCAAAGAGGTATTAAGAAATATTCTTGTTGAATCCGCAAGAACACCTTAGTGATTGATTCTTGGACTACCTACTTACCAAGTTCTCAGGTCACGAGTAACATTACACTCGCAAAGATCACCAATAAAAAGGATGGCTCTAAATCGCTCTCTCATCCGCAATGTCTGGTTCAATGAAGCTAGAGATCTAGATAAGACGCTCGGAGGACTTTCAGAATGGGTCCATAACTGAAAACTGAAATGGGGAAGACTGAAGTAGGACAACTCTCTGTGCGGAGGAAACTCTCTTGATTGCTTGCGCTACTAACTACTGAACATAGGAAACCAACAGGCACTTATACGAAGACAACATACTCTTAACAGACAAAGAAAAGACAAACGCAAAGAGCGGAACACAACTGATCCCTTTCCAACACGCTCACTTTCCTATCCCCATCCTCCGTCCGGACCAGCCGGGGTTGAATGTGTCTGCCGGCTATGTCCGGCTTCACAAGAGATCACTTGTTGGTTGGTGTATTCCCGAGGTGTATGTCTGCCGAGGTGCCGGGGTTGCACCGAGGTGCGATGGACGCCGCATTCTAACAACAATAACAGAGGGAAATTTTCTTGACATTCTCACGATAGTGCTAGTCGTTCAGGGGAATCGGCTCCGGGTACATGAGAGGGAATCGGACCATGTGCTATCACAGACTGACATACCCCTGAATAAAGGAGTCTACGATATTTATTGTGATGGTATGTGCTATACTTCCCTCATATACTAGTCAGCGCATTTGCTAATTTAGGCAGTTTCTATCAACATCAATAATGGGCCTTGGATAACCAGATGTATTACACATTATACTGGTAGTAGAGCTGATAGATTCTCTCATCAAATCCGCAATCGCGACAGGAAATGTGTTATTTCTGGCTTGATAAACCCTGAAGTCCACATTAAGGCAAACAACTGGCTTAGTTTCAAACCAGCACATATATTCCCTCCTGAGCAGGAGGGGCTTTGGACTCAGGACGACCATGACAGATGTATTACAGACATCGATGATAGTTATGAGATCGGGAAAATTGACTCATGTCAAAATGGCATTCTTCTTAGCTCAAGTATACACCAGGGATTTGAGCAATACCTTATCTCTGTCAACCCCGACGACAATTACAAAATTGTTGTATTCGATGTTGATATGTTGGGGTTAGATGGTAGAATTCTCGATCCTGTGTGTCGGAACACAGAAGATCCCCACCGTATCTCTGACCAACTTCTAAGATGGCACTTCCACTAATCGATACTCGTAAATCCTAGAGGAGAAGGGGAACTGATTTTTGAGCAAGACTTTCCACAGGGGCATGATATGGTGGAGGAGATCCTGGCCAGTCCATATGGGCAGAAAAAGGTTTGAGTTAGAGATAGCGTCTAGGTTGAGAGGGCTGCATAAAGAGAACAATTTGAGTCATAGGGAGACTACACCTCCAGGTTCAATGAAACTAGCCAACTAATTATTCACCTAAGGACCTCGCTGAGAGTAACACTCATCGGGCAAGTGGAGGGCCTACGGAGGTGAATATTAACTAGATGAGCTGACATGCTAATTTGTTGGAATTGGGGGTTTTTCTTGCTTTATTGTCTTTGTTTGCACTTATGTGTATACGGACTATGGTGGGGTTGATTGGGATGATACAGTATATGCGGTTAATGGAAGGAAACAGATTAGCTCAGAGCTTATGCCTTGGACCCATTCTTGAGCAATTCTCGGGTGCACTGAATTTCATTGTTTCACCTCTCTAAGGGAGAGACAACCATCTGGTGGCACCAGACGGCGCCGACCGTTACGGGGGGCTTTTAGGTTGGTTGGTGAGGTGGGCGAGTCGCTAGTGTTTATCTAGTGTAGCATGCAGTCTGGTGTTTGGGATTTTTGAACTCACCTCTAAGATAACGTCACACTTTGACCGTCTAACTGTAGTAAAAAATTAGGTTAACACTTTTGCACCGTCTACTTTTATCACCCAAATTTGAAAGCTAAATTGTCAGGTAAACCGGTCTTAATATGCATCCTTGAATACCTCTTATAACAACTATATCTCTCACTCGAGTAACATGGGAGGGGGCTCAACAAACAGACCCAGCAAACCGCTGCTGGAATTAACCCTTGCTGAGTTACATTTCATTTAGTGTTCACTGAGCCCTCCTGTTCGTTGATCCCCTCCCAGTCTAAGATGACCTTTCGTTTTGACTGTGGCATCAACTTGAGTGATTGTGGTATTCCGATGGTTGAGCTTGTGGGAATTGTGGTTGCCCCTGTTGTCTTAGGATTTATTCTCGCCCCCACCACTTGGGCCCAAATCAAGTATTCGAAATGAAAGCCCAACGACATGGTTCCGAATAGTCCGACTGGTCAGGTCTTGGAGACAAGACTGGTCGGTCGGTCCTAATTGATGTTAACGACTAGACCGGCCTAGTTCAAGGAGTCCAGTCCGGTCAGGACCTGGTCCCAGACCAGTCTGTAAACAGTGATTGCATGTCACAATTGGCTTATCCATTTATCGTTCGGAGAAATGCTTCGGATATGGGCTTCGGATCGGTGCAGTGTCGGAAGACATACAAGACTTAAATATTCGAAGTATCAAAGAAGGAGTACACACGTGCTAGATGTGTGAATTCTATGAACAACACGCGTTGGGATCATTGTTCTTTTTGTTAGGATGGAAGTTCGTGAATCATGAAAGGGGGAGGTGGAGATACGTCAAAGAGAAAAAGGACCCTCGTCACGAACAATGGCAGGATAGGAGGACTTTGCTGCCTTATAGATACTCTGGTCTGTACGGTTGGTTAATTAGTTCGTAGAGGATCATGAGGTGTGAGGATGAATGAGAGGACTTCCTCAGAGCTGTGTTAGCGATCAAAGTCTCGTGTTCTTCTTACTCTGTTAGGATGGAAGTTCGTGAAAGGGGAACTCGGAGGTGGACATAAATTGAAGAGAAAAAGGCCCTGTGTCGCGAAAATGGCAGGATGGGAGGACTTTGCTGTTTTATCGATACTTTGGTCTATACGGTTAGTAAATTAGTTAGTGGAGGATGATAAAGGGTAGGAGTGAATGAGAAAACTTCCGCAGAGCTGTTTCATTGATCAGAGTCTCGTGTGCTTCTTACTCTGGGACATTCATTTCGTCTTTGAGCCGCAGTTTTAGCGAGTTGGCAAGTACCGTTAAGCGGATAAGCCACAAGCTGATGCACCTTTTATGACTCGGGTTTTGCCCAGTCCACCTAGTCCGACTGAGCCTGGCCCAGTCAGTCTCAAGAACGACGACTGTCCGGTCGGTCTAATTTACACCATTGGACTAGACTTGACTTTGACCAGACTAGCTGGTCCAGACTAGGCTTTTGCAGACCATTCGGAACCCTGATCAAGCCAAAACTATTAATTTGGTGCATTTGAAGAAGCCAATTATATCCAATATCGATACTCAAAAGATATAGTGTTCCTGGCGAGTGAATTATAGAAGCTACAAGAGAAGAGAGTGTTGTAGAGCTGAGGCTATTTGGGGGGAAGTGAATGAAAAACAGGAAATATGAAAAGAAAAAAAACGAGAAACAGTAATTAAGTGAAATGAGTTCCTATGGCTCACTAGCGATTTCCCCCACTATATCAGTTGACTGCCAGCTCCGGAGGGATTGAAGGGCTTCAATTGTATCCGGATCAAGTGAATGTCTCAAACTACTAATCCTGCGCTTAGTTCATGAGAAGATTCTCTCTGGTTTACATGACATTGACAGTATAAAATGTATATTGATAGCCCCCTTTGATAATACTGGGTATTCCCTTTCACTTCCACTGTCATACCACCATCTAAGCAGTTAGTATATTCTCAGGAATATGAAACATCACCAATTCAGAGAAGCATACTCAAGTGAATATTTGTGGGCTTGTGTTTGGATCACCCGGGCTTTCCTGCCTAGTGATCTGGCCCAGCCGAAACTGCTATCCTGCCAACCCAGCCCAATCTGACTCAATTTACGCATGGGCCGGGGAAAAAGTCTGAGCCCCAATTCCGAGGCTTGAGTGGACACGGTCACCGAACGGAACGGAACCGGTGTGATCAAATAGGCTCTTAGGTTGACTGCTCCACTCGCACTTTGGTTGTCTAGGGGCACCCATATCTGTTTTCCATACCAAGCCTCTAATTTCCACCTGCTATTCTCATTCCTTCTCCCTCTTTCTTCATACTTCACTCGCACTTCCATGTCGTACTTTAATCCTCCCCACACTAATTATTTGCATAACACATCTCCAAGCTTCGAACTAATCTGTATTGAGATGGCACAAGTAGGTTGGAATTGCTAATTTCTGTTTTGACAAGAACTGACTGGGAGAATACAGGGGGATGATCTAGGGGAGCAAGTGGCGAACCTGCTAGGAGGGGAAGGTAATCTTACCGCTTTTGCTGCAACAGAACAGGTTTGGAATTCTTCTTCATCCCCTTCCCTCCTTTCCCTAATTAACTTGCACTAGGCTGAAACACTAGTAACCCAGATTCTGGGGTGTTGGCCTGATTCTCGGATCCGCTCAGTCTTGAGGAATAATGGCTATCTTCTGTTTTCTTTGCCGTGCCAGGGTAGAGAAAGAAACCGCACTCAACTTGAGCACCGCTACACGGATAGAGATGGTGAGGGTAGTGTCCCACTCCATACAGACAAGGATCATTACACTCGTCACAGAGAAGAAGGGGAAGACAAGCAAGGTTTTGAGGATGGGAGTCCTAATAGTAGCGGTAGACATAACCCCAGCATAGAGTGTGCAGGGCTTCCCATAACGAGCACCATCCTTCCAGATATCAGAGAGAATAGACAGAAGCGCCAGGCGGAAGCTATTCCCAACCTGCCCAGGGCACCCAAAAGACGAGTAATTACAGATACAGGAGGACATGTTACAAGAGGAGGTACCAATTCTGCTTCAGATGGGGGACACAGTGTGGCATCACAGTATGGTGATGGCTTCATCATTATGTGTGAGGTTACAAATTATAGGGCTATAAAGGAGAAGGCTCTCAGAGGTCATGGGAGAAAGGAACAGGAGCGGAAGACTGTAGAGCATTTATTCAAATTTTACACCATGCCTCAGACGATGGCACGGGCTATCCGTCTACTAGGCACCATATGCTCTACCGATCCCACCACTGTCCCAATTGGCTGCCTGACTGTGGAGCAATCAGATGTTGGTATGGCTGAACCACTTCCTGATTCATGGACCAAGGCGAAAGCAGCAGGACTCTGGGCTCATAATATGCTACAGAAGGTGACCAAGGTTCATGAAGAGATCACTCTGCGGGAAGTAATGGCAGTGATTACACTGCATCTCATCCATAGGAAGGTCATTGAACCAGCATGGAAGGAGTGCTCATCTAAGCTCCGTGCCAATATTGCCACAGAAACCGTATGGGATTTCTACTATGTTTCCCTCACAGGGAAGCAGGCATCCAGAACTGCCCTAAGGACCTTCAAAGACCATATAGGATACGGGGAAATCCTCTTTAACTTTGCACAAAGGCTGGGGGCTCCCGCTCTGCTAATGGTTGCTGCCGCTAGAAGGGGAGTAAGTGCTGCCGCCCGTGAGCTGGGTAAGTCTAGCAATGTAACAAGAGACCTCACAGCAGCACTGTGTACGTCTCCCCTTTGGTGGTGCTTCTCACATGCAATTGGGAATTTGACAGTTGCCAGGCTGTTTGGCTGCAGTTGGCCCAAGGTCACGAGTGACCAACTTGCCTATTGGATAAGGAGCCAGCCTATGCCAACCAGCACCCTGAGAAAGTGGGAAACTGCATGTCATCTTGAAAGTATCAAGCTGGAATCCAATCTCCCACCAGACCATCTCAGGGTTGTACCAAGAGAGAACTACCCTAAGGTTACTATACACTGGTTGGGTCACCGGCTGGAAATAAGTCCCATTATACAGTGTGTTGACATTGAACAGTGCAACCAAGTAGAAGAGTTGGGCGCATGGCTTCGGGGTTTGGTGACTACTGAATTGGAGATTGGGGCAAGTCAACCCTTGGGACTACATGTGTTGCATGATCTTCTCCCTGGGAGAGTGATTACGTCCGGGCTTACAGACTTCTTCTGCGCGTTTCACAACTCCAGATGTGTCGATGGTTATATCGTTCTAGATTCAAGCCAGAGCCAGCTTTTATTAAAGCAACTCACACCCCATACTGGTCTGCACAAACTACAAGAAGCCATAGGTGAACCTATGTGGGAAAGGAACTACCGCGAGATCTTAGTGGCGATTTCTGGAGAGGATGGCATTGTTGGATGTCAAATATCTATACTAGATAAATGTGCATTCATCTATAACTGGATGGAGGGGGCAATGGGAGCCAAGCTTGAAGGAGAATGTATTGAGGTAGGTGTTGGGTCTCTTATTGCTCACTGTGCAGAACTAACCATACTCAAGGCAGCAAGGAGATGCCTCCCAGCCATTGGCTGGACGATAGAGCGAGTACCACTCGATCCTTCCCCAGGGGTTTCCACCAAACGAGATTCCGTGTTGTGTTTTCTACATCTCTCCCGAAGTCTGATCACGGGAACAAAGTGCCCACTTTACAGTCCTGGATTCGCCCGGCCAGCCACTGTAGATGAGATCACTCATGGGCTTGTGGTGGACGGGTTTGCACTGTCACTAGGAAATGGATGGCGGGTTCACCCACGGTACTGGTTCGGTCTCTCAGATATTAAACATGTTTGAGTGTAGGGTGGGAGTAATATGCGGAGCTCCTGTGTGTCTAGAATCTCTGTTTGCTACCATAGCTTGTTAGAATTTAGCTCCTATAGCGTAACTAATGGAACATTAGAACTTTGCTTTGGAATAATCTTTGTGAAAATTGGACTCTACACCTATGCCACCTAGCTAGAGATAATGGGATTAGCAGGTAGGATGCCGTCTGGAGGTCGATCCGGCCCATATGGCTGGATATCTGATGTAGCTACAGACGCCAGGGGGAGAAGATGAATCTTTGTTCTTTTATTCAGACGGAGGCCCGAACTCCTCTTCATACTAAGGCTCAAGAGTGCTGAGTTTTCCTAGCGTTAAGAGAACACTGACCTCTTCTTGCCCGAGTAGTCTTTCCTTCAATCCCTCATCCCCATGCTCAGCGGCATACGAGAGCGGTGTTCGGCCATGATTATCTGGCTTGTCGTAGTTTATCCGTTCTTGCTTGAGTAGTATTTTAACTACCCCCTCCTGTCCCTTCCACGCAGCCCACGCTATCTGCAGGCACCACCAAAACCCCCCTGCTCGAATCATAATATTAGTGAATTGGTAAATGTAGATTCCTTCACACTGGCTACATGTCAATCAGTTTTATAAAAATTAAATTCCACTAGGTTTTTTCTCGCATTATTTTCCTCTATCATAGTAATAATTTTAGCCCATCATAAAAAATAAGACTGCTTATAGTCATCTACTCTAGTACGAACCAATACTAATATCTTAATAGAAGTTAAGCCAATTGCCTCAGTTAATCCTAAATACTCTTCTCTATACATAGTAATGTCTTGCAGTGTTCTCAATAGAGCAGTCTGTCCATCATCCTCAGTGGGGAAGAAGATCAACAATGTTAGCTGCAACAATGAAAGGGAACAATAGGTGGGGAAAAACGGAGATTCTGTCTGAATCGGTGCTATTGGAACTGGTCACGGCATGGCAGCTAATAAAGATAATAAGATTGTATAGAATTCGGGAGTCTTAGCCTTTCTCAAAACATTGGCACCTCAAGGGTGACAAATTTTATGGGGTATAAGTAATTGCTGTTGTATTCACTTGTGTAAAGGAACAGCTGTGTGAGCGGGAGAGACAGAATAGATTTGGATCTAAAGAACGAACAAAGAACAGACGATGTGAATGAGAGATATTCTGAAAAGGAACACGAACAGGAAGGTCTCTTATAGAAATAGAGTCGCCCAAAGATCATAGTGACAGAAAAGGAAAGCACCGAATGTAAAGTAGGAGATCCTCCATTGTGTCGCATCTAAAACAATTGAGATACATAAAGAGTGTCATAGCAAGTAGCTAGTGCTAGTCTGTTCCATCTGCAACAACCAGTGTTTCTGCTATATAAGTCAAACAGAGAAGAGAGGTTTCCAAACACCGGTTTCTTTCAGGGAGAGTGCGAAACACTAGGCCTGCAGTAGTAGGTTTCATGATGTTGTGTGCTCCTACAAGGCGAAGGAAGTAGTCTCCATTTCTGGTTCCCGAAAATGCAACCGGGCGGGTTAGTGGTCGCGTGAAATGAGCTACATTTCCTTCCAGTGATGGCTGCATTTCCGCCAGCAGTGGTGAGGGCAGCAGGAGGTACGCAAGAGGTTGGTAGGTTTCGGAAAAAAATTAAGATCGACGATGAGGGGATATTGGAAGATGGCGTAGGCAACATTGAAAGGAAAGAAAGAAAAAAGAGGGTAGATGAAGAAAACAAATGAAAAGAAAAAAAGAGTGTAAATAGAAACAAAAGAAAAGAACAAACAAGTGTTAATGGAGAGAAAAAGTAAAGGAAGAAAAAAAGAATGTAGATGCAAAGAAAGAAAAAGAGGGAAAGGGTTTGAAAAGAAAAAAGAAAAGGAAAGGAAAGGAAGATTGGCTAATGGAATCATGCCCCACGCTCCCTTTTCCGATACCAGAGAGGCATTTCATAAAGGGGAAATGCTTTATACCCCTTTTTTTCCTCGACAAAATCAAAGACAACTTGGTGGGTGAAGTGGACCAGACTGAATCTATGTCCAGTCCAGGTCCCGACATAGTGGGGGAGGAGGTGGGATCGTAGAAACAATATCTCCCCTATTTACATATTTCTCAGGTTAGTATTAGAGTGAAAGTATAGATGGAATATGATTTTGAGCATACCTGGTCCAACAGGAATTGAAATTCCGAGCCTGGGCAGGCAAATGTTACCACCCTCAAAGGGGCCGAATGGGATGATAGCACAAAAACCCTTGCATACATCCCTCAAGTCCAGATGGATATCAGACATTGTATCTAGTACTAGTCCCCTTGATGTCCAGATCCCTAGACAATCCTTCATTTCCTTCTCAACATTATTTTTGGGCAATGCCTTGTAAACCCTATCATATTTGTTATACATGTCGGGATTGGTAACCTTGAAAACCCCCTGGACCAAAGTTGTAAGCGGCTTCATGGTGTCTAGAAACTGATGAAATGAGTTGATGCGATCTCTGCTCCCATTCCAGGTTTCAGAAGGGCTTTGTCCGAGTTTAATGTTCTTTATCTTTTTATCCAACTGGGCTGCTGTGTAGGCATGGATGTGGTGGCAGCGGCCTAGGTTTGGTGGCACTGGATTTGCAGGTCCGCCAGGACGATGAAGAGCAGGATTGGAGGAGGATGAAGGTGGTTGTGAGGAGGAGTTGGAGTTTTCTTGGATATTGTGGAGGGACGATAAGTTGAAAGGTTGTATTGAGTGTTCATTTTTGACTGGTGATGGGGGGTTATTGGTGGAGGGAGATGCAGGCACAGCTTGGGATCGATGTCGAGTAGCATCTTCTTTGCAGCATGGGTTACTGCAGAGGTAACGATAGATGCCATCCTCAATGCTCTGCCGCAAGGCTACAGGGATTATTGGAGTGTCGACTCCGGGCGGTCCATTTGTTGCTACCTTGACAGCTAAAATTTCTCTGAGTATAACAATAAGCAATTCTGCTTCTCCTTAATGTACCTCCGGGCATACCGAAATATACAGCACAAGGAAATATTTAGTGAGTATGAGGGGATCTTAGGGAGAATGAAAGCACATAGGAAAAACCTTGGCTACTGTGTCTATTGCTAATGAGATATGTTGTACCATATATTTTGGCATGCCCGTGGGTCAGTTATTGCAAACTGGAAATACATACCTTTTATCCGTTCCATCAAGAACATAGCAGTTGCGCCCTGAGAGAACTTTGAGTGTAGGCTCATTATTGACTTCGAAATTTGGAATTTTTGCCTCGTGGGGAGACACCTTCCAGGCAGTGGCGGTTACTTCTTCTAAATTGAACCCTTCGACAATATGCTGTTCAAAATTGGACAAGTTGTCGGCAAGGTTGTCTCGATAGTCCTTTGCGCGTTCAGACTTCATGGGAAAAGCCTTTATCTTCCTCTCCAACACCTGCTCACTCACTAAACCTTCTCCGATTAGGTATTCCCTCCAGGTCTTAATGTTAGTGGAAGTACTAGGAGTGAGAGAAGGTTCGGGAGGAGGTATTACGGGTGCCAAATCCGTATTACCTGTCCTTCCCTTTCTCCCTCTTTTCTTTCCCATCTCTTTTAGCTACAGGCGAGTTCACCCCTGTTCCCCAGGTGTTCACCTGGGAATTCAGCTTATAAGAAATGTAAACACAAGCCCAGTAGGAAACCAAAAAGGATTGGAACGGGAAGCAAGGGAGTGTTGCGGGAAAAATAGGCGAAAGATCCTTGGAGGTGAACCGGTGTGGGATGTGTATGTTGTTGGGTTTGTCTGAAATAAGAAGCAGAAGAGAGGCTTATATTCAGAATATTCTGCACACCAAGATATCTACAAATATAGGGTTCTAGCTTGTAGTCAAACCTTCTTCTGATATATAGTGCCGGACAACCAAAACCTGCCCTCCACCCAATACTCTGGCATGATCCAGGCAAGCTAAATTATCGGCAGTGAAGAAAAAACTTTGAAAATAATTTCCCTGGTAATTCTATAGATAATCCCTTTTTAAAGCCTCTAATAGGTTTTACTTTGTTCTCATTTCATTGGTGAACCCAAAACCGATGATTGGAATCCTAAGGGCAGAGGGCTGTTTGATAAAGTTAAGCAACATCCTCAATTCTGACTATAGCAACAACAATGACTTTATGATGACCTTATGATGACCTTATGATGACCTTATGATGACCTTATGTGAAATATAATATAAAACCTTTGACCAGTTGCTGTCCGGCAGCATACTCGAGTACTTGTAATCATCCCTACACTAAATTAATCCAAAACCTTCTCACAGCCGACCCTTCACTTTTTTATTACTTTCTTCCGCCTCCATTCACTTATCCTCAATCTATCCTCCTCAATCACCTCCACGGGTTGACAGTACCCCTAGAGTTCCCTCCTGTGCATCACGAATCCCCCTCATCATTGACTTTTTTACACCCTTCACACTTTCCTTACCGAATAGGAATTCGTTTGGTTTGAACTTCATTCCCCTCAATTGTGAGTTTCCCATTACACCCTGTGTTTGGTTCCTCCCACCTTCACTTCTATCTCACCCCGCTCCTTACTGCCTCTGGGTTGCCTCCTCCCTACCCAGTTTATAGTGAGCTATACTAATTACTGATTATAAAGAATCCTCATTAACCCTAACTGATTCCCTTTTCTCGGGAATCTTCATCATCTACAGTACACCAGGAACCACCCCCCGGGTCTCTACAACCCATTCTACATCGTCTCTCTTCCCCCTTGTTCTCAATCTCCGGCTACTCGAGCACGCCCTCCTTGTTCTCCCCACCTTTCATTATCACGCAAGAGCAGCCAAACTTTGCCAGCGGTTTCCCTCTCAGTTGTCACCCGTTAGGACGAATATTCTCCTGGTGAGGAGCCAGCCATCTTCGGTCCCCGAGCTTCTTTGCCGGTTTGTGGCGTTCGTGATGCGGTAGGTTACGGAAGGTTACGGAAGAGGAGCATGTCTGAGGGGCAATTAAACTCATACTACAGCCGCTGGATCACCTGGCGCTCTGGCCAAGAGACTGCATGTGGGCAAATCCTACCCTACTGCTCGCCAAGCGGTCAACCGACCCATCAAAGCACAAGAATCTGCTGTTCCTTACCACTGCCGCAAAACAACCACTAATGTTTATGCAGCCTCCTGAAGACAGGGAAACTTTGAAGAATGCTTTAACTACCTCCGAGGAATCTTCAGCTGATGGCAGATTGGTTGATATTGGTGTATTTTGTCCTCTTCCCTTCGTCACTTTTTCGAGTTCCCAGCCCGAGCAAGGTGAACTTTATGTCATGAGATAGGTGTAAGATGAGGAATCTACCATTTCTTGTTTCTTCTCCCGTGTGCTCCCCCTAAATAGGACTAGTTCAACTAGTGTGTTGCTATGTCTATATATATGCAAAATCCTCGGCAAGGAGCCTAGGGAGCTCTAAGGCGTGCTAGCAAGTACAACTAGCTATTCTCAAGATACCGTTACCGCAGCAGCGATTGCATCTGCTTGAGATTTATTATATCTCCGGCACTCATTATACTTTTCTGGATCCATTGCTGCTCGGAGCAAACCTACCCCCGCATCCGACTAGATCCTAGCGCCCTACAAGACTCCATCAATGAGGGTGAAGGCACTCCATCGCCCATGCTGTCGGTAAGAGACCTGCCTCAAGCACAGGTCCAGTACCGCCTTGATATTGCCAATAGACATTTACCTGAGGACAGGCATATCCTCCTCTCATTTCGGAATTGGTGGCTATTATGATTCAGCGGCCTGCTCACTACGAAACCGCGACTCTCATCTCCGTTGCAGCCCACATCCTCTGCTTTAGCCCTAGTGGCATTTCCTGGTTTGGTGTTCTCACCCAGCACAATACATATGGCACTGATATATTCCTGATTATTAGGGGCGCTTACGAAGGGACAAATAATGAGGCTAGATACAGACCGGAGCTATTCGACGGAGATTCTGATCACGCAGTGAAATATGCACTCAACTGGCTAAAGGAGCATGGCCCTAAATTTGTAACAACAGAGCGGGAGGACTTGGTTGATACCAAATTTCTTTGTTGCTTGGACAGCCGCCAGTACTCGAGTAATCGTTTTATGGGATGACACCTTGTAGTGTCCTGCGGCACTTTTTTGCGGCCGCTATGAATCCCAGGTGTCACATTGAGTTAGCTGGTAAGTTAGATCAATTCCTTAAATTTTGCAGCCCTTATGCTGACGCAAATTGGCAAGTAGTGGTATCTATAGCCCTAGGGTACCGTCAATCGAGGTTGCCGATGAGAATATTGAGGCGATCGTGTTGAAATATATCTCCCTTAAGTTTGGTTAAATCTATGCTATTTAACTAGTCCTTATTCATATAAAGGCTAACCCAACTTTCTTGGTGATCCTACAGTGGATTGGAGGAAGGGTCTTTGAGATGTACCCACGCGTCTAGGGATGCAGTAACTTTTCCCTCATTGCTGGCTCTGAATTTGGTGGGGTTGAGGATTCATCTTATTTAACAGGAGCTTAGTCCAAGAAGTTTAAGTACCCTCAGATGCCTTGCGATGGTGTTTTGTTTGGTAGAGGAACAATGACAGCAAAAGAGGTAGACACTAAGTTGATTTTTGGCTTACCTTGGTCAGTCCTACAATTGGGCGCATTCTAATTGATATTATATTCTATGCCAGGAAAGCGATCCGTGAAGCAAAGCATGTCTGTGGCAGTGATGGGAGTGCGATCCCTGTTGAGTATTTTGGTGGCAACCCTATCCCTTCTCTGGAAAATATTGAGAGGGTTGACGGGTTTACGGTTTCCGAACAAGGTGGAAAGACCGCATTTAGACTATCGGCATCCGCCTCTCAAGGTGCCTTTCCAGCAGGTGACTTTTGCTGTGGCTGCTTGCCGGTAAAGCCTATCGTGGGGACATGTGTTATTTACCAGTGATGTTTTCCTTTAGCCGAACAGGTTCCAGGACAATACAATGGGACGTATATTCGCTCTTACCCATTACATGGTCATCGAAATTACCAGAGCGAGAATGCACTAAGACACTTATTGCTCCTAAGGAGAAAACCCACGCAGATGGTTGCTAGGTCAGGGGTGTTAATATTAGAATTTTAGAAGAGAAGGAAACTCTCACTGACTTCATTGAGGATAGCACCATACTAGGGAAGCCCGCGCCCTTGCCACTCAAGTTCTGCATCTATTCGTGAGGCAATAACTTAGAGGGAAGGAACGATATTCCGGTCTTTGACTCAAACGCGTGGTTCTTCCTCGATGATCCTTATACCGAAATTTTAGAGAAGACAATTACCTTTCGCTTGTCAACCTTTGTCCGATTCAGGAACGATGAAATGTTCAGCCCTGCTGAAACTCTCGCGCAAGTGTTTATTGAGCTGAGCTACCCACAAAGGAGATTATACAAGTTGGATCTGTCTAGAATATTAGGGCTAGAGTTGCGGAAACCCGGTAATTCACTTTCTTTAGGGCCATGGTACCAGCAACGAGCAGCCCATCAACTTCAACAATGCAATTCCTCTGAACTCGAAAACTGAATTTCCCATCAGAGACCTGTCTACCAACGAAGGATATGCTTGCGTATGCGGCCACTACTATCCAACTCACCTGTTATTGACCTTCTTTAGCAATACTAAATTTGCCTGAACTATCACTCGGGGAATGTTCTCATCTACGGCGGTGAGATCTCTTGTTAAAACTTGGGCTGCCTAGAACAGCATTACCAGGGTTAGGTAATTTTTGTGTAGCTTTGTTGGTCTAGAGAGATTTGGCTTTCACTTGACATTTGCCAAGCGAGTACTCTAAGTTTGCAGCTCCGGCTGAAGTTATGCTAATTGAGTTTTTGCTTTCTGTGGTCTTCTACTATGAGATAACTATGTGGGATGCCATGAAGCACGATATCGAGGGAAGATGAAATTACTCCTTGATTTCTGTCAATCCTATCCGTATATCCAGGACCTCAATTTCCCAGCATGTTGTTCGTAAAATCTCGGATAGAGCTGAATGGTTGCTCGAAATTGCCAATTATACCTTATTAACCAGAAATATGTCAGCGCTGATGATGTAAGTTTATTGTCCTTCATTTGCTTTCACCTATTGACATGTCGCTAGTTACGACATGTCGCTAGTTAGGCTCTGTTGGTTGCTTCCCCAATTTGCTCAACTTCCGCAAGGTGCAGAAAATCGACAGTCATGCTCTCATAGCGAAGGTGTCCCTTGAGGACGTCAAGGAGAAGCTCATCAAGATTATCCAGGAACGCGTTAAACAAACTGAAGCTAAGCCGAGGCCAGTCGGGTTCCAGCTCTGTATCGTCACAATTTCTCACAACGGCATTGACGTCCCCTCCCTCTACACATTCTACTCTAGGGGAGCCAAGCCCTTCAGAAAATTGCTCATGAAGACTATATTCCAGTCCTCAATTGGCCCCAGCAAGCTGACCGGAACATCTATTCCTCAAGTTACGGCGAAGCCTTTCCGGCTCACTAAGGAAAGGAGTACTTTGAGGAAATGCACAACTTAACCAATAGCCCGCGTATCGGCCAGAGTTTGGCAAATAAGGTCAAGTACAATGATCCTGTCACTTGGACTGGACCCGGTGCTTAATTTCTCTTCTCTTTCTTCTATGTTTATCTGTTTCTATTTCTAGGTTTAGGTAATTCTTTAGGATGGGGTCACGATTTCTGTTCTTATTTCTTGTAAATTTTATCAGAGTTATGAACTGTATATAGTCTATCTAATCCATTAGATTACAGATTACCGAGTGTGTTTTGCACTTGAATTGATGTGATGGCATGAAATCAATATCTATCCGCCGAGTACTAGATCCACTCTAGCAATCCTTAAACTGACATAATCGCATCGGCCGGAGAAGTGAGTAAGTGTGTATGTGAAGTTTGCACAAACCCTGTTACACCCTGTTACTGGAAGTTCAACAAAATACATCCCTCCAATCCATCTGAAATAAATGAAAAAATCTGCAAAATTGTGTGCTATTATAGATGCCTTCTATCCTTCTAAATGGGGTCCTCCTTTTGGGTGTCAATTAGGATTTCAATATTCTATGTTTTTGGTGCATTTTACTAATCCACTTATAGGTCCAATAGATTAGTCTATCTTTTGTATGATGTAGGGCAATTGGGCACTATTAAGTCTGCAAGGCATAGGGTTCCATAGGTTGCTGTGTTTGCGGGACCCTAAGATCAAACATGCCCACAGCCTCATATTTCCACCAACAGTGAACTTTTTTCTTTCTGCCTTGCTTTCCTTCCATTCAATCCTTCTTTACAAATCTTTATTCCTCCTCATTTCTTCAGCACCCATTGCATTCATCTTTCGATACATTCCCCACACACTTTTTTTTTCTTCCAGTCCCAATCCTTTTTGGTTTCCTACTGGGCTTGTGTTAACATTTCTTATAAGCTGAATCCCCAGGTGAACACCTGGGGAACAGGGGTGAACTCGCCTGTAGCTAAAAGAGATGGGAAGGAAAAGAGTGAGAAAGGAAGGGAAAAGTAATGCGGATTGGCCACCCGTACTACCTCCTCTTTTACGTTCTCTCACTCCTAGTACTTCCACTAACATCAAGACCTGGAAAGAATACCTAATTGGAGAAGGCTTATTGAGTGAGCAGATGTTGAAGAGGGAGATAAAAGCTCTTCCCATGAAGTTGGAATGGGCCAAGAACTAGCAACGAAAGACATGCTGCATATAAGGCTACTACAATCTAGCTTACCTTTCTTGAGCCTTCTCTAGTGATGCTAAATTTGCCGGAATGGTCACTGTGGGAATGTTCTTACCTGCAGTGGTGAGATCTCTTGTTGAAACTTGGGGCTACCGAGGATAACACTGCTTGGGTTAAGTATTCTTTGTGTAACTTTGTTAGCCTAGGGAGATTTCGCTTTAACTTGACACTAGCCTGGCTTATACTCTTCTGGCTAAGGTTATCCCAGGCCAGTATTTGATTTCTACCGCCGTCTAACATGGGTTGACTATGCCGGTCGCCATAGAGCACGATACAAAAGGTAAAAGCAATCATTCCATAGAGGTTGAGGGCTGTCTTTCGCATTGATTATATGACCGATTACGGATTTTAATAGGGATATCATTTGTTATTCCTAATTACACTCTTCCAAGAAAACACACCAGTTCTATAACCGAGTAACCCACCACAATCCCCGTCCCAAGCACCGGAATCCCATACTAGTACAAACCCGTATAATCAATACCATCATCTCTAATAATAATAGTAATACAAAAAAAGTGAAAATAAATTAAGCACCAGCTATACCCCTGACTACTAAGACACTCTCGGTTTTGGGAGCGCAATCTTCATAATCTCCTTATTAGAGAATACCAGTCTGAACTGCTCGATCGTGTACCTCTTTCTACCTATCCTAAAGTGATCGCTTGTGGGAGCCTTCTGTGGGACTCTATAATTGTTGACCCGATCCTCAGGTATAACAAAAATAATAAAGACCGTGTCAATGCTCTTTGGTAAAGCATTTAGGATGTCACAAACTCCGTTAACTTTGATCTCATGCGACTTAGCCATGGTAATCTGGAACAGAACCAAGATATTGTTGCTAATTAGGACAAGACTGTCGAATGATTCCTGTGTCACGCACTTAGGCTGAAAATATGTTCCGATGAGCGTAGATTCGATACCCCTACCATCAGCACTTTTGAGCTCGTCTCCAAGATCATTGAGGGTCTTATAGTACGGAGACTCTTCGGGGTTCGCAAAATTAATATCAAATGCAAGAACACCACCAGAATTGTCGAGGGACACCCTGTCCACTCGAAATCTTCCACCTGCTCTCAACCAGGAATGAGCATAACGCTCAAAAATCCAGCCGGCAGAAGTTCTCGTTTTCGGTTGATCGCAAAGCGCTAGGAACATATTATATCCCCGCATTTTAGCACCGAGCTCGGCATAATGATGGATTCGGCAGGCAATCCATCTGGTCATAAGTTCTGGTATATAGGATGTGCTTTTGTCACAGGGCTCCATCCGAATAATTTTATGCGTTTCAAAACACCCCACAGCATTTTCTAAATACCCCAATTGAAACTTGGCTAATACTTTTTGGATATACCGATCAATCTTGGTAAGACGCGCTTTTAATTCCATATCGTACTCCTCTATGCCAAGTTTCGGTGAAAGCCTCACTAAGCATGTTCTTGCGACAGGGCCGAGACAAATAAAGGTTGTATAGAGGTCTTGGGTTTCAATGGGGGTTGGCGGTTCGGCCTCAGTACAGTCAAGACTAGGTCCCATTAAAATGATTAGTATAAGTATTATGACCGTGATCAGAGAGAAGACTTACGTATAGGCAGTATATATCTCTTCCCATTCCCAGTTATTGATATATGTTTCACGTGCATTTCTTCCATTCGCCCAGTATTGAGAACATTTAACTTTGTTCTCCGAAGTACCCAGGACAACGAACCAGCTATGCCAGTACTTATTCCAGAGCGGGTCCACTAGTGCCCAGTCCGTCAATATCCAGAGGTCTCGCTGCTTGGGCTCTTTCATTTTGAATAATTGCTGAGCAGTAATGCATCGGCCTTTGTGAACTGTATCAAAATAATAACAAGTGTCATCGCTCACACGATATACTGTAGGGAGGCGCGCGGCAACCCTCCTAGCCAGGATATATAAGAGGAATGTTGTTTTCCCTATTAATTTTAATATTAGCAGCTACCAGCAGAAAAATATAGAATCCAATGCCTACCTGAGCCCGGCTGCCCTGACACTTTATAGTCAAGAGCAACACCACCGGAACGACGTTTCCCTTCTTTTTTATCAATCCATTTCGCAGACTCCTTCTCTTGTAAAAGTTTTTCCATACGAATATACTCTTTCCGGAGAATAAAACTGCTGTTTATGGGAGCACAGAAATTGCCGGCTTCCACCTTGGTAAACCTCTTGGATATTGTTTTTGGAGATATGCCGGTAAGTTGAAATGAAGCATTCACTGAACCAACTCGAACACGGTATTCCGGATCAATGTAAAACTCGGGCTGGGGAATCTCGACTTCAAATTCCGTAATTTTGAGGGATGCAGGCTTTCCCCCCATATCCCTATAGAAGTCCTGCATCGCTGCCAGAGTTTCTAATATAATAGATAATAGTATAAAACTTCAACAATCAATTAGACTCAGAGAAGAATAGGATAGAGACAATTGTATTGAGAGAAGGAAAAAAAGGTATTTGCTTGGGTGGAGGATGAAGTCCGTATTCTGTGGGTGAGAAAGTAAAAGATAATAATTAAGCAAGAGTGATTCCTGGGGAGGGAGCGGGGCTGTTATATAGTCTTATTTGTTTACACATTGCGGAGTTTAACAGGTGGCCTCAATTAACTACCAGTCACATAATATTATGTATATCGGATAATTAATGTCCGTTAAGATTACAGTGTCCTTTAATCTTTTCATTATATACAATAATGCTATTAGTACTAATGTCCAAGAGATTAAATATGAATAACAAAACTAAAATACATGGAAAAGCAAAGTAACACCCAAAGTACCAAAGATTCCTACACAATCTCATCCCAAAAATGCCAGATATCATTAAAACCGGTCCCGCACAATCTCACACTGTCTTGGCGGTCTGCGTGACTGTCAACACTGATGTTTTCAATAGTGAGAAGCGGTGGTGAGAGGAACTAAAAACACCTTCAGATGGGAAACTCACGATTCAAGAGAATAGAGTTATGGCTCCATGAGTTACTATTTCGTAAAGAAAGAGTTAAAGGGGCAGAGGTATAAAAAAAGAGAAAAATTCATAATGTACATTCACGGAAGACCCAGCGTGACTGCCTGCCCATAAGCTCCGCACACCGAGGGTTACTCGGCAGTGCCAGACTGAGGAATATCGAGGTTTTGGACCGCCGAAGGCATTCCTGTAGTGTAGGGCTCTGTACGCGCTCCGCCTGAAATATTTAGGGTAAACAAAAGATTGAAGTTTCTGGGATGTTGTTGCTACAGTCTCTGTAGATTTTAGTCGGTCACTCTAGTGGAGAATAATTATGCATGCCAAGATATCGAAGTGGGTTCGGCGATGCCTAGGCGCAAGGGTGGATACAGAAGAGGTTAGTAAATTCAAGAAAGCTGTTAAGAGGATGAGGGGATATTAGGCGACGGACGGCGTAAGAACGCTTGCTCGCAATTATCGAGGGTTTGGACTAACTGTACGCACTCTGCGGGAGAAATTTGTACCACCAAGTTCAACTCGTGCGGTTGCGCTTTCTAGAACCCAAAAGGAGACAACTTCCTTTGCCTCCCAGCAGCGCACAACACTATGGCTCGCGATTGTAGGGGACTATAGTCCTACGTTTGGACCACCGATACTAGAAAAGTTGAAATCACACACTTCCAACGAATCATTTTCACATCATAATACACCACTCGTGTCATCCCCGGCTTTCCCGGCAGTCTCCACCATCGCATGCAGTTCTCCACCGGCCCTGTAGATTAAGGTTAGGGTTACTCACGTGACTTCCGGTGTTTCAGCCCTAACCTTAAAACGCAGGAATGGCTTTCTGCGTTTTAAGGTTAGGGTCAACACATTGTACTCCAACTCCATTCCACATACGATACTTGAGTACCATAACTAATTAATGACTACCAGAAGTCTCACCACGAGACGATAAATGTTGTGATGTAGGCCCATGAGTGGTGTACTACCCCTTGATTTCCATCACAATAAAGGGCCTTACGGTCTGATGAGGAATACAGTGGGATGACGATCTGATAAAATTAGGCGGGAAAATCGATGTTATCTTGGGTGATCGCAGGAGATTAGGTCCAATTTACCGCAGAATTTTATCAGATCGTCACCCCATTCGTGATCAGACCGTAAGGTCCGTTATCGTTGTTCTCATTTTAGATAGGTGTTAAGCTGGAGTATTGTACGTTAGCATAAATAACCGAATGTCACAGTGCAAGCAACACCCAACTCCACGAATGACTATTATACCAAAACCACAAAGAAAAAAAATATTTAAAAATCAAATAAATGAATAATCCCAATTAATACCTTATATGTTGCCGTGTGATTTATCAAGATTTTTTCGTTGTGATCAAAGTATAGTGAAATTGGTAGTGAGGGGGTGGGGTTGCGATGCTGTCTGGCGAAACATTGCAACGACAAATGTTCGGTTACTTTTGCTTGGCGGTAGACCCCTGCAAGTTCATTCTTCGTCGAGGAATGAAATTACAGGGGGGGGCCCTGTATATTTAATTCCTCGCCCAAGGAATGAAAGTGACTCGCAACGCTGGTTATCGTGCTCACGGTCGGGGAGTTATGACACCCGTGGATATCCCGAAAGATTTTACACCCTGAAGTAAATTTTCAAGCTGAGTGATTGCCGTCTCCTAACATTATTCTGATATTGAAATTGTGTGAGATGAAAGACAATATGAGTTGGCATTTTGGCACTAAGGTATCAGAGACTTTAAGATTATGGAGAAAATGCTCGTATCCGTTGAGTTTGACTTGTTCTGAACATAGCTTATTAAGTCCGATTTATCACGGTTCATACATAGGGTATTATTAAACTAGTGATTATACTCCTGTCTTGGTCAGAGTTCAAACCTACACCTCCGAACTAATCCTTATATCATCATGAGACATCCCTCTTACTGTCGCCTGCAGTCCCCCGCTGTCCAACCCCCTTGCCCAGAACTAACATGTCTCACCCTGGGGGGCCCGCCGTCCTACCATGAGGCCGCCTCGGAATGCGCAAGGGAAGGATAAATGCATAGTGAAAATTAATAGAGTATAATATTATGAATGAATAACAAAATTGTAGCTGACAAAACAAGTTCCCCAGAAACGCCCTAAAAAAAAAAAGAACTCAACAAAAACAGGTGCAAAAATTGGGAAAGCTCGAGACGAGCTGTCCATCCATCCACCCATAAATCAATCAATCAATATCAAGACAGGCACTGCATAGGTCATTCAAAGAAAAAGAAGGAGAACGCGCAGAAACATGTAAACGCCAACGAGCAGCCCTGTGGGACAAAGGAGACAAAATAATAATATACATGGCATTATCAGAAAACAAGTGAACCTGGGGTCCGTCGGCCTGGTCTCCCACTCCATTATATAGCTAGTGTCCCGGTAGCACGGCGCAAACAGCTCAGCAGATCTCATAGGTGAGCAAGCAGCCCCACAGTGCAAGAGAGCATCCATACGAAGCGGGAAGGGGGTTAGTCAAGTTGAGCCACGCAAACTCCCTTCTACGGGGTGGGAAAACAGCGTCCCTGCAGTCGCGTCGTATAACATCGCGGATGGATGAGGCGCGAAACAAGGCCCGAGGGGTGGAGGAGTGCCAAGCTGTAAAAACTGTATACCGGCCCCAATTAGCCGAACTCTGGCCAACACGCTGGCTATTCGTCAATTCGTACATCTCAAAGTCCTCTTTTCTTTGCTGAGCCGAAAGGGTCCGCTGTGACATTAGGGATAGATTTTCCAATAAACTTGCTGGGGACAATCGAGGACTAGACTATATTCTTCATGAGGAATTATCTGAAGGCCGTGACTCTGCTACGGAGGGATGTATAGGGGAAGGGGACGCCAATGCCCTTGAGAGGATTTATGGCGATACCAAGTTGGAGTTCAACTGGCTTCGGCTTTGTTTCACTTTGTTTGTCCCATTCTTGGATAATCTCGACGAGTCTCTCCTTGGCGTCCTCAAGGGACACCCCCGCTACGACCGCCTGAATGTTGATTTTCTGCACCTTGAGGAATTTGAGCCCATTGGTGAAGCAGCCGACGGAGCGTATCTAGCGACATGTCAATAGGTCTGAAAGCAAATGAACGATAAGAAACTTACATCACCTGCCCAGACATATTTGTGGTTAATAAGGTATGATTGCCAATTTCGAGCAATCATTCGTTTCAGTCCGGGATTATATGAACAACATGCTAGGGAGCATGCTCATTTGAGGTCCTGGAAATACGGCCAGGTTTGATAAAAATCATACAATAATTGCCTCATCCCTCGGTCTCGCGCTCCACGGGGACCCGCATGGTCATCCCATAGTAGGGGACGATGGAAAGCAAAGACTCAATTGGCATAACCTCAGCCGGAGCTCCGAGCGTGGATTGGATAAACTGTGTTTCAGAAAAAAGAGCGGTAGGAGAACGGTAAGCGTATGAAATGGCTGCCTCCGTAAAAATTTTGAAGATCATCCTCGATTTGGCTTGCCCGTCCGCAACCACGCTTTCAAAATTCGTTGACCTATAGTTCCCCCTAATAGCCTTTCCACGCAGTTCTCCGAAACGAACAGTGAATTCCTTGGGGCTGTTTCTCATAATGATTGTAACTGCGAAACCTGAAATATGGTAGGTATGGTGAAGGAGAACAAGAAGGGGACTGACTTACCATAATTGTCCATAAAATGTGTATTAGCCCTATCCTAAACCTCCCTAGCTACAGGCGAGGCCTAGGAAGCATGTGGAAGCTATTCCCGAGGTCAATTAGTTTGAGAAAGTTAAGGTAAATCGCCTTTGGGAAAATTCCTTGATGATAACTTTCCACCCAACAAGAATAGCGAAAATATGGGTGCGTAGACAGTCTTCCTGGATGGCTCGGCGAAAGTCTCACCCTTATTCCTAACCGCTTGAACAAAATCCAGAAGCGGTGGCGAGAGGAACTAAAAACAACTTCCGATGGGAAACTCATGATTGACGAGAATAAGGCTACAGCTCAATGAATTACTATTTCGTAAGGAAAGAGCGAAAGGGGCCGTGGCATAAAAAAAGAGAAAAACTCGTAATGAACATCCACGGAATACTCAGCGTGACTGCTTCACTCATAAGCTCTGCACACCTAGGATTGTAGCTCAGTGCTAAACGGAGGAATATCTAGGTTTTTGACCGCCTAAGGCATTCCTGGAGTGTAGCGCTCTGTACGCGCTCCGCCTTAAATTTTGAGGGTAAACAAAGGATTGTAGTTTTTGGGGTGCTGTTGCTATGGTGTCTGTAGATTTTAGTCGGTCGCTCTGGTGGAGAAAAATTATGCTCGCCAAGACATCGAACTGCGTTCGGCGATGCCTGCGAAACCTCGCTTTTCTTACAGCCTTGGCAGTTGTGTGGGGTGACCTAAGGGTAGGTGCGCAAGAGGTTAGTTCAATTCAAGAAAGCTGTTAAGAGGATGAGGGGATATTAGGCGACAGACTGCGTAAGAACGCTTGCTCGCAATTATCGAGGGTTTGGACTAACTGTACGCACTCTGCGGGGGAGAAATTTGTACCACCAAGTTCAACTCGCGCTGTTGAGGTTTCGAGAACCCAAAAGGAGACTACTTCCTTTGCCTCCCAGCAGCGCACAACACTATGGCTCGCGATTGTAGGGGACTATAGTCCTACGTTTGGACCACCGATACTAGAAAAGCTGAAATCACACACTTCCAACGAATCATTTTCACATCATAATACATCACTCGTGTCGTCCACTGCTTTCCCGGCAGTCTCCACCGTCCCATGCAGTTCTCCACCGGCCCTGGAGATTAAGGTTAGGGTTACCCACGTGACTTCCGGTGTTTCAACCCTAACCTTAAAACGCAGAAATGGCTTTTCTGCGTTTTAAGGTTAGGGTTAACACATGTACAGTACAACAACTCCATTCCACATACGATACTTGAGTACCTTAACTAATTAATGATTGTAAGAAGTCTCACCCCGAGACGATAAATGCTGTGATGTAGGCCCGTGAGTGGCGTACTACGCATTGACTTCCATTGATTTTTTGATTTCTTTTTCACAATAAAGGACCTTGCGGTCTGATGACGAATACGGTCTGATGACGATCTCATAAAATTTTATCAGATCGTCACCCTATTCGTGATCAGACCGTAGGGTCCTTTTATCGTTGTTCCCATTTCAGATATGTGTTGAGCTGAAGCATTGCATGTTAGTCTAAATAGCTGAAAGTCACGGTGCAACGGCTTGCGCTAGGTCGCCAACACCCGACTCAACGAATGACTATCCAAACCACAACGAAAAAACATTTAAAAGTACAATAAATGCATAATCCCAATTAATACCTTGTATGTTGTCATCTGATTTATCATGATTTTTTCATTGTGATAAAAGTATAGTGAAATCGGGAGTCAGGGGGTGGGTTGCGATGCTGTGTGGTGAAACGTTGCAACGACAAATTTTCGGTTACTTTTGCTTGGCGGTAGACCCCTGCAAGTTCATTCTTGGTCGAGGAATGAAAGTGACTCGCAACGCTGGTTATCGTGCTCACGGTCGGGGAGTTATGACACCCGTGGATATCCCGAAAGATTTTACACCCTGAAGTAAACTTTCAGATATTGAAATTGTGTGAGATGAAAGGCAATATGGGTTGGCATTTTGGCGCTGAGGCATAGTATCAGAGACCTTAAGATTATGGAGAAAACATCCGCACCCTCGGAGCCCGACTTTTTCTGCACTCAGCTTATCAAGTCCGATTTATCATGATTCATACACACAGTATTAATTAACTAGTGATTATACTTCTATACTAGCCAGAGTTCAAACCTACACCTCCGAACAAATCCTTCTATCATCATGAGGCATCACTCTTACTGTCCTCTACAGTCCCCCGCTGTCCAACCCCTGGGCCCAGAACTAACATGTCTCACCCTGGGGGGCCCGCCGTCCTACCTTGAGGCGCCCTCGGAATGCACATGTGAAGGATAAATGCATAGTAAAAATTAATAGAGTATATTATGAATGAATAAAAAAAGTGTAGCTGACAAAACAAATTCCCCGGGCACCCCCTAAAAAAAACCCCCCCGACAAAAACAGGAGCAAGATTTCGGAAAGCTCGGGACGAGCTGTCTATTCATCCACCCATCGATCAATCAATCAATATCAAGACAGGCACTGCATAGCTCATTCAGGGGAAAAGAAGCAGAACGCACAGAAATATGTAAACGCAAAAGATCCGTCTTGTGGGACAACAGTGACAAAATAATAATATACATGGTATTTTCAGAAAACAAGCGAACCTAAGGTCTGTCGGCCTGGTTCCACTATCTAGCTAAGGTCCCGGTAGCACAGCGCAGACAGGTCAGCAGATCTCATAGGTGAGCAAGTAGCCCCACAGTGCAAGCGAGCATCCATACGAAGGGGGAAGGGGGTTAGTCAAGTTGAGCCACGCAAACTCCCTTCTACGGGGTGGGAAAACAGCGTCCCTGCAGTGGCCTCGTATAACATCGCGGACGGATGAGGCGCGAAATGAGGCGCGAGGGGTGGAGGAGTGAGAACCTGTAAAAACATTATACCGGCTCCAATTAGCCGAACTCTGGCCAATACGCTGGCTATTCGTCAATTTGTACATCTCCTCAAAGTACTCTTTTCTTTGTTGAGTCGAAAGGGTCCGCCGTGGCTTTGGGGATAGATTTTCCAATAAACTTGCTGGGGACAATCGAGGACTAGACTTTATTCTCCATGAGAAATTATCTGAAGAGTGTGACTCCGCTACGGAAGAATGTGTAGAAGAATGGGACGCCAATGCCATTGAGAGGATTTATGGCGATACCAAGTTGGAGTTCGACTGACTTCGGCTTTGCTTCACTTTGCTTACCCCATTCCTGGATAATTGCGACGAGTCTCTTCTTGACGTCCTCATGGGGCATCTTCCCTGTGAGCGCCTGAATGTCAATTTTCTGCACCTTGAGGAATTTGAGCCCATTGGTGAAGTAACCGACAGAGCGTAACTAGCGACATGTCAATAGATGCGAAAACAACTGAACAATAAGAAACTTACATCACCGGCCGAGACATATTTGTGGTTAATAAGGCATAATTGCAAATTCCGAGAAACCATCCGGTTCTGTCCGGGATTTTATTAACCACATGCTGGGGAGCATGCTCATTTGAGGTCCTGGAAATACGGTTAGGTTTGAAAAAATCATACAATAATTTCCTCATCCCTCGGTCTCGCGCTCCACGGGGACCCGCATAGTCATCCCATATAGTAGGGGACGATGGAAAGCAAAGGTTCAATTAGCATACCCTCAGCCGGAGCTGCGAGCGCTGAGTACTCGCCCGGCGAACGTCGAGCGAACACTGAATCGTCTTGGATTAAGCCACTTGCTCTCATGTCCTCGAAAGGAGCTTTGTACATAAAAGTGAGCGCGGGCTGGATGAACTCTGTTTCAGAAAAAGGACCAGTAGGAGAACGGTAGGCGTAGCAAATGGCGGTCTCTGTAACATTTTTGAAGATCATCCTCGATTTGTTTTGCCCGTCTGCACCGACGCTTTCAAAATTCATTGACCCATAGTTCTCCCTAATAACCTTTCCACGCGGTTCTCCGAAACGAACAGTGAATCCCTTGGGGCTGTTTCTCATAATGATTGTAACTGCGAAACCTGAAATATGGTAGGTATGGTGAAGGAGAATAATAAGGGACTGACTTACCATAATTGTCCATAAAATATGTATTAGCCCTATCCTAAACCTCCCTGGCTAGAGGCAAGGGCCAGGAAGCATGTGGAAGCTATCCCCGGGGTGAATCAGTTTGAGAAAGTCAAGGTTAATCGCCTTTGGGAAAATTGCTTGATGATGATAGCTTTCCACCCAACCAGAATAGCGAAAACTATGGGTGCGTAGACTGACTTCCCAGGTGGCTCGGTGAAAGCCTCACCCTTATCCCCAACCGCCTGAACAAAATCAGGCAATCACCTGTCCCGAAACTGGTGCCCGCCCGCTGTCGAGCACATCTGTTAGAGCTGAGCCGTGGGGAACCTTCTCATTGACAAACCAGGGCCAATTGTAAAATTGTGTGACTTTATCGTTCCCTCCCTCCATTACTTCACGGATAGATGTAGAGCATGTCTCCGGATGGGTATTAGGGGAGCGCTGTTTGAACGGGTTCAAGATCATGGTTCGCTAAGAGGAGGTAACCTATAGATAGTAGACAGTGGGGTAAGACAGAAGTGGAGGTGAGAGGAACAAAAAACAACTTCCGATGGGAAACTCATGATTGAAGAGAATAGAGTTACGGCTCAATGAGTTACTATTTCGTAAGAAAAGAGTGAAAGGGGCAGTGGTATGAAAAAGAGAAAAATTCATAATGGATATTCACGGAACACCCAGCGTGACTGCCTTACCCATAAGCTCCGCACACCCAGGGTTGCTGCGCAGTGCCAGACTGAAGAATATCGAGGTGTTGGACCGCCGAAGGCATTCCTGGAGTGCGGCGCTCTGTACTTGCTCCGCCTTAACCTTTAAGGGTAAACAAAGGATTGGAGTTTCTGGGTGCGGTTGCCACTGTGTGTAGATTTTAGTCGGTCGCTCAGGTGGGAGTAATTATGCTCGCCAAGACGTTGAAGTGCGTTCGGCGATGCCTACAAAACCTCGTTTTTCTTACCGCCTTGAACTTGGTGGTACAAATTTCTCCCGTAGAGTTGCGTATAGCTAGTCCAAACCCTCGATAATTTCGAGCCAGCGTTCTTACGCCGTCCGTCGCCTAATCTCCCCTTATCGTCTTAACTGTTTTCTTGAATTTACTAACCTCTTGCGTACCCACCGTTGCGAATACATCTGCTGGCGGAAAAACAGCTTTTACTAGAAGGAAATGTTGGTTATCCCACACGACCGCCCACTCGCGCGGTTGCGCTTTCGAGAACCCAAAAGGGGACTACTTCCTTTGCCTCCCAGCAGCGCACAACACTATGGCTCGCGACTGTAGGGAGCTGTAGTCCTTCGCTTGGACCACCGATACCAGAAAAGTTGATATCACACACCTCAAACGAATCATTTTTACATCATGATACATCACTCGTGTCGTCCCCGGGGGTCCCCCCAGTCCCTACTGTCCCCTGTAGTTCTCCACCGGCCCTGGAGATTAAGGTTAGGGTTAGTCCACGTGACTTCCGGTGTTTCAACCCTAGCCTTAAAACGCAGCAAGCCATTTCTGCGTTTTACGGTTAGGGTTAACACAGGTAACCTTCTCGGGTAGTGACGAAAAATCGGAACGCTTCTGGTGGCAAAACAAGGATGAGGGGGATGATCGATGAGGCAACGGGTGAACAGTCATCAGTCTGAAAGACACCGTAAGACTGTAGCTAAACCATGAGTGTTGTACCATGGAGTTGGATGATTCTAGTGGCTGGCTCAGAACTGAGCTAGGTTGGGGTAAACCTAGACCCTTTAGCTTCACTAGAAACTCAGGAATCTAATGAATACCAAAGGATTTATAGTAATTCTTGGACTGTCAAGCTTATGGAAGTAAGTTAAAGCATATCTTTAAAACATCATCCAGCTTGCCTTCTGATTTCTGCCAAACCCCCATTTGTTCCAAACTCCTTTACTCTCTACTTCCCTCCATGAAGGATCTTGCCGATCTCCTGTTCCGATCTTTTCGTGCCTGCCCTAGTGCTGGGGTGGGGATGTAAAAATTGAGCAAAGCAGGGATACGAACAGGGAATCTCGGGAATCGTGCAATTGGCCACATGGAAAAAACTAGACCCTGAAAGAAGCTAAAAACCCCGGAGTGGTTGCATCTTAATCATTGAGGAAGCTACTTGTAGTTCTTACTGTTCTTATTGAAAGTCTACGAAATTACAAACTCCTAATAGCTCAATTCCCTATCAAACTTTACAGACTCAGATATAGAAAATAGAAAAGGAAAAAGAAAGGATCATCACCATGTTGCGTCTGCCCAGCCTTGGTCTGGGTACTTGGTGACCCTGACTTGCCGATCTTTTCTCCTATTCTGGCCGACTTAGTACTTCATTCCAACCCCCAGGGTTACTTACAGACCTCGATTCTTACATCCCTACCCGAGTACCCCGACTCCATTTCACATACTTGAGTAACTAATTAATGACTACCAGAAGTATCACGACGAGACGATAAATGCTGTGATGTAGGCCGGTGAGTGCCGTACTACGCATTGACTTCCCTTGATTTTTTTGCTTTTTTTTTTCAACAATAAATTAACCGTTCTCATTTCAGATACATGGTGAGCTGAAGTGCTACTTGTAGTAGTGTTGCACGTTAGCGTAAATATCGGAATGTCACGGTGCAATGGCTCGCACAGCCCTCGCCAACACCCAACACCACGAAATATTTAAAAATAAAATAAATGCATAATCTTAATAAATACCTTGTATGTTGCCATCTGATTTATCAAGATTTTTTCATTGCGACAAAAGTACACCGTAGTGAAATCAGCAGTGAGGGGTGGGGTAACGGTGCCATATGGCGATCCGTTGCAACGACAAATGTTCGGTTACTTCTGCTTGGCGGCGGACCCCCGCAAGTTCGTTCTTCGTCGAAGAATGAAATTACAGGGGGGGCCCTGTATATTTAATTCCTCGCCCAAGGAATGAAAGTGACTCGCAACGCTGGCTACCGTGCTCACGGTCGTCGGGGAGATATGACACCCGTAGATATCCTGAAAGATTTTACACCCTGAAGTAAACTTTCAAGCTGAGTGATTACCGTCTCTTGATATTATTTAGATATTGAAATTATGTGAGATGAAAAGGCAATATGAGTTGGCTTTTTAGATGCAATATAATTTATTCATAAAATATTGGAGACACCGCCAATCTAGGCTTACGGCCACCAAACTAAGCTATCAGGGACCTTGAGATTATGGAGAAAATACTCATATCCGTTGGGTTTAACTTATTCTAAACACAGCTTATCAAGTCCGATTTATCATGATTCATACACACAGTATTAATAAACTGGTGATTATAGTCCTATACTAGCCAGAGTTCAAACCTACACCTCCGAACTAATCCTTATATCATCATGAGGCATCAGTCTTACTGTCCTCTACAGTCCCCTGTTGTCCAACCCCTGTGCCCAGAACTAACATGTCTCACCCTGGGGGCCCGCCGTTCTACCTTGAGGCCACCCCGGAATGCGCAAGCGAAGGATAAATGCATAGTAAAAATTAATAGAGTATATTATGAATGAATAACAAAAGTGTAGCTGACAAAACAAGTTCCCCGGGCACCCCCTAAAAAAAACCCCCCCGACAAAAACATGAGCAAAATTTCGGAAAGCTCGGGACGAGCTGTCCATCCATTCACCCATCAATCAATCAATCAATATCAAGACAGGCACTGCATAGCTTATTCAGGGGAAAAGAAGCAGAACGCACAGAAACATGTAAACGGAAAAGAGCAGCCCTGTGGGACAACGGAGACAAAATAATAATATACATGGCATTTTCAGAAAACAAGCGAACCTAAGGGCCGTCGGCCTGGTATCCCAGTCCAATATCTAGCTAGGGTCCCAGTAGCACAGTGCAGACAGGTCAGCAGATCTCATAGGTGAGCAAGTAGCCCCACAGTGCAAGAGAGCATCCTTACGAAGGGAGAAGGGGGTTGGTCGAATTGAGCCACGCACACTCCCTTCCACGGGGTGGGAAAACAGCGTCCCTGTAGTCGCCTCGTATAACATCGCGGACGGATGAGGCGCGAAACGAGGCGCGAGGGTGGAGGCGTGAGAAGCTGCAAAAATATTGTACTGGCCCCAATTAGCCGAACTCTGGCCAATACGCTGGCTATTCGTCAATTCGTACATCTCAAAGTACTGTTTTTTTTTTGAGTCGAAGGGGTCCGCCGTGACTTTAGGGATAGATTTTCCAATAAACTTGCTGTGCTTAATAGAGGACTAGACTATATTCTCCATGAGAAATTATCTGAAGGGTGTGACTGCTACGGAGGGATGTGTAGAGGGAGGGGACGTCAATGCCCTTGTGAGGATTTATTGTGGTATCGAGTTGGAGTCCGACTGACTTCAGCTTTGCTTCACTTAGTTTACCGCATTCCTAGATAATCTCGACGAGTCTCTCCTTGACGTCCTCCAGCGACATCTTCGCTATGAGCGCCTGAATGTCAATTATCAGCATCTTGAGGAATTTGAGCCCATTGGTGAAGTAACCGACAGAGCGTAACTAGCGACATGTCAATAGATGCCAAAACAACTGAACGATAAGACACTTACATCACCGGCCCAGACATATTTGTGGGTAATAAGGTCTAATTGCCAATTTCGAGAAACCATTCGGTTCGATCCGGGAATATATGAACAACATGCTAGGGAGCATGCTCATTTGAGGTCCTGGAAATACGGTTAGGTTTGAAAAAATCATAAAATAATTTCCTCATCCCTCGGTCTCGCGCTCCACGGGACCTGCATAGTCATTCCATAGTCGGGGACGACGGAAAGCAAAGACTCAATTAGCACAACCTCAGCCGGAGCTGCGAGCGCGGAGTACTCGCCCGGCGAACGTCGAGCGAACACTCAATATTCTTGGATTAAGCCACCAGATCTCATCTCCTCAAAAGGAGCCTTGTCCTGAAAGTGGGCGCGGGCTGGATGAACTGTGTTTCAGAAAAAGGACTGGTAGGAGACAGTCTTCCCGGATGGCTCGGCGAAAGTCTCACCCTTATTCCCAACCGCCTGAACAAAATCAGGCAATCACCTGTCCCGACACCTGTGCCCGCCGACTGTCCAGTACATCTCTTTCTTAGAGCTGCGTCGCGGGGAACCTTCTCATTGACAAACCGGAGCCAATTGTAAAATTATTTGACCATATCATTCCCTCTCTCCATTACTTCGCGGATAGATGTAGAGCATGTCTAGGGATGGGTATTAGGCAAGCGCTATTTGAACGGGTTCAAGATCGTGGTCCGCTAAGAGGAGGCAACCTATAGATAGTGGACAGTGGTGTAAGATAGAAGTAGTGGTGAGAGGAACTAAAAACAAATTCCGATGGGAAACTCACGATTGAAGAGAACAGAGCTACGGCCCAATGAACTACTATTCCGTAAAGAAAGGGTCAAAGGGGCAGTGGTATGAAAAAAGGGAAAAATTCGTGATGGACATTCAGGGAACACCCAGCGGGACTGCCTTGCCTATAAGTTCCGCACACCCAGGGTTGCTGCGCAGTGCTAGGCTGAGGAATATCGAGGTTTTGGACCGCCGAAGGCATTCCTGGAGAGCAGCGCTCTGTACGCGCTCCGCCTTGAATTTTGAGGGTAAACAAAGGATTGGAGTTTCTGAGTGCGGCTGCCACTATGTAGCTTTTAGTCGGTCGCTCAGGTGGAGAGTGATTATGCTCGCCAAGATGTCGAAGTGCGTTCGGCAATGCCGCCTTGAACTTGGTGGTACAAATTTCTCCCATGTCATTCTCATGAAATGGTATCTGACCCCCAGCGGCACTGCTTGAGCTGGGTAGCTAGAAAACATCATCTTTGTAACGGTGAGGGAATTTTGAAAATGTGACGAGTCTGGAAATCTCCCTTCCTTAAATTGCCCCAGGAAGCGCTGGTCGAGTGACTAGAAGAGGCTAATGTCCCGGATTCTAAATAGGAGCATGGCGACTGGCTTGAGGCCGACGCCGAAGGCCCAGCCGAGTTTGTCGGGGATGCCTGGAAAGAGGGGGACCGGTTATGGGGGGAAAGAAGGAATGGAGGATGGTTGACCAATTAGCACTCTTTTGCAGGCTCTGTTCAACACCACTCCCGAACAACTCCAACCAATTTTCCTACCAGAATACTTCGAGCTTCCAAGAAGGGCTCGTAAACGGGAAATATGACTGCACCCACCTCACCCTCAATGGTTCTTCGCTCACCCCCTCAGCACCTGCATCGCCAGCCGCTGCCGCAGCCGCCCTCACCTGACCAAATTCCTATAGACCGACATGTTTCAGACAAAGTCTCAAGTGTGCGCCAACAGCCCGCGCCTCCTCCGGTGTATGCTCCACCTGCAGCGGATTCCGCTTCTCATAGAACGGGGGATTCGGATCCTCGACATCAATCCCGTGCTTCGGCATACCCTCAACCTCATACTTGATTACAGCAGCAATCTCCCTCCTCGCTTTGCACTCCCTGCGCGACCACATCCTTGCCCCTTCCATCTGGTGGAAAACCGGGTAGTGACTGCGATCGATGGCGCCCAGCCTGTACACGTCCGCTGAACTAGGGAACCTGTCTGAAGTTCCGGAGCGAAACGTGTCGGCTTGATGCCCGGACCTGAGGGAGCGTAAGATGGTTTCTTTGTTGACGTAGTAGTGGTCCGTGCGACTCCTACCCGGGTGGTCGATGGGGAATCCGGGGGAGTCGAAGTTCTGGTGCACGGAGACTCTGAGTGAGAGATCGTTGTGGTATTCGTATGTCGGGCCGGGGGAGCGGGATTCGATTAGAGGTCTGGTTATTGAGGATGGGTGGGAGGGTTGGAGGTGGGATTTTCGCGAGAGTGCAGAGGAGATGTGCGAGGGGAGATGTGTCTATTCGTCGATTAGGTAGTGCCTTCGTTCTAGTTGGGTTGTTGGCGGCGATTGTGGTTCTTTTGCTGTGGATATATTTGTTTGTTACGGTCGGTTTCATATAGGTAGTGAATGAGGATTGATGAACAAACGAACTTGTTGAATATTTGCGCTATCGAGAATAGAATTGGGTGATTCCTCTCGCCCTGATCACCCCGAAGAAACATCCAGATGTACCGGAGGATGCCAGTGAATTCCAGGAGGAGAAAAGTGGCTGCATACCGATTGCTCGTGATGTTCCATGCTTGGAGGTTCTATTCGGAGGTGGGGCAGCCCAAACGTTAAAAATGGCTTGGTGTGATGTTGATAGCCCCACCTGAGTCAGCCAACTTACAGGATTGGTAGATTTCCATATCCTCTCCGAAAACAAGCCTCAATATCCTGAAGGATTAAGAGTTTAGGCCATCTTCGCTCCATTATGATCGATCCGGCACCTTTTCCGGCAGGGGGATTCCGAGCATCATCGAAATCTCCATCCCCAGGGTACCATTCCGGGACTTCAGTCGTAGGCGGGAGAACTGCAGATGCATATGGTCATTGACGGGGGAGGAGCGCGATGTGCCGGATATTGTACGATGTTGAAGAGAGTGAGAACTGTAGACCTGGGGGGGAGTATGTTTTACGCTTGCGGTGTGGTATAGTAGTTTGTCGGAGGAATTAACAGAAAGCAAACGAGCCTGCCTTTACAGCAGCACTTCCCCATCACCTTGGTAACCGAAAAAGAAAAGAAAAAGGAAGAAAGTGAAGAAAGTATCAAGTAAGGTATGATACCTTAGGTGGGAGCCATTTTCTCGGATTTGTTTTGCGGGGCTGCCGGAGATGGTGGATTTCACGAGATTTTGCCGTATTCCGTCTCCTTAAGCAAACTCTATTTTGAACGTGATGCATGCCTCTAGTGCTAGCACCCTATATATAGTTCCGGTCGCCCAAAGCAGGTAATTATAGTGCAAAGTGGTCAAAACGTGTGCCAAAGATCGTGTGCCCAAATTTTATGCCCAACTCGGCACTAAGGGGCGGAGTTGGCATGATCGTTTTCTCTTATTAAAAGGTGATTAATCAACAACACCCATGGGATCTTCGAAGGACAGGGGCGAATCCTTCACACTATATACATGCTGTTTGGATTCTTGTCTCTTGTTCACTGTTGTGCACATGAAATCCGTTGATTGCGAGTCTCCATTGCCTCCATCTGATGAGATCCGGGCGGGCCTGTAGATAGAATTTGGATCAACCCCCCCAGCCCGCGCATTTGCGCATAGTTCAATGGAGTTTTCCCTTCTCGATCCGCCGTCCCATACTTGCTCGCCCCGTGTTCTAAAAGAAGCTTTACCGTCCCCTCCGTTCCCACCTCAGCAGCCCATGAAAGAGCAGTTCGACCGTCTTCCCCTCTCCAATTGGGATCCACATCATCCCGTTTCAGCAAAACAGCAACAACCTCTCTATGATTGAACTTTGCGGCATAAATAAGGGGTGTTCGGCCCTTATCACATATGTGATCAGCGTTCAGGATGCTCGATCCCAATAGGAGCTTGACTACTTCGGCGTTCCCCTCAATTGCAGCCCAGTGCAACCCCGTTTTTCCCTCACTATCGTAGGAATAATTAGGATTGACCTTAGCGTGCTGTAAAACAAGCTTGACTAGTCCTGCATGTCCCAATAATGCAGCGAACCAGAGCGGGGTTCGGCCGCAGTTGTCCGGCTTGTCAGCATTGACTCCGGCCTCCAAAAGGAGCCTGACTATAATGATATGTCCATTTGAAACTGCGAGTGAGATAGCTGTTTCTCCACGACGGTTCGACAAATTCGGGAAGAGGTCATTCCTTCTGGTCCCTAGCAATAACGAAACAACTTCCTCACAACCCTCCTTTGCCGCAATAGCGAGAGGCGTAGTACCTTCCTCATCGGGAAATGACAGATCAACGCTTTCGTGTGCAACAAGTAGCCTTGCTGCTTCAACCCACCCACCCTCCGCAGCACGAAAGAGCGCCGACTGGCCAAACTGATTTCGAGCATTCGGGTTCGTAGCGCTACTTCCTACCAGAAGCCGAACAACATCCACGTTCCCGTTGACGGCAGCAAGGAAAAGAGGGGTCTTCCCGGAGACATCCGCGCGATTCGGATTGGACTCGTTCCGATCCAGCAAACGCTTAACCACCTCTTCATGTCCATTTCCGGCAGCCCAAGCGAGCGGTGTTTTGCCATTGTTATCCACAAGGCCAGGGTCAGCGTCCTCCCTCTTGAGTAGCATATCCACTATTTCGGTGTGTCCCCCCCCAGCTGCCCATGATAGTGCTGAACGGCCATCATGGCCCGTTTTATCCGCATTGGTGTCCGCATGGTTCAAAATATCTCGGACCACCCTGACATGCCCGTCCTTCGCAGCCCACACGATTGGCGGCAATCCCAATCCCGGCAACTGTTGAAAATCCATAATTAGTACTGGAAAAACTCAAGATCGGGGCAGAAAAATCAGGGAAATAATTCTATAACTATTGAAGCTCCCACAGACGATATACAAACTACCCCTAGGAAGAAATCAAACAAGGGCCACACAAACCATTTCTAATTTGCAATCGCTATTGAGAATAATGAAGGCTGGATGGGAATAGTGAGAGCGGAGGTGGAGTTGGGGTTGAGGTTGTAGGTGGAGAACAAGGCTACCGGTAGTGACGAGGATATGGCGCGCATAAACCCCTCTAATAAAGTGGCATAATTTCAGTCGCGCTAAGTACTGGAGCAACCACCAGTGCATGCATTTGGGTGATTCAACATAATAACTGTTCCCGTAGTCTATATAGGCAAGTTGGCCACTCAATCTTGTAGGCGCTAAGAAGCATCTTAATCAAACTCTGGTAGAGGGTAGTCGATATGCTCTTTCGTCTAAAAACACTGTTTCTCTTGCTCTGTGTCTTAGCACCTAAGGTAACGTGCCTTTAGTCCCTTGTTCAGATAATATGATTTTGTAGAGTTCGGGAGTCTTGCCCTAGGGACTACCGTCCCATGGCGCCAAGAAGGGAGCATTAAGGCCTAAATTTCGACATCTTGGCGCCAAGGCATCCGTTGCCATTGGAAACCACCTCATCACCACAACAAAATACCCAACCCAAACATCCGCATCATCATACCACCAACCTCTCCTTCCCCCTCTCCTTTCACCCCCTCCACGGCAATCACAATGTTCCAGAAGCCGTCCCTAACCATCAACTGTAGCGCCAGCTCTATCTCGCGCCCCTCCCTCCCACATTCCTCCCCACTCTACTCTCTCTACCCAACCTGCTTCCGCCAAGTCCTCCAAACCACACACCCGCTCCTCATCGCCAGCTACTCGGTAGTAACAGTCACAACACAGACCGCAGCTCTACTCGAGCCCTCTTTTCAACGCCGGCAAGGACTCGGTGTTCACGTGCGACGGGAGGAAGGAGCTGGAGGCTTCAGTTATGGTTTTACGGGGGTATCGGAACACGGGGGTGGCGTTGCTATGCCAACAAAGGTTAAGAATCCGATCCCGCTAGCAAGGGAGTTGTTGGTTCGTGGAGATGGGGATGGGGTGCGAGCAGTGGGCAGGGACATAAATTCCGTTTGGGAGCAGAGGCGGAGAGGTTGGCTGTTGGGTGGAGGTGTGAAGTTTTGGACCGGAGAGGCAATGGGAGGAGCACTTATGAGGGTTAAAGGTGGAGAAAGGGTATTCCACCAGTGATGATGTCCCTGATAAGGGCTTGTAAGAAGAAAAAGCTGAATACCTACCCCAAGCCAGAGTTGGCTGCGTTCGTAATGGACACTTACAGAACCCTCTGCGTGGCTATGAGCACCGGCAGCCTTGCCAATAAGCTCCCCGGCAGAATTGGCGACACACCCATTCTTGCTACGCGGTCCTAGGTGGAGGAATGGTGAGTAAGCATTCCTACGCCATCGCCCAATCTCCCCTTATCTTCGATCTTAACTTCTTTCTAGAATTTACTAGCCTCTTACGTAGTTACCGCTACGCCCACAACTGCCGGCGGAAAGTAGCCATTACTGGAAGAAAATGTAGGTGATTTCACGCGACCGCTAACCCGCCCGGTTACACTTTTGGGAACCAGAAGTGGGGACTACGTCCTTCGCCTTGCAGGAGCACACACCATCACCGCTCGATGTCGCTTTGGTGGTCTCGGTTTGAAGGAGGCAGCGGAAGCGGTTGTTGGTCGGGGGGGAATGATGACTGCAAAAGGGGGCACATACTAAGTTAAGTAGGTTTACCTTTTCCAGTCATACAATCAGGCGCATTCTAATTGATATTATATTCTAGGCCAGGAAAGCGATCTGTGAAGCAGAGGGGTTGAGTGATGAGGATTAATTGGACAAGGCGCTAGGACGCTGGAGCCGACTCTCTCCCAGTAAGGTCTAGTTAGTCTTTTCTTTTTCTCAGAACACATGGTGAAATTATTTTTTATTGGCCCAATTGACCAAACTGTCAGAGAGCCGCAACAACATCGCTTGATTCGCTTCCAGACACCCCCGCAAAACAAACCTTCCGAGAAAATGGCTCCCACTCAAGGTATCATACCTTGATACTTGCTTCACTTTCTTCCTTTTTCTTTTCTTTTTCGGTTACCAAGGTGATGGGGAAGTGCTGCTGTAAAGGCAGGCTCGTTTGCTTTCTGTTAATTCCTCCTACAAACTACCACAGCCCAAGCGTAAAACATACTTCCCCCCCAGGTCTACAGTTCTCACTCTCTTCAACATCGTACAATATCCGGCACATCGCGCTCCTCCCCCGTCAATGACCATATGCATCTGCAGTTCTCCCGCCTACGACTGAAGTCCCGGGATGGTACCCTGGGGACGGAGATTTCGATGATGCTCGGAACCCCCCTGCCGGAAAAGGTGCCGGATTGAGCATAATGGAGCGAAGATGGCCTAAACTCTTAATCCTTCAGGATATTGAGGCTTGTTTTCGGAGAGGATATGGAAATCTAACCAATCCTGTAAGCTAGCTGACTCAGATGGGGCTATCAACATCACACCAAGCCATTTTTAACGTTTGGGCTGCCCCACCTCCGAATAGAACCTCCAAGCATGGAACATCACGAGCAATCGGTATGCAGCCACTTTTCTCCTCCTGGAATTCACTGGCATCCTCCAGTACATCTGGATGTTTCTTCGGGGTGATCAGGGCGAGAGGAATCACTCAATTCTATTCTCGATAGCGCAAATATTCAACAAGTTCGTTCGTTCATCAATCCTCATTCACTACCTATATGAAACCAACCGTAACTAACAAATGCATCCACAGCAGAAGAACCAGGATCGCCGCCAACAACCCAACTAGAAGGAAGGCACTACCCAATCGACGAATAAACAAATCTCCCCTCGCACATCTCCCCTACACTCACGCGAAAACTCCACCTCCAACCCTCCCACCCACTATCAATAACCAGACCTCTAATCGAATCCCGCTTCCCCGGCCCGACATACGAATACCACAACGATCTCTCACCCAGAGTCTCCGTGCACCACTGCTTCGACTCCGGCGCATTCCCCATCGACCACCTGGGGAGGAGTCGCACGGACCACTACTGCGTCAACAAAGGCACCATCCTACGCACCTTCACCTCCGTGCACCACGCCGACACATTTCGCTCCGGAACTTCAGACGGGTTCCTTGGTTCAGCGGACGTGTACAGGCTGGGCGCCATCGATCGCAGTCACTACCCGGTTTTCCACCAGATGGAAGGTGCAAGGATGTAGCCGTGCAGGGAGTGCAAAGCTAGGGGGGGGATTGCTGGTGTAATCAAGTATGAGGTTGAGGGTATGCCGAGGCACGGGATTGATGTCGAGGATCCGAATCCCCCGTTCTACGAGATGCGGAATCCGCTGCAGGTGGAGCATACACCGGAGGAGGCGCGGGCTATTGGCGCACACTTGAGGCTTTGTCTGGAACATGTCGGTCCAGAAGAATTTGGTCAGGCGAGGGCGGCAGCGGCAGCAGCTGGCGATGCAGGTATTGAGGGGGCGAGCGAGGAACCATTGAGGGTAAGGTGGGTGGAGGCGTATTTCCCGTTTACACAGCCCTTCTTGGGAGCTCGAAGTATTTTGGCAGGGGAATCGGTTGGAATTGTTAGGGAGTGGTGTTCAACAGAGCCTGCAAAAGAGTGCCAGTTGGTTAACCATCCTCCATTCCTTCTTTCCCCCCATAACCGGTCCCCCTCTTTCCAGGCATCCCCGAAAAATTCAGCTAGGCCTTCGGCGTCGGCCTCAAGCCAGTCGCCACGCTCCTATTTAGAATCACGGGTATTGGCCTCTTCTGGTCCCTCGACCAGCGCTTCCTGGAGGAATTTAAGGAAGGGGAGATTTCCAGACTCGTCCCATTTTTCAAAATTCCCTCACCGTTACAAAGACGATGTTTTCTGGCTACCCAGCTCAAGCAGTGCCGCTGGGTGTCAGATACCATTTCATGAGAATGACATGATGGATGTTATAAATGTTGCGGGAGATCTCGCGGAGGATGAGAAATTTGTATTTAACAAAAAATATTTATGAAAAAATGCTTTTCCCCCACGATCCAATTTTTCAAAGCCAGTACAAATATGTATTAAGAGATTCCTATTGTAGGTCAAGGAAATACCGAAAAATAGATAAGGAGATGTTAGGAAAAAAGGAAACCCATGAGCCAATATCTCCTCCTTCACATACAAAAAACGAGAACTGTTCCACTGTCGGAGGCTTTGCCTGGAGTGCCGCTGCCCTTGTCGCCGGATATATCGTTGACACCGATACATCCCAGTGTGAGGCAGGTAGGCTATGAGGTGGGGACCGTGCCTGCCGTTAAGGTGTCAACACTCGCTATGCCAAGTGAAGACAGGCCGTGGTCGTTGTCGCTAAGCCTGTACTGGGGTTCTCTGGAAGCGCTGAGAGAGTGAGATCTGCTGGTCTTTAGGGTACTCAATTTAAGCCTTATACACATCCGAGCGCCAGCGCCCAAGTATTTGGATCTGGGTATCAGCAATCTCATTCTCTGCAGTTTATGTCGCTGCTCCCCTGCGAAAGCTATGACCATTCCAGGCCCCATCCCCCATACCTGACCTTATAGCCAACTCGCCTAGTGTCCGGACGACATGTTCCCTCGTGTAAGGCAGTTGGTCATCTCGTCCAATGCAGAAGAGAGGTGCGTGCAATGCATGGTGGGAATCAAGAGTGAACAGTCGTTGAATTGCTTGAATAGGGCATCCGGAATCATTGCTGGCCGACACTGTTAGCTGAATACCATGTCGAAAGGGTCCGTCTTTGAGGCTGGCAATGTTAGTTCCAGGTACGCTTCTCCTCTATGTTCCCTTAGTTGAACGCTGCTTTTGGTAAGGAACCAGGTCCGGAATTGAGACCCTGTTGCCATATCCGCTTTCTTGTAAGTAAATTCGCCAACACGGAGGAAGGCGGCAAAGGCGAGGGTAAATGCTGCTCTGGTAACAATGTCATCATAGCTTTCGTTATTTAGGGTGGACAGGATGTGCAAAAGGGAAGGTCTGGTTGGTGGGGTACGGTCACGCCGGTTTGCTTCCTGGTGCTCTCTCTTGATTCCCTGCAGTATTCGCTCCAATCTGGGATCACTGAATACCCCACATTCGATGCCCAGATCCAGTTGATATGATTTGATTCCCGTGAGGTATAGCTTCATTGTCTTGACTTTTATCGTGCCAGCTAATGAACAAAGCCAGTCGGTTAACCAGCCTACCTTTGCAGGAAAGCAGGATCCGTTCCGGTGTTGGTAGCTGGATAGCCTACAGAATGGAGTAAACCTTGCTCTCGGAGTGTCATAATTCCGCCGGGTTGATGGCGCAAGTCTGCGCCATAGGTAATGTGCTGCTATGGCAGAGAGCCCAGTTCTTTGTACGTCAAGAACCCAAGATCCCGGGGGCTTTGTGTTAGGGAGACTAACTGTGGAGCTAGGTTAGCAACTTTGTCAAAGTTGAAGCGAGAGAGCGCGTCTGCCAGCCCATTTTCCTTCGTCGAAATCCAGCGGGCCTCAATTTCTATGTCGTGCTGCACTGCTACGATGAGGCATCTTCTGAGCACGTTCATCGAAGCCCCTCGTATTGTTCAGTTTTCGAGTCCATGGACCACTGCTTTGTTGTCTATATGCATGACTACCTTCATGCTGTGCCACCGGCATCCCCAGTGTAACAGCGCCTGTTCTACTGCCCGTAACTCTTTTGTCTTGATATGTTCACGTTGTTTGAGAATAAGACGGGGGAGGGACATAGAAAACGCGTTTCCTGGAAGAGGCTGTGGGGCATGTCGGGTGGTACTATGGTTTGCTGTGGTCCGCGCGCTGGTAGTCTTCTCAGTTGTATAGTATCCTCTCAAGCCCTTTGTGCTAGAGGCATCCAACCAGAGACAAATAATGTCTTGCTGTTTTCTTCTTATCGAGCGTGCTGGTTCAGTTTTTAAAACCCTTACCCACCATGCTAGATCTTTGGACGCTTCGTGTGAGACTCGCCTTCAGTGGTTCGGGTTCCTGTTTGGGAAATATAACTCCATGTTATACAGCCGGCGGAGGAATGCTCGCCCCAGAGGTACAACGATGGTAACGAAATTAAGATATCCTGTGATAGTTTGGATCTCTCTTAGAGAGAGAGAAGTTGCGGTACTTGCAGTTAGGGTAACCATCCAGGCTTTCTGTAGCTTTTGGGGCGGGAGGCGTATTAACATTTCGTTCGTGTCTAGTTCAACCCCTCCGAACTCCACGACTGACCCCTCCTGGCTCTTGGATATCTTAATTCCTAGGCCAACCTCTCCACTGAATTGTGAGAAGATCTCGCTATAGCTTTTGAGCCTCTGGGTCCGAGGGAGAATAATGAGAAAATTGTCCAAATAGTGGACAATTGCGGCTGGCAGTCCTTTTGCTTCGAACTCATTTAGGAGAATCCAATGGAAGATTTCCGCAAAGAGATTAAAGAGATAGGGTGCGGTCCAAAGAGCAAATGGTAAGAATCGCTCCGCATAGTATACTTGGTTCCACTGGAAGCCTAAGAGAGGGGTGTCTAAAGGGGATATTGGAATGTGTCTGAATGCGTTCTCAAAGTCTCTTTTAACCATCAGAGACCCTAGTCCGAAGTGCTGAATACCCTGTATACCATCGCTAACTGTACTATAGGCAATCGTCCCATATTGTTCTGGAATACCGGCATTGACGGAGCTCGTGTCGTTAGCTGGGTAGGATAGGTGGTGTATACGTCGTTTTGACCCATCCGACTTATCAGTCAGTCCCAGAGGAGAGGCGGTGAAATACTCCGGTACCCTTGCTAGTGTGGGGTAGTAGGCTAGGCGGTCCTTCGCTATCTCCTCGGCGATACTTGCGCTAACAGTATCAGGGGAATCGACTGCTGACAGTAGGTTGGGATGTATCTGGATATGGGTGCGTTGTCCCTCATACCCGATCCGAGCTCCATAAAGGCAGATACCCAAGATCGCTGCGGTTACAAAGGGGTTTGGGTATGTTGTTGTACGCTCTTTCAATCCGTGGTATCTTAGTGGGCCTGCTGGCATAGGAAGCGTGTGTTTTATGTATAGTGTATAGTGAAGCGATGTGTTTGGGCGAAGCGGTTGTTGGCTAACATGATCGTGCGGTGGGATAGTTGAGGGTGTTGGCCAGGAGAAAAGAGTGGGGGAAAATAGTGTAGAAATTGCTGCAGTCGCAGTAAGTTGCCATCTGATAATCCCATCAGGAGTATATTTATTTACAGGAATTAAAATGATATGAGGAAGAAGAAGAGTGAGGTTGAAGGGAAGCTAACGTCTATGACTAGTGCTGATTTGGGCCTGAGAGGACAGAGTTGTATCACCTTGATTGCACTGGGGTGCTTTGTGACTGCTGCCATATATTATGCACATATGCTGGTGCCGGCAACTCGACATTTGACAATCCCTGTAATTCCAGTTACGGCAAATTTGTGCTACCTGCTGGTTATTGCTTCTGAGAGCCATAACTGTCCCGCTCGTCTGAATGGTGGGCTGGTGAGCAAATCGTCTTTGGTGAGTTGCATAGGGGCCGGACGATGTTGGATACTCCCGGAATGGCAACTCAATTGTTGGACGGGAGTAGGTAGGAGCTCAGGTGCTGCCTGAGATTCAGGTACCGCGTGGTATTGGATGTGCGAAGCACTTTGATGCTACAAGTTCGCTATCGAGTTGACGCCAGGGCTCTGGCATAAAGATGTTCTTCCCGCTGGCTACCCGCTTCCGGTGGAACTGAAAATGGTAACCCTTTACCCCTTCCTAGGTATATTTTTCCAAGAGCTCGTAAACATTCATAGTATAGATGAAGAGTGCTGTAGCGAGTTCTGCTTGTAGGGAATATGGGGCTAGTTGCACCAGAATTCCACTATAGGCGGCCCACGCCTTGAAGAAGTAGCTCATTCGATATTCGCTCTCCTTTCCGTCCCCCTCTGCCTGCTCATATTCGACTCCGTCAATATTGATCGTACGCTGAGACTTGGCATGTTCCTTTTCTGTTGCTAATAGCCTGTAGATGTTTGTAGGCTTAAATCTGTTCTCGATAATTTGGACCAATGTACTTCGCTCCACGCCGGGAAATAGTGCTTCAACTGAGTCCAGGGTTGCTCTGACAGACACGCTCTCACCTGCTGGCAGTAGTTGGGTCTGGGTAGGGTGATACATACTGGGTTCCGGTAGAGCCTGGCTAAGGGCGTGGTTTAGTTCCGTCTCAGAACGAAGCTGGGCTAGTTGGTTCTCCAATTCTCGAATGCGGTTGATGGTTGGATTGGCTGCCCAAGGTGGACTTGACTGTTGCTGTTCCTGTAGTGGTAGAACATTCTGGAATTGGTGTGGGCTGGCTCTATGGTTTGGCCTACATAGCTGCTGTACAACTCGGTCGATAATGTCTTGTTCGTGGGACTTTAGTAGTTCACGCATATCGTCAAGGCTGATGCCGGGGCTGCTGGACTTGGGTGGTGGGAGACTACTATCGCGTGAGTCAGGGGACTCTCGGGTGTTGGTGTGGCATTGGATAGTACTCTGGGTCGAGTTACTGGGTGTATGCGGGTCCTGAATTGACTGGTGTGAGTCTGCGTACTCACTCTGTTCTCCTTCTTCGCTGGTGACCTCTTGCTGGAGCGTATCTCCAGATTCTGCTAGGCTAGGTTCGGCTTCTTCAGATTGGCCGTACCGTTGTGGAGTGTGCCGGCTCCGGGTAGCCTTCTGAACTCGTCCACGTCCTCCCCTTCTGCCTGAGAGGGTAGTGCTACTTGTGCGTCGTGAGCCATGTCTGGTTGGCATCGGAATCACTTTGAGGTTTGGTATCTAAATCTATCTCAGAATAAATACACTGCCAGTGCTTGTGGAAAAGGAGGATTTTTGCAAACGTGTCGAAGATCGCGAGCTGTAGGGAGCTTGATGATAGCGTGTTCGAACAGACGGAAGGTGATGAGGAAGCTGTAAAGAGGATGGGGTTCGCATGATCAGGGAGATGGGGACGACTCCGGTAGTGTCCCACGGGCCCACGCGTTGGAGCTATGACCCCGCAGCAGCAAAACCCCCGGCTATTCCTTTTTCCGACAACCTCCGCGTTCTCGCTTATCCGGATGCTGGGGTCCGCTACGCTTTGCCCAATTGGCAGTGGGTTGTCCCAACCCGGTATCTAGTTCCTGGGGACATATTAACATGACAAGGTAGATCCTTGAATTAGTTGTCTCTCTCACCAGACCCCTATTCCACAAACAGATAGATCATGAAAAAAATAAAAAACTGGTTGCCACGATCATTCACTATGGCAACGTAGTTTCACGTCATTTGAGATGTGAGAATAGACCAGCGAGTTACACATGGAGTTTCGCGAAATCTCGCCCAGGCATCCTATTCGGGAATGGAGAGACGGTTAGGGGTTATCCCCTTGATTGTTGTTTTCTTCTCTTTTCTTACTAGGGTGGTATTTCATCTGCGGGAGTTATAGTTTGCAAAAGCTATGCCATGTATATTATCACTTTGTCTCCTTTGTCCCACAGGGCTGCTCTTTTGCTTTTACATGTTTCTGCGCGTTCTGCTTCTTTTTCTTTGAATGCCCTATGCAGTGCCTATCTTGGCATTGATTGATTCATTGATGGGTGGATGGATGGACAGCCGGTCTCGAGGTTTCCGAAATTTTGCTCCAGTTTTTGTCGAGTTTTTTTTTTAGGGCGTGCCCGGGGAACTTGTTTTGTCAGCTGTGCTTTTTTAATTCATTCATATTCTATTTATTTTCACTATGCATTTATCCTTCGCTTGCGCATTCCGAGGCGGCCTCAGGGTAGGATGGGGGGTCCCCTCAGGGTGAGACATGTTAGTTCTGGGCCTAGGGGTTGGACAGCGGGGGACTACAGGGGACGGTAAGAGTGATGACTCATGATGATAGAAGGATTTTTTCGGAGGTATAGGTTTGTGTTACGGAGGTATCTCCGTAGAAATGATCCGTGATAAGTCAAACACTACAAATAATAGACGGAATAGAGTATTTGCACAGCCGATTTCTGAGTACTGAAAGTGCGGAAAAGCTTTACTGAAGGTGAGAACCAGAGAGAAAATTAGAGATCAAACGAGAGTTGTGTTAAGGCTGATATCTATTGGTTCTTGTGCTAATATTGAGAAGAGCTTATTGAGAGGAGAGGAGAGAACTAAAAACGAAACAAAAGGAGAGAGTACAAGGGGAACAAGCAAGCTGCTTACCCACTGACAGCCGGGTAATCCTCATGACCGAGCTCCCACAGACAATCCATAATATCTAACACTAACAGTTTGAACTCTGGCCGGTACATGAGTATAATCACTAGTTTATTAATACTGTGTGTGTGAATACCGTCTCTTGACATTATTTAGATATTGAGATTATGTGAGATTAAAGGCAATATGAGTTGGCTTTTTAGATGCAATATAATTTATTCATAAAAAATTGGAGACACCGCCAATCTAGGCTTACGGCCACCAAACTAAGGTATCAGGGACCTTAAGATTATGGAGAAAATACTCATATCCGTTGGGTTTAACTTATTCTAAACGCAGCTTATCAAGTCCGATTTATCATGAATCACTCAGCTTGAAAGTTTACTTCAGTGGGTAAAATCTTTGGGGATATCCACGGGTGTCATAACTCCCCGACGACTGTGAGCACGGTAGCAAGCGTTGCGAGGAACAAAATTTACAGGGGTCCGCCACCAAGCAAAAGTAACCGAACATTTGAGGTTGCAACGTTTCACCAGACAGCAACGCAACCCCATCCCCTCACTCTCGATTTCACTATAGCTTTATCGCAACGAAAAAATCTCGCTCAATTAGACAGCAATATAAAAGGTATTAAATGGGATTATGCATTTATTTTACTTTTTAAATATATTTTTTCTTTGTGGTTTTGGTACAAGGCCCAGGCAATAAAAAGTGGTACAAGGTATGGCCATAAAAAAGTGGTACGGAGCAGGGGTGGGTTGGGTTAGTTTCGGACAAAATTGTGGCACACTGCAACCAAACCGCCCTCTCACAGAAAATATGTTGCAATAGTGAAGTACCTCTTAAACCATATCCCTTTACCATACAGTCTTCAACTTCAAATTCTTAGTTTTTTGACCATCCCTAATTGACAGGAAAGAAAAATATACACCATAGTATAACAGATGTGTATAATCTCTAATGTAGATAAAGGGAGAATTTATTTTGAAAATAAGCTTTGAGGCCTTCAAGCCTGATGTAATCAGGAAACCATGAAGCAGAATACCAGTTTAAGGGTTTGGGTACCATCCTCAGCCAGCACCTGTAGGTGTTTGATTTGGTGGTAAATGTGGTGGAAGAGAGGTCATCTACATCACCCACTAAGATTTTCCTTTATCAGTTGGTTAAAATGGGAGGAAACACTTATTCACTGAATGCCCTTCCTCTCAAGTGTACCACCACTACTGAGACATTATTTATGATGCGTACCACTTTTTTATGGCCATCCCTTGTACTAGGGTAGAGCATGAATTCATGGTACAGTGCAGGGGTGGTCATTCTCCGTTGTAAAGGGCAACTTTGGTACACTAGGAGAAGTGTCTGTTTGAGTGCACTCAAGGAATTTTACACTAATTTCACACTCTTATTCCAGCACCAAAATTGGAATTAAAAATAGGAAAACTTCATAGGATGTTCAGAAAAGATGCAGACTATTTTAATTCTATTAAAACTATAAATGACATAAAATCTCTGTTAAGCAGTAGCAATAAAACTTTCCTCAGAATTGTGCCAAGACCTTTGTTTTTGGTGGGAAACTCTGTCTTGGCAGAATTTCAAAGTTCAACTGCATACTACTCATGAGAAGTTGGGAATAGAGTAGATATTTTGAGATAGAAATAGTTTCCTCACCATTGTTAGTGGTTCTATGAAAAGTTTGGATTTTTGTGAATTTTCTCTCATGTAATATCTTGGATTCAAGACCTCTATTTTGGACAAAATTATGGTACAGCTGTGGAAGCGCTGTACCACTGCTCTCTCACACCTGATCCCTGCTCTGTACCATGAATTCATGAGGTACCCTAGTACAACCACCGCCCGGAAGATCTTGGCACCCCCCCCATTTTGCACCAAAAGTATCTTACTTTAGAGGCATTTATCAAGCCCTTCTAATGCAAGCGAAAATATACTGGTAATTAAACCAGAGTGGAAAGTCCATGAAAATTTGTCATCACAATTTTTTTGTATTGAAAAAATTCTGTCAAGAATGGTTGTGGTGCATTTAGCAGTTGGGCAAGTGGTACCTGGAATTTTGTATGTGAGCCCCATATAAAAGGTACATCTATATGATATAACCTGTGGAATACCTACAATAGCACTTAACCAATGTAACATAAGAGCACAAAAATGCCATACAATCAAATTTCATGGAATTTCCTACTATCCATAATAATTTCTTTCATTGTTTACTCTATATAACTTGTTCATTAAGTTTGTGAAGTGGGATACTTTTGGTGTAAAATGTGGGGGGTGCCAAGATCTTCCAGGCGGTGGTTGTACAGTGCATAAGTAATGTCTGAGCAGGGTTGGTACACTTGAAAGCGAGACATTTAGGAAAACAGTATTTCCTCCCATCTTATGCAATTGATAAAGGACAATCTCTATGAGTGACAGAGATGACCTCTCTTCCAGTACATTTTCCATCAAATCAAATACTTATAGGTGCTTGCTCAACATGGTGCTTGAACCCTTAAACTGGCATTCTGCTTATTGCTGTCCTCATTTCAGCTAGGCTTTAAAGCCCACTAACCTCATTTAAGAAATCAATATTCTTCCTATCTACAATAGAAATTACTCTTCTGTCATACTCTCTTCTATATTCTTTTTGTCTGTGGTGGCAATGGCTATAAATACTTAACCTTTGGGGTTGAGCACTGTATGGTAAAGGATGTAGTTTAAGAGGTGCTTCACCATGACAACATATTTTTTATGAGAGGACAGGTCGGTTGCAGAGTTCCAGAATTATTTCCAAAATCAACCCACCCACCCCGGCGCTGTACCACTTTTTATTGCCTGTCCCTTGTACCACTTTTTATTGCCTGTCCCCTGTATCCCTTGAACGGATGAGACTCTCAAACTTGTTGCAAGACTTGTGCGATATCACTTTTCTTAGTGACGAGAAATTATTCACAAGAATTCCTAATCACGGCCTAGCTGTCCTCCAATCAAGTCTCTGTAAAAGCTTTGCACGAGCCATGCAACGGATTTGAGAGTCTTATCCGTCCAAGGGATAATAGTCATTCGTGGAGTTGGATGTTGGCGAGGCTGTGCGTGCCGTTGTACCGTGATATTCCGTTATTTCTCTAACGTGCAATACTAGTGCTTGTACTTCAGCTCAACACGTATCTGAAATGAGAACAGCGATAAATTTATTGGTAAAAAAAATCAAAAAATCAATGGAAGTCAATGCGTAGTACGCCACTCACCGGCCTACATCACTGCATTTATCGTCTCGTGGACTAACCCCTAACCTTAATCTCCAGGGCTGGTGGAGAACTGCAAGGGGCGGTGGAGACTGCGGGCACCGCCGGGGACGACACGAGTGATGTATTATGATATGAAAATGATTCGTTGGAGGTGTGTGATTTCAACCTTTCTAGTATTGGTGGTCCAAGGGTAGGACTATAGTCCCCTACAGTCGCAAGCCATAGTGTTGTAAGCTGCTGGGAGGCAAAGGAAGTAGTCTGCTTTTGGGTTCTGGAAAGCACGAGTTGGGGGTCATGTGGGATGACCACCATTTCCTTCTAGTAAAAGCTGGTTTTCCGCCGGCAGATGTAGGCGCAAGGGTGGGTACGCAAGAGGTTAGTAAATTCAAGAAAACTGTTAGGACGATAAGGGGAGATTAGGCGACGGACGGCGTAGGAAGGCTTGCTCGCAATTATCGAGGGTTTGGACTAGCTATACGCACTCTACGGGAGAAATTTGTATCACCAAGTTCAAGGCGGTAAGAAAAACGAGGTTTTGTAGGCATTGCTGAACGCACTTCAATGTCTTGGCGAGCATAGTTACTCCCACCTGAGCGACCGACTAAAATCTACACACAGTGGCAACCACACCCATAAACTCCAATCCTTTATTTACTCTCAAAATTTAAGGCGGAGTGCGTACAGAGCCCTACACTTCAGAAATGCCTTTGGCGGTCCAAAACCTAGATATTCCTCAGTCTGGCACTGCACAGCAACCCTGGGTGTGCGGAGCTTATGGGCAAGGCAGTCACGCTGGGTGTTCTGTGAATATCCATTATGAATTTTTCTCTTTTTTAATACCACTACCCCTTTCACCCCTTCCTTACGGAATAGTAGCTCATTGGGCCGTAGCTCTGTTCTCTCCAATCGTGAGTTTCCCATCGGAATTTGTTTTTAGTTCCTCCTACCACCACTTCTTCTATCTTACCCACTGTCTACTATCTATAGGTTGCCTCCTCTTAGCGGACCACGATCTTGAACCCGTTCAAATAGCGCTTGCCTAATACCCATCCCGAGACATGCTCTACATCTATCCGCGAAGTAATGGAGAGAGGGAATGATATGGTCAAATAATTTTACAATCGGCCCTGGTTTGTCAATGAGAAGGTTCCCCACGACGCAGCTCTAACAGATATGCTCGACAGCGGGTGGGCACAGGTTTCGGGACAGGTGATTGCCTGATTATGTTCAGGTGGTTGGGATTAAGGATGAGGTTTTCGCCAGGCTATCCATGAAGACTGTCTCCTACCGGTCCTTTTTCTGAAACACAGCTCATCCAGCCCGCGCCCACTTTTATAGACAAGGCTCCTTTTGAGGACATGAGATCTGGTGGCTTAATCCAAGAGGATTAAGTGTTCGCTCAACGTTCGCCGGCCGAGTACTCCGCACTCGCGGCTCCGGCTGAGGAAATTATTGTATGATTTTTTCAAACCTCACCGTATTTCCAGGACCTCAAAGGAGCATGCTCCCTAGCATGTTGTTCATATATTCCCGGACCGAACCGAATGGTTTCTCGAAATTGGCAATTATACCTTATTACTCACAAATATGTCTGGGCTGGTGATGTAAGTTTCTTATCGTTCAGTTGTTTTCGCATCTATTGACATGTCGCTAGTTACGCTCTGTTGGTTACTTCACCAATGGGCTCAAATTCCTCAAGATGCAGAAAATTGACATTCAGGCGCTCATAGCGAAGATGTCCCTGGAGGACGTCAAGGAGAGACTCGTCGAGATTATCTTGGAATGGGGTAAGCACAGTGAAGCAAAGCTGAAGTCAGTCGGACTCCAACTCGATACCACCATAAATCCTCTCAAGGGCATTGATATCCCCTCCCTCTACACATCCCTCCGTAGCCGAGTCACGCCCTTCAGATCATTGCTCATGGAGAATATAGTCTAGTTTTCGATTGTCCCCAGCAGGTTTATCGGAAAATCTATCCCTAAAGTCACGGCGGACTATTTTGACTCAACAAAGAAAAGAGTACTTTGAGGTGATGTACAAATTGACTAAATGCTAGCGTATTGGTCAGAGTTTGGCTAATTCGGGCCAGTACAATGTTTTTACAGCTTCTCACTCCTCCACCCCTTGTGCCTCGTTTTTCGCGCCTCGTTTCGCGCCTCACCCGTTCCGCGATGTTATACGAGGCGACTGCAGGGACGCTGTTTTCCCACCCCGTAGAAGGGAGTGTGCGTGGCTTAACTTGACTTCCCCCTTCGTATGGATGCTCTCTTGCGTTGAGGGGCCACTTGCTCACCTATGAGGTCTGCTGAGCTATCTACGCTATCCTACCGGGACCCTAGCTAGATAGTGGAGTGGGAGACCAGGCCGACAGACCTTAGGTTCGCTTGTTTTCTGATCATGCCATGTATATTATTATTTTGTCTCCGTTGTCCCACAGGGCTGCTCTTTTGCGTTTACATGTTTCTGTGTGTTCTGCTTCTTTTTCTTTGAATGACCTATGCAGTGCCTGTCTTGATAATTGATTGATTGATTGATTGATGGATGGATTGAGAGCTGGTCTCGAGCTTTTCGAAATTTTGCTCCTTTTTTTGTTCCGTTTTTGTTTTTTATTATTATGGCGTGCCCTGGGAACTTGTTTTGTCAGCTACACTTTTGTTATTCATTCATATACTCTATGAATTTTTACTATGCGTTTATCCTTCGCTTGCGCATTCCGAGGCGGCTTCAGGGTAGGACGGCGGGCCCCCCAAGGTGAGACATGTTAGTTCTGGGTGACAGCGGGGGACTGCAGGGGCCGGTAAGAGGGATGTCTCATGATGATAGAAGGATTTGTTCGGTGGTGTAGATTTGAACTCTGGCCGGTACAGGAGTATAATCACTAGTTTATTTATATTGTGTGTATGAATCATGATAAATCGGACTTAATAAGCCGTGTTCAGAACAAGTCAAACTCCACAGATACGAGTATTTTCTCCATAATCTGAAAGTCTCTGATACCTTAGTGCCAAAATGCCAACTCATATTGCCTTTCATCTCACACAATTTCAAGATCTGAATAATGTCAAGAGACGGTAATCACTCAGCTTGAAAGTTTACTTCAGCGGGTTAAATCTTTGGGGATATCCACGGGTGTCATAACTCCCCGACGACCGTGAGCACGGTAGCCAGCGTTGCGAGGAACGAAATTTACAGGGCCCCCCTGTAATTTCATTCCTCGACGAAGGTTTTCAACAATGATTAGTGCTTTCCTGATACGGTGTAGCCTGAGCCACTTGTCTCTGTTATATCTTGTTAGCTTCGCAAGCTAAACCTATATTAGATGGATGTCGCCATTTCCAAGGATATTCGTGATGGTGGATTTCGCGAAATTTTACGGTACTGTGGCCACAGAAATATGACTACGGTATGATGTCGTGTTTTTGTGCCGTCCCCCCACTTGTATGTGCTGAATTTATTTAGTTTTAGTTAAGACCTGTTTCGTTACGATGGTCCCATTCCATTAGGCAACCATTTCTACTCTGAAAATAGATAGTTCCGTTATGCGCTCGTTTCATCCAAACAGTCCCCAAGTTTCTATAGGGTTAGTAAATGTGACTGCTGGGCAGAGCGTTGGTAGGGAGGGCTGTCCCAAAAAATTATATAAGTGGCCTTCCCTGCACTGCTTTGCAATACCGACCGCAGTGATTTTACAACAGAAAACAGGGCGACGACTGACACTTTCGAGAACACGACAGCCGCAACAATTGATTCGGGTCACGCTTGGGTCTTATATCCTTTTTCAACCTCCGCAAGTGGCAACCTAATCTGTCGACAGCCTGCCATCACGAATCCTTCAAGCGCGTCGTTTTCTGTTTCAGCGAAGCCGTCGCTTGCCCACCTTCACTGCGAGAGACTGAAGTATTAATCCTTTTTCTTCTCTATCTCGGCCCAATTTCACCCTTTAAGTACTGTAATTGCTCTGGGACCGGAAGGACTACGACAACACTACTATGTCTGACAATTGGGAACACACACCTCTCCCGAGGGCTGCTAAAGAGGGAGACAATGCAACAGTCAAGCTACTACTGGAACGTGAGGGTGTCGACCCCAATATGACAGACAATGGCGGACGAACACCACTCTCATGGGCTGCCAATTATGGGCGTTATCAAGTAGTGAAGCTACTCTTGGGACGGGAGGATGTCAACCCCAATATGGTAGACATAGAAGGCCGAACGCCGCTCTCATGGGCTGCCAATTATGGGCATTATGAAGTAGTAAAGCTACTCTTGGGACGGGAGGATGTTGGCCCAAATATGGCAGACGGAGATGGTCGAACACCACTCTCATGGGCTGCCGGGTATGATAGGAATGAAGTAGTGAAGCTACTGCTGGGACGGGAAGACATCAACCCTAATTCCCCGGACAAGGACGGCAAAACACCTCTATGGTGGGCTGCCATGCAGCATTCCAATAAGGTAGTGAAGCTACTGCTAGATCATGAGCATGTCAACCCTAATATATCTGATAATAAATTTGGCTGGACGCCACTCTTCTGCGCTGCCCAATTTGGTTATTATGAAGTAGTAGAGCTACTCTTGGAACGGGAAGACGTCACCGCCGATACCGGTGACAAATTTGGCGAAACACCGCTCATGATGGCTGCCGAGAGTGGGTCTCAGAGGTTGATGAAGCTACTATTGGGAAGGGAAGATGTCAACCCTAATTTGACCGATCGTTCTGGTCGAACGCCGCTCCTGTGCGCTGCCCGGAGAGGGCATGATCCACTCGTAAAAATACTCTTAGACCGGGAAGACGTCATGCCGAATATCCCAAACTGCTGTGGCATAACACCTCTCGCGGCGGCTGCCGAGTTTGGCAGTCATGGAATAGTGAAGCTACTGTTTGGAAGGCAAAATGTCAACCGTAATATACCCGACAAATCCGGTCGAACACCCCTCTTGTGGGCCGCCGTGGGCGGTAGTGATAGAGTAATGCAACTGCTGCTAGGACAGGAAAATGTCAACCCCAATATAACGGACATTGGCGGACGAACACCACTCTCATTGGCTGCCAATTATGGCCATAATGGAGTAGTGAAGCTACTCTTGGGACGGAAAGATGTCAACCCCAATATGGCAGACGTACAGGGCCGAACGCCGCTCTCATGGGCTGCCAATTATCGGCGTTATGGAGTAGTGAAGCTGCTCTTGGGGCGGAAAGATGTCGACCCCAATATGGCGGACGGAAAGGGTCGAACACCACTCTCATTGGCTGCCAATTGTGGGTATAACGAAGTAGTGAAGCTACTCTTGAGACGGAAAGATGTCGACCCCAATATGGCGGACGGAAATGGTGGAACACCACTCTCATTGGCTGCTAATTATGGGTATAATGAAGTAGTGAAGCTACTGCTGGAACGTGGGGATGTGAACCCCAAGATGACTGATAAATATGGCCGAACACCGCTCCTCTGCGCTGCCGAGCGTGGTTCTTACCCAACAGTCCAACTACTGTTAGAACGAGAAGATGTCACAGCTGATATCGCGGACAATCTTGGCAAAACAACACTCATGATGGCTGCCAAGTATGGGTCTTATAAACTAGTAAAGCTACTTCTGGGAAGGGAAGACGCCAACCCCAATAGAGCCGATGAGCTCGGCCGAACACCGCTCTTGTGCGCTGCTGAGCGTGGGGATGATCAAGTGGTTAAACTACTGTTGGAACGGGAAGATGTCATCCCGAATATCCCAAACTACAAAGGCCAAACGCCTCTCGCGACGGCTGCCATGCTTGGCCATGATGGAGTAGTGCAACTACTGCTAGGACGAGAAGATGTCAACCCCAATATCCTAGACCATGATGGCCGGACACCGCTTTGGTGGGCTTCTCGCTCCGGGCATCAGGGAGTGGTGAATATGCTCCAAGCCCGCCAATCTGCGAACCCCAATAAGGTTTGAGTCCAGCACAAAGTTTTCGCTACCGTTCGCAAAACCCATATGCTCTGCTTTTTGAGCGTTTCTATAATCATTCCTATGATGTATACCGCTCGCTGTTTCCCTCACCTTCAAACCGCCATCGAGTCCCTCCTCAGAGTCTCCAACTAGTCTTCTCCACCTATCATTCGCTTCTCTTCCCCCTTCCCTTTCCCCCTTCCCTTTCCCCTTCCTTTCCCCCTTCCATTTTAAATTCTCCCTTGTAGACCATCACGGTCTCAGATCGAAACTAGGAATCTGCCATGCACATACTAGTAAAAGCGTTAATTGGATGAGCATTACTAAAATCATCCTAGCAGGGTATAGATGTGGGGTGGGCATATACGATTCTTGTAGTTAACATCGGAACATTCAGTCTTTGTTTTTAACCTCCCTATTGGATAACAACCGCGAATTTTGATTCAGATTAGTCATTCTTTTTCATTTACAGATTCTTGCTTTCTCTATTTTTCATTGTCTCTGAGCTATTCTTCGCTCTCCTGTAGGCCCAATATGCACTTTAACATACTCTCAAGTTTCTAACACTCTTGGCTTCCAATTGCATGAATTCATCTCATAAAAATCCCAGGCAAACATCACGGGCTATATAGTTGAAGAAAGGTTCGTTCCCAATGCCTCTTAGTTAAAACACCATAGAAATTCTATCACTCGGCTGGCCCAGTCCGATCAATCTCGGCCCAGTCAGTTCTAGCACTCGCGACTCTTCCGTCGGTTTAAATTCCACTGTTAGCCTAGACTTGATTTACACCGTCCGGCTAGCCCAGGGCAGCCCACCACTGTCCATTCAGAACCCAGCTCGGGGGAATTAATAAGATGTCCAAGATTTGCTGTTGCATAGCTACCGGGGCGTGTCCGTCCCCTCCTGCTGGGTCCACCAACGCTCTCGCTTCTTCCGTTCCCACTCTCGGAGGCAGATACCACTTCCCCAGACCCGAATGATGTTACATCAGTAAACCAATACCTCATTACAGTAATCCAGCGCAATATAGGCTATGGTGCTGATCAACGAAAAAACACACCATAACTTTTTTCCTTAAATACCGCCGTAGTGAGGGTCTAGGTAGAAAAGTATCGCGAATGGATATTCTCCACCGAGTAGTTTTTCTTTAGTATCTCGGACTCTCATGATAAATAGGTACAGAAATGAAAAATCCACATAGCAACCGTTGCACCCAGCCAACGGACCTTCTTCAAGCAAAGTAAATTATCGCTTCTGCAGCTCTAAGCAATATTCGCCTTCATCACACAAGGTAAATTATCGCTTCCACAGCGGTAAGCGATAATTCATTTGATGCGATGAATGCCAATATTACCTACGGTTGTAGAAGTGATATGTTGTGAAGGCCAATACCCTACAATAGTGGAAGTGATACGGTAACTTGATTCACTCGCCAAAAATAAAGTCTGGCTCTGACCTTTTCCCACACTTGAGTACCTAATATTTTGGGTAAACTTGACCCCCTGCTATTACCTGTGTGGTAGTTACTATCCCCGGAAAAGCGAATTCGCCACGGGGTTAGTCTTTAGCTGCTCCCTTAGGAAGTATAGCGGCTAGTCAAGTTTACCTAGAATTTAAGGTATTATCATGATGCCACCTGTTGCCATGAAGGAAGCGCAGTTATAAACTACCCTCCCAGCATGTAGGTGAAGGTTGGGGACAGTTTTTTTGGCGAGTACTTGGTGCGGTGAAGGTGAATACCGCCTCCAGCTGTGGAAGTGGTTGCTTATTTGCCAAACAAAAAAGTCTGTCCCCGACCTTCACCCATACCCGAGAATTATACTTGAACACCACTCGTTGCCATGAGCGAAGAGCAGTTCTGAACTGCGCTCCTAGCCTGTAGGTGAGGGTCGGGGATAGTCTTTTGTTTTAGCTAGTATATTGTGTGATAGGGGCTAGTATCACTTAGAGCTCCAGAAGCGATAATTTGCTTGGTTTGAAGGTCAGTTGGCTGGGTGCAACGGTTGTTATGTGGATTTTTCATTTCTGTACCTATGTCCTTAAATACCGCGGTACCCTCACCCAGCAGCACACCATGACACCAAAAAAAACCCCCCATGGGCCAGTACTCGAGTACCTTCGCCGGCGGTTTCAGTGCCCTGAAAAAATAAAATACAGTAACAGTGTTAATTCTCTAGCTATTTATTCAGAACAACAGAGTGATTATCTATGCAGACGAAGCTGTTCTGTCATACTTTAGCATAAATAACCGAACATCATGAATCAACGGCTAGCACTTCTTTACGCACACTCGACTTAGCAAATGATTGTTGAAACTACACCTAAAAAATTTGTAAAAATAAAATAAATATATAATCCTAATTAATACCTTGTGTGCGATTCATCTGCTTTATTAAGATTTTTTTGGTTCTGATAAAAGAATGGTGGATTCGGGAGTGAGGGGTGGTGTGGCGATGCTCTGTGATGGAAGGTTGCCGCCCAAATGTTCGGTTACTTTTGCTAACGTGCGATGGGGCTACTGTCATTGAACAATGATAGGGGGAGGAGCCGTTACATGAGATGTGAGATCAAGCTATGATACTATCGAACTGGAACTCGTAGGGCGGGTTCGTAGGCAGCTAGTAAGTATCATATTAGCTCACATGAAGAGGTGCCGTGCCCTAGGTTTTAAAAATAGGGTATACATGTTTCAGGAGAATAGAGAGGCCATAGGGTAGAGCAGAAATTATGCTTGTATATTCATATAAATTAGGACTATAGAAGCTGTTTACTTGAGGTTTGTTATCTGGGGGCGCTCATGTATCGTGCCAGTATCATATTGTGAGGAATGCGATAGAGGCGAGGCCGGCAGGGAGAATGATAAAGTCAATGAGATTTTGGATCCTGATCTACGTGAATTCCGAGAGACTATCGAGATAAGACTTGTTACAATGTCTCTAGGAGGATATATATCCAGACCGGCAAGCGCCCACCCATTGCTCACCAGATAGGTATTGATATCATATCAGCACATGGATTTAGGTGCAAAATAATCTCCAGAATCTGTAATCTAAAGCATTACAAACAGCACACATAGCCTATAGCCCCGGTAGAATTGACACGAAATAAGAATACAAATTGTAACCCTACCCTAGACCATTACCCAAACCTAGAATTCGAAATAGATAGCATGAAAAGAAGATAAGGAAGAGCAATTAAGCAGTCAGCCCAGTAAAGGTGACAGGATATTCGTACTTGTCCCAAGTAGCCAAACTCTAACCGAACTTGTGCATGTTCTCAAAGTACTCCGTGGTAAATTGAAAAGGCTTCATGGTAACGTTAAGAATATTTTCCCGTAAGTTCTTTGAGGTCAATCCTGGGTTTGACAAACTTCTTTATGAGGAATGATCTGAAGAGTTTGACTCAACTACAGAAGAAGGTAAGGTGGAAGGCGACGCTAATGCCACTAAGAGAAATTATGGGAAGCCCCGGGTCGGAGTTCGACTGGCTTCGGCTTAACCCCAGCTTGCTTAGCACATTCCTGGATAATTGCGATGAGCCTCTCCTTGATGTCCTCCGGGGACATCTTTGCCATGAGGGCCTGAATGGCAATTTTCAGCACGTTGAAGAAGTTGAGCACATTGGGGAGGAGGCCGAGAGAGCGTAGCTGCCGACATGTCACTAGATGTGAAAAGAAATGAACGATAATAAGCTTATATCATTAGACTAAATATATTTCCGGTAAATAAAGGTATGATTGACAACTTGGAGCAACCCTTTACTTCTGTCAGCGATATTATTAACATGTACTAAAGCGCTTGGTTCTTGAAGTTCAAGAGGTACGACTAGGATTGACAGCAATCGGGGAGTAATTGCTTCGTCCCTAGGTATTACGCTCGATGGTGACAGGCATGGTCAGCCCACGGTAGAAAGCGACAGAATGCAAAGACTCAGCTGGCATAGCCAACCGAAGTGTTCGTTGCTCTTGGGGTGCATGGAAATTAAAAGGCGGCGTCACCCAACGAAAAATAATTATGGAAGTCCCGCAACCGGATTTCTCCTGGCTTTCGAATCCATTGCTACCTCCCCACTCCCCTCAAATTATTCACCCCTTCCCCCGTTCCCCACCTACCGTCTCGCAGGCTCTATCTCCCCCCTGCCTCAATTGTTTTAAACACACCAGAGATTCGCCCTTTTGCCCTCACTGGAGTTGAGCCAACCAACTCCTCATATCACACACACACCAAGCCTCACCCTCTCACAGCTACAGGCTCGCTCCTAAATTTCTACTCGAGTATTTTGCACAATCCCCTCCCTCCCTCTCCACCTCTCCAACCCCCTTCTCACTCCACCGATTCTAGCCATGGATGAAGGACATGCTCCCCCTGATAATGACGGCCACGGTCTACCCCCACCTCTTATAGTGACTATATTTGATCGTAATGGTATGGAATCTCTCTGAATATAGCCTTTATATCCGGAGAACCCCCTAACGATCGATAGATTTACCAACCAGAGTGCAAGGAAGCCCGGGTGAACATCAACCTACCACTATTTCTCCCCCCCTCCTCCAAACGGAGCACGAATATGAGAACTCAAAGGAGCCCTACCCGAGCGTATTTGGCAACCCTGGTCCCAGTGCTGTTCTGGGATCCACTGGTCCATTCACCGATACTAAAGCATCTGGGCAACCGGATTCCTCCGGAAAAACAGAGGCAAAGGATACCGACAATGAAGCCCCACCAACCCAGCCCCCTAGCCCATTAATGGATACTAAAACATCTGGGCAGCCGGATTCCTCCGGAAAAACAGAGGCCAAGGATACCGACAATGAAGCCCCACCAACCCAGCCCCCTAGTCTATTCACGGATACTAAAGCATCTGGGCAGCCGGATCCTTCTGGAAAAACAGAGGCAAAGGACACCGACCATGAAGCCCCACCAACCCGGCCACCTAGTGCATCTTCATCATCTCTCGAGCCCACCAAGCCCCACCAGAGCAGCGGTTTCGGATGCAGAAAAGATGGAGGAGACGAGACGAGGGGTTCATATGGGTAGGCTTCCCGCTTTCCTGCGTTAGTGGCTTGACTCTATTAGGATTTGAACTAACTGTGTACTTTAGTGAGCACGGAAACAATGAGATTGAATCGCCTGCGCTATCAGAGGATCAATCTAAGAATGTGGCAATGTCTACGGATGTTGACCAAAACGTTCAAAAGTTGAAAGAGGAAATCGAGACACTCAAAGAAAGCATCCACAAAGCCACTGCGAGGGCAGAAGATCATTATGCGAGTTATAACGAGTTAACCAAAATTCACAGAGAAAACATTTTGCTGCAGAAGCTTCAAGCAATGAAGAATCAGGCAGAACTTCTCAAATACTATGAGGATAGATACAAGAGCCACACAGAGGAGGCACAAGCAAAAGACCGTACTGTGGCCCATCTGAGGCAAGCGCTTGAAATTGAACAAAACACTTTCATTCTACACCTACAGGCTGACCTCGAGGAAATTATAAACCACAAGGCGGTCGATCAGGGTTCCAGAACGATTGAAGAGGAGGGAGCCGATGAATGGCCCGAAGAATGCACCCAAGAGACCAGCCAGCACCACGACGATGGCCCCCATCAGATCATCCCCAAGCTACACCAAAGCGGTGAAAAAGAAGACGTAGGTGAGGCAGCCGAAGAGAAAGAAACAAGCCCTAGGCGTGTCACTGAGGAATCTAGTTTGGATGAGGTCGGTATCAGACGACTGAAGAGGGAATATGTATCCATGAAGAGAAGGTTGATTGAGAGTGAAGGGCGCGTTAAAGAACTCAAGCAAGTCAACGACGAAATGGGTAAACGTGAGGAACAATTGCAGGGCAAAGTCAGAGCCCTAGAAGGTGAAAAAGAAGCTGTCAAGCGTACCGTCACAGAAGCGGAAGAAAAAGCGAAAGAGCGTGCAGAAGAGCTCCGAGGACTCGAAGCGAAGCTTATAGAGACTGAAACTCGTTTCAAAGAGTTGACCTTAGAAAAGTCCGAACTGAACCTGAAGAAGACCGAACTCGAAGATCGCGTTAACGCCCTAGAGGAGAACGCGCCCATCGGTGAGATTCCAAGCCCACGAAAGAAAAGAAAACTCTCGAGCATGTAATCTAATTTGTTTTGTTTTTTGTTTTCATTTGATGGCGATTTTGGCCACTCTAGGCTTCCCGTAGGCCCTACAAAACTGGCTCTATCGCAGAACGTTAATGCTGTTGTTCTTTTGTTTCTATTTGATGGCGATTTGGTCTCTAGGCTTCAGTAGGCCCTCCAAAACTGGCTTGCTCGGAACATTCATGCGATTGTTTTTTTTAAATTGATTTTGTTGGCGACCCGAGAGACTTCTTGGAGCATGAAAATACCCAATAATGGCAACTTGCTATTCATGTGATTGCTAGCTGCAACTCTCGTTTTGTGATAATCAGGGTTTGAAAAACTGCGGACACCAGAAGCGCTTATAATTGTTAGAGGATATTGTGCGGTTGCTGAATGATTGTTCTTCGGTGGTCAGATTCCTTGGTGTCCGAATAGCCCCATTCTAAACCTCTTCCAGGTCTCTCCATCTACCTCAGACTCGAAAAACTTTTAGTTTAAACGAAAATTGGCTGTTTTTTTACTTCCTAGATCACCATGTGCAAACTCACTACCGTAGAATCTCAAATAATTGAACAATGTCCTATTTAGTCGAGAATTTCCCAGTTTGGAAAGGTGGCGAAAAACGCCGCAAGGAAAGAGCCGCTCAGCCCCTCTGACAACTCCAAGGAAATAAATTTTAAAATTATTTGAGATTCAATGGTATTCTACCTACATACTCCTCTTTTCTAAGAAAAACGGCAGGAACTAAACTTTAGTACAAATATTTAACCCCGGCTTTTGTGTGGGCGACGAGGTATGCTTATCGGATGCCTCTTGCGCTATTCTTTCGTCTGTTATGATCTTAACATCCTAGCCCCTTTCACAAGACAGCTTTCTGAAAGATTTACCCTACCTAGTGTCAAAAGGCAAGAAATATTAATAAAACCGGGGGAGAGGTCAGGGAAGAAAGGGGTTCAGCGAACAGACTAAACAAAATCGCATCCTACAAAGCCATTTTAGTGAAGTGTTCGCTGAACCCCCTTGTTGGCTGACCCCTCCCTCCCTCATTCTAAAAGGAATACCAAAAAGTGATCCCTCCGACCAGAGTCGAACTGGTGACCAACCGGTAAGCGCAAAATTTACAGCCGGGTGTGATACCAACTACACCGCAGAGGGTTATCTCTAGATATTGCAATGCCCAACATAGTCACAATGCCCAGAGTGAATACCACGAGGCTCATAATCAGGCCACCGGCGCGCCCCATAGCCTCGCACGCATTGCAGCCGAGCCCAAAGGCTCAGATTTTAAAAATCTTATATGTGAGCCGGGATACTTTTTCTATCTCTAATCTAATGTACCGTACCGTATTATCGAGTAAGAGAGAACAGAGTTTCCTACTCTGATGGTGAAGTGGAGAAACGGAAAAATGAGACCCCCTAATGCCCACTAGTTAAGTACTGATATAGATTTCGTGCCGATATTACCTACAGAACTCCAAATCTGTTGCCTCCAGTAAATGCTTAGGTTGGAGTGTTATCAGGAATAGTGAAGGCCACGATCATGCTCGAGCATAAAATTTTGGTGTGCTCGAGCACCTTTATGCTCAAGCATAGGGCCAAATTCTCTGCTCGCGCATGCTCGTGGCCATCACTAATTAGGAATAGATTCTTGAAGACTAAATCATTAGGTTGGTAGGTGTTTCCTAGTATTGGAGGATGAAATCTGGACGTACCCACTCTCTCAAAACAACCGGTCAAGCGAGAGACTACCTTACCCAACTCTGTGTGTAGGAACAAAGGAATAATCCAAGAATCTTGGAGTAAGGTCTCCAGTTAGACCTACCATACTGTTTTACCTGCCTCTATACTGACCACTACCTATGTCCTTGATTGCTCAGGCACTATACTTACTAGATATTACCAGCCATCGTGACTATTCTAGTAAAAATAAAACATACGAAAGGCTCAATATTTCAATATTTCATTTAAGACAGAAGATTGTTACATGGGAGGGGTGGGACGGGTATCATACAATTCCTCTTAAGTCCCAAAGAAGGCCTGGATTATGAAATCTTTTCGCAGAGTTTTTTAATAAATCTAAAGCGAAAATTATCAAATCTTGAGGTACTGGGTTTTCTGGTGTTCCTTTTTTCGAGACACATGAATGTAGCCTACAGTGATTTCCTTATAGATATGCTATTTACAAATTCAACCAAGCCAAAGAAGTCCATTATAATGTTCAACTATTAAGATCAAGGAAAAGAAAGTTCAGAGTGAAACGGTGAAGAAATAACTAGAAAAGTAATGTTCTGAACCATTCTGTGCTGTGCATTCCCTCGAAAGATATTCCACTGTCGGAGGGTCTGCTCATGGTTTCGCTGCCCTTGCGGCTGGAGATAGTAGCTACCGATGTATCCCAGCGCGGCAATGAGGGTGCCAGAGCTATGAGTCGGGACAGTGGGGGGGGGGGAAAGAACGCGAGATGTAAAAATCAGGAAGGTTGGTGATCTAGCAATAGGATGGTGGTGGACGGACGGTGGCATATATTGTGTTAGGGGTCGGCAGAACCTGCGTGTGTGAGCTATGACTCCACTCGTCACAATGTCCTGGCAACCGGGAATACCTTAATCCGCCAATCCCCTGAAACTCAAAAACCCAATCCAACCAGATAGCCGGCGCTCTGACTAATTAGAAATGGGCTCTCCGAACTCGCCATTGATACCAGAACGACCCGGGCACACTCTTGCCCAAGTGCTGTGTCTCTCCCAATGTTCATGCTTCCACCGGACCGCAATAACTATTGCCCATAGGCACAATAAGTTAAGCGCTCCAAGCGAAATTTCGCTTAGCATTTATTTCCGAACATTTAGCCGAGGTGATTTTTTGTGAGCGACTACGGTATCCGCGGTTGTTGCTATCTTTTGTTGTCCAGTCTTTTGGGCTTCCAGTTATTGTTTCATCCCTTCGTTCGTACGCCGAAATTCATGTTCTTTTAGCGCGCGATAGTGCAAGGATCTTTCTTCTGTTTATGGTTAGTTTTTACCCCAAAAAGGTAAGTGAAAGCCCAAACTAACCATAAACAGAAAAAGATCCTCGCGCTATCGGGCACTAAAAGTACGTGAATACGAACGAAGGGATGGTACTAGTACTCGTGCTTCTCAGCCAAGATTTTCCTTCCCCATTCGTCATAGTCAGATTTGGAAGGAGCCTTCTACCAAAAAGGCATAGTACGTACACTCGTGTAAAAAAAAGTCCTGGCACCCTGGTCAAATTTTATAGTGCAACTTGCCTTACCTCAACGACCACTGATAACTTCTACATAGTAGAAATGCTATCGCAAGAAACAGAACCTTGTAATCTCTCTTCACCATTACTTCAGGCTGAGGGAGGACATACAAGGTGGCATTTGTCGTCTCGTCACTCAGTTGGGGGGTGCCAAGACCTATTTTACACGAGTGTACACTCATGTCTAATACCGGTCATAGCAACCAGAAGCAACACCAACTCGTAACCCAATATTTATTTCTGACGGAAGAAAAAAATAGTTAGGAATAAGTAGAATCTACAAGCTATAATGGTGATAATAAAGGAATAAGTAAAAGCAATGAATAGAAAATAAAAAGTTGTAATAATGAATTTGTAATAGTTAGGGGTGATTTGATTAGCTTCTGCATGCCTCATGGCTAGGACCCCTTGAAGCAGGACGACGTAGTTGAACCCAAAGCACGAATCAAGATTTTTCCTACACTTGCCTCAGAGAAGATGGTTGAGGCCTGCAGAGCTATCCCAAGGATTAGGTGGCCAATGGTGGAGGTTATTTCACAATACCGGTATGATGGTAGAAGCAATAAATGTATACTAGTCCTAATTGAAATAGTGCAAGCGAGCAAGTACCAAGAGAGCCAAGCACTGCGAGTGATATCATGTGCATTTGGTATAAAAATACCATGGTATTTCGGTTTTTATCTCATTTCGTGCATGGTAGTTTTATAAATGGCGGGTTGGGACAACCCATTGCCAATTGGGCAAAGGATACGAACAATGGCCGGGATCGGCTGGGAGCAGCGCGGAGGACCACGGAAAAAGGTATCACCGACCTCACACAAAACTAGAGGCCATAGCTCCACCTTTGGTGGTCCGTGAACTACCCACAATACCCCCAGCTCGCAACTTTGTTGGACGCGTGTCTCCATCCAAAAACACCAGATCTCACCAAAACACCAGATATTCAAACCTCCCTACAGCTCGCGTTTTTTCTTCCCGCCCACCGCCCCCTTCTCAGTTCGAAGCGCCCTCATTGTCAGCCGGGATATACCGGTGCCAACCATCTTGAGCGACAAGGGCAGCAACACACTCACTCCAATGCCTCCGGCTGTGGACAAACTACCAAAGGAATATGGACGAAGGAATTGGGTTTCGGTTTTCGTATTAGAGATTTTTGCAAAAATGTCATTTCCCTATTTCCTTCTTTTCTTTCTTTTTCTCCATAAGACGAAATGTAATCTACTTCTCCTTAGCTTTGGAAAATTGGTGGTGTAAAAAGGGAATCGGACGAATCTTTTTGCCCCCGTACTTTAGCTTAACAATTCTACACTAACAACTATACTTAAATCTTGAATTGAAACTCAAAGATCTTTATTTATTTATTTATTTATTTATTTATATAATAATATTATACACATACTTGAGTGTTTATTTACTACTCACTCAGGACGAGTCATCCAATCATCCAGCGACAGAGATTCCGTGTAATTTCCCTATATTTTAGGGGATTTATAAAGAAACAGAACAAACAAAGATATAAAATGACTTGAACACACTCGGACTCACCCATCTACCACCCGCCACAGAGATGAAAAACTCAAACACAACCTAAAAAGGTATGATACGTGACTTTTGAGTAGAAAATTTAAAGCATAAAGCCATGCTTGCCCTTGCTCCTCACCTTTGCTTTTGGGCAAGAATTATTTGGTAATTTTCCTTAGGTATTCTTTTTCCTCCCCCGAGGCCACAGAAGAGATTCGGATCAGGGCTCTAGCTTAGAGGTAAAGTCCATGCATAGCCCAAAGCAGGAAAGGGGGCTGTGGAAAGTCAGCGCTCGGGCGGGGGGAGTAGAAAAGCACTCATTGAGAAGTGCCAACACTGACGGCCTTTTTGAAATCAATGTTAGATAGTGGGTAGAGAGACCGGAGAGTAGAAGATTGACTGCGCTTGAGATTTAGATGATGACTGGTGTCTGCAGTCACCGTTATCCATTTTTGAAATCGAGGTAGGTGAGGGACTGGTGGGATAAGTATTTGTTAGCTCGAGGTGAGGAGGAAAAGCCAAAGGACTCTGGATGCGAAATCGCAATGTCCCTAATTATGAATGGGTGATAAGAACCAGTTCGGGCTAAACAGCGCTGGCTAAATAAAATGCTCCGCTAAAATCCAATTCTTTTTAAGGTAAATCATATGCTCACTCTACCGTAACCCATAGCGAAGCGAGTCCATGGTGGGGCGAGAACGCCCATAGAACTTTTATAGGACAGGGATTAAGTTATTTGGATAGACGTTCTCGCTATGCCATAAACTCGTTATACCGTAGAATACTGTAGATAGTAGTTTATGCCCGCTGATTTGCTAAATACGTGACCGCTTAATAATCAAACGCCGACCAAAGTGGAATAGGAGGCGAAAGGAGGACGGGAACCCCTATCATATCTTATTGCACTCCTCGCAAAAATTACCGTTTGAGGCCTATCACATTTATAATCAGAATCTGATGATGCTGCATAAGTTAAGCCTCAATACTCACTAGGAGTACATACTATTAGCATAGAATTTAATTTAACTAAACCTCCTGGCCTCGCCGCTGAACCATGTATGCTCATCACAAAAAAAGGATCTCGCTGGACGAAGACATTTCAAACTAGTGAATTTTACAGACTAACCTAACATTCCAGAGGCTTTCAACAACAGACGTAATAGCCAACATCCAAAAAACTCAAAAGATCCCAAACTTAACGGTAGTGGTAGATAAAAAGAACCGCATGAATAGTCCCTAATCTAAAAATCAGGCTAAATTGGGATAGAGTTATGACATTGTAAATGTAAGGGTGCCATCACACTACGCCTTATATTCGGACCCATCCTCTATCTTCCGGTTTGCTCTCATCTTTAGATTTAGATTCGTCCTCATATTCAAGACTCTGCTTAGAGTGGAAGCTAGGGAAAGTAACAACGGCCCTCTTTTTGGCCAGCGGGTTTTTGGACTCTGAGCGAAGAGTGAGTTTAGGTGTTCTATTCGCCACCACAGTAGAACTAAATGTGCCGGTGGTTTCACCAACCAACAAGACAAACTTCCCTCTTTAATCCCTTGCTGGAAGTTTTCTCCGAGCGGGGGTGGACCCACTAGTTTTCCTACACGAGGCCGGACAAGGGGTTTGTTTCTCGAGTGCTTGAGGTTTTAAAGTAGAAATAGTAGATCTTCTCTCACGTAAGGCTGGAGAAGTATTTTTAGTCGGCATGGTAGACAAAGATGATCTTCTAGTAGAGGTAAGAGTTGACACAGCTTTCGCGGTAGGTGAATGAGACACTTCCGCTGCCGCCCGAGTAAGGGGGGACTCCCAAACTGGGAGGGACGGACCACCTCCCTACTACGCGAACACCTGAAGCTTCCCCATGAGCGAGAGAACGTTTTTTGACTGATCTCTCTGACAACCCGCTCCTGGCGGGGGTAGGCCTTTTTCTCCTGTTGGAGGGGGGGGTCGGGTGGACTACTCAGTGCTTCAGCTTCCTTCTCAAGAGCACGAAATGGAAGGCGTTTATTGGCAGATGCCTTAGGTAGAGCTGGTAGCTATGTAATCCTTGAACCCCTTGTGCTTCCCTAGGAGACAAAGCAGCGGAGGAAGTACCCGGATGCAAGTGGCCGAAAAATCATCTCCAGACTATTACCGTTAGCCTCTGCACACCTAAAAAATTGTCCGCGAAATCCGAAACCGATCCCGAATTCTGAGGTGTCAGAGACAGGCAACATGCTTCGTCAAACCTTCTCTCTCACTCTTCCCACTAGGACAACATTAGCCAATCGATCTACCCCCCCGTAAAAAATAAGCCAACTTACGGAAATATCCTATCAAAAATCTTAGACAACCTATAGTTCCAGGTAAACTCTCGCAACCAGGTAAACAAATAGGCTCACCTCCTACAAACAATCAATTAGCAATGAAAACAGTCGCCGAAGTCATAACCTACCGTTATACGGAACAGGTCATCCGAGAGCAGCCACAGGATCTGTGCACAACCCAGCGTCAGTGATAGAATGTTGCTCAGAGGCGACAGCTTCATCTGAGACTACAATTTTGCGCGGCCTCCCACGGGATCGGCGTTTTTCCGGAACCGGTTCCACCCTTGGAAGAAGAACCTTTGACACAGCGGCGACAGCGCGAGGAACGGCAGGTGTGATAATTTCCACAATAGGAGTAAGTCTTCTAGGGGCAGGCGTTACTGCTCGCTCTTCTGAGGCGAGAAAGGAATCGTCATCCATCTGTCCTCATCCTCCTTTTTATATGGCGTAGAGTTACTCCGGTCTATCCAGCTAGAGTTAGTTCCTCGGCTGCTGTAGTTGAAGCTTTCATGACTCTCTGAGGTACGGCTTCCCTGGAGTGTTGAGTCTTCCGGTCCCTCTTTGTTGGTGTCATTGTCGGCTCCTTTCTCGTCCCAGCATCACGCTTTGCCTCTTCTGTGGCAACAGCTCTCTGCATCCAACTAGGGATAGACTTTCCACCGGTAAATAAACTATCATCTACTATATGTGTGTCATCGGCAGAGGTCTCCACGGGAGTGTGGCGGGTCTGCTGCCCCTGCTGGCCGGTGCGCTGTTTTTTAGTCACTGGCTGTTGACTAGACGAGTAGCCGCTGTCTATATGCTCTTCACTGACTTCAACCGGGGGTGTAGCTGTGACTGTTTCCACAAATCAGAACTATTAGGATCAAGACGGGAGGGGTTCACTTCTGAAAAGATACGACGGTCAAGCAAAAAATGGAGAAGGCTGGCGGGAAGGCGAAAAGGCAAAAGAATTACTAACTAAATTTAGTTCCAGGCTTAGACCCCCTAATCCTCAACACTGGCTAACCCACGGTATTCAAGTGTCCCCCCGGCCCCTGATCCAAGCCCTAGAGCCAGCCTCGTCTTCATCCCCCTGAGAGCGAACGCTCAAATCACAATCTCCCAACGAAATAAACTGTGTCCCATCATCGGAAACATCCATGCTCCATGGCCTATCAGTTTGTTCACGAGGAGGAAGCGGCAAGGGTGGGTATGAGCTATAGGTGGCCTTAGGTTTGATTGTTATCCGGTGGGGGAATGTTGGACACCAGTTGTTCGCCGATTCTGAGAGGATTTATGGGGTACGAGTGATGGCTCAGTGGCGCTGTACTTGCTAGGGAGTCTCCCGTGATGCGGGTCTACAGGGGGATCCAGATATGGCTCACCTACCCTGCTGTATCTGGTGTTTGTACGGCTGGACACTGGTGGCTCGGGGGTGCGGTAGGCGGAGCCCGCCCACTCCTGCATTAGTTCAGTTCTGGAATGGCTAAGAAGAGTTTCATGGGAGAATTCCGGTCTTGTGATAGCGGAGATGGGGATAAATCTCCCTTCCATACGATCAGTGCCCATATTTTCTGTTCTATTGAGTGATGGGCCTCCAAAATTCTGATCCCCAACGACAGTAGAATATCCTCCTGTTATCGACGCTCCGCTAATGATTGAAATGACTCCCGCCGCAATAACCCATAGGTTATGTGACATTGTTCGGAATCGCGGAACTGATGCCTGAAGGAGGAATGCGGATTATTTTCAACCGCCACTAGATTTTCCTGGCAGCGCGGAGGTGGTGGGTCCTGTTGCGGTTTGTAAGATGCCTCAGATGCCTCAGATGCCAGAGGAGGCGCTAAAGTAACTTCAGATTATATTGGAAGCGCCGCCGGTGGAGGTGCGTCTGTCGCTGGGTTGATTGGGAGAGGAGGAGTAGCTCCCATATCGCGAGCAGCCGAAAATTGGCTCGGTGATCCCAAGGGGTAGAATGCTAAAGCTGGTGGAGGTGAGATGGTGCCCCCGAGAGCTGGGAAAAATCCCTCCCTGTCAACCCCAAAAGGAAGATCTGGATTCACATAAAATTAAATCTGATGCTTCTGATGCCTCTAGGCGGAATTCCTGTGGAGGGGAGTGCTAATTAGGTGTCTAAGTTCCTTCGGAGAGAGCAGTTCTCGCATCTATATCAGTCATCTCATGGTCACTCCCGGGCCGAGAAGAGGGGATAAATACGGGTTGGTGTTATAATAGAAAAAGTGGTGGGAGGAGCGGCGAGAGGTATATAAGCTTAAGAAGGAGGCTACCGGATTAGGGAGAAAGCTGAGGCCAACATGAGGGGTTTAGTTCTCATATGCCGATTCTTCAGCGCGCTTCAACTCGCTCCAGAATTGTGTCATTCTTAGGGGCGAGGGCCGTGGTTTAGGGCCGCTAGAAGCATTTGCCAAGAGATATTATACCCTTAATCCACCAACCCCGAAACCCAAAAACCCAATCCAACCAGAGAGCGGTGCTCTTCCCAATTGGCAATGGGCTCTCGGAACCCGCCGTTGATACCAGAACAACCAGCGCACACTCTTGCCCACGTGCTGTGTCTCCCAATGTTCATGCCTCTACCGGACGGCGACATGGGTACAATAAGCTAAGCGCTCCAAGCATAATTTCGCTTAGCATTCATCTCCGAATATTTAGCCGAGGTGTATTTCGTGTGCGACTATCCGGGGTTGTTGGAATGTTTATTATCAAGTCTTTTGGGTTTCCGGTTATTGCCTCATGGTGCTAGTGCTTCTCAGCCAAGAGTTTCCTTCCCCATTCGTCGTAGTCACATTTGGAAGGATCTTTCGACCAAAAAGGTATCGTGTATACACTAATGTCTAATAAGTTTTCGTACCCCTTCATAGCAACCAGAAGCAACACCTACTCATAATCCAATATTTGTTTCAAACTTAAGAAAAAGCTAGTAAAAAATAAGGATAAAGTCTAGATAGAATCTACTAGTTGTAATGATAATGATGAAGGAAAAAGTAAAAACAATAGATAGAGAGTAGAATGTGGTAATGAAAGAATGTGAAAGAGTTGGATATGATCTTATTAGCTTTTGCATGCTTCCGAGCGCGGAGCCTCTGAAGCAGGGCGACGTAGTTGAACCCCAAGCGCGAATTAAGGCTTTCCTTACAGTTGCCTCAGGGGAGATTGTTGAGATCTGCAGAGCTATCTCGAGAGTTAGGTGGCCAATTGCAGAGGATATTTCACAATAGTGACAATACCGGTATAATGGTGGAAGGGATAAATGTGTAACAGTCCTAATTGAAATAGCGCGACCAAGCAAGTGCCAAGAGCACCAAGAGGACTCCAAGTGATATCATGTGCATTCAGGATAAAAAGTTAATTTGTAGTGATCCACAAGCAAGATATACATCAATGTGACTCTGCCAACATACGTTTTATTTCAATAATTTCTAATTACTTAATCATCTAATCCTGAGTGGGTAGAAATAGCAATAGTGAAGTTCTGAAAAAGATTCGTAGTGCTGGTGGGGGGGGTGGAATAAGCTAGCTGAATTATCAGTGATAGCCCATTGATTGGTAGCTTGAGATGTCCTTCAAAATTAACCCTACCCAAACTGCATACCTTACACTTCAATCCAAAAATTTATATCTTCTATTTGTTAAACCTGATATGGGAATCAAGATTGACCTTGCAAAAAAAATAACTAGTAGCTTAAAGGCCTGAGTTAGGCCAACAACAGCGTGGTTTTGAAATAGAAATTTGGCAATATTTAAGGTTGATTTTGGATTTGTGTATATTAAGATCCTGGTGGATATTAATTGCTTCTAATACTATATAGAAAGAGCTCTGCTGAGTATAAAAAAAGATATATTTGACAAAAGATCAAGATTAGCATTAATTATGGGATGGGACAGGGCAGATTTTGGCATTGGGGGCTTAGCTATTACATAATCTCTAGTGGTATTTTGTTCTTTCTCTCTGCTCAGCTCCAATCTAGAGGTCAGTCCCACTCATTTGCTTGAGAGAGTTGTTTTTTCTACTTTTAAGCCATTATACACTCATATGCATCAGGAAAATGTAAAAACACGTCCTGGTCCACCAGGGGGGGTTACGGTCCCCCTGGTGCTCCCTGGTCCGCGCTGGTCCCCCTGGTCCGCGTTCATGCACCTCGGTTACGCGAAGTGTACCAGGGTGGATCAGCGCGGACCAGGGAGGACCACGGGGACCAAAACCCCCCTGGTGGTCCAGGAGCGTTCAGGGGCGTTCAGGACCGCCGTGGTCCGCGCAAAAACATTTTCCTGATGTGTATGGAATTGGTGGGACTAGGTACTCAGTGGACATAGGGGTAGGCAAAGAGAAAACCTATACAATTCCTGTAATGGGAAAGTGAAGAGGGCATCAGAAAATTGCCCAGACCTATGTACTTGGAGTCCTGAAAGTCTCATTATCAACACTAATCAACATCTCATAGGGGCAAGAATATCTTTTACAATAGACATGGTATCTTTATCAGCACAAGAATAATCTGTCATTTGTACTTCACAGTGAGCCATTTTTGTGAGTTTTACATTTTGGCTAATCGCAAGTGACCCCAGCTAATCCTGATGCTTCCAATTGTCATACCTATAGATCAGATCATAATCATAATTTTAGCCAAATATGAGCTCTTTTTAATAACAACTCATAGACATTTTGCATTATAAAGTAGTAATATATGAACTCAAATTTCTCAACTTGAGTATGTAAAAGGTCAGTGAGTTTTTAATAAATATTGCTTATATTTTGCAGAAAATAGAATTAATATCATCTTTTTAAAGTTAAACTAACGTGATTTTTAATATTGCAATCATAGAACTCACGATATACCACAATATGAAACTCAATGACATGAGGCACAGGAGGGCATGCTTTTTTTTTGCTGATATTCTATACTTAACAGTGTAGGTCCATTTTCCTGATATTGATACCAAAACTTAAGCAAAGTCATATTCTCACCTATTGAGTTTGATCAACTGTTTCCTGAATGGTAAACTATTCCACACATTTGAAAGTCTGAAACTATTATTATGTGAGTTATTGATAATAAATATAATAATAGTTGAATTAGTCCAAGATGCATTTTATTGTAGTGATGGAAATATCACCTGTTTTACACTATTGAATATTCTTCTTATTATTCCTAGTGTTATTACTATTTATTGAACTTCTTGAGATGGTAAATTCTAAGAGTTTTGTATTATAGCAAGAAAGACAATTTGATTGGTTATAGTGAGGAGATTATTGGGAGAATATTTGTGGAACTATAAACTAATTATGATATGAAAAAAGAATAAATATATTTGATTCATCAGTAAAAAAAGGAATATGGCTTTTGTGCACTACAGGGACCCATGTCATTGAGTTTGATATTTTGGCTAATTGCAAATTACCCTAATTAATCCTGAAGCTTCCAATTATTACACCTACAGAAAGGAAAATTCAAATTATCTCTTTAAGATAAATGAGCAGGATATTTGCGGTAGCCGGTATCATGTCTACTATTTGGGCTAAACCTGTGTTTTCTAAACAGAGATCGTCTAGGAAGACTCGTAGGTATAATCCAACCATTATTTGTAAGGTAATTGATTGATAAAGAGTAGAGTATGAGAATAATATTTTTCTTGAGTAATAACTTTTGTATTAATAGGATCTCATCTCCAGTACTTGAACTACAAATGTAACATTATGGGATACAAGTGCAATGATCTAGGTGGCTGGAAGTGATGGAGGAGGGAGTGTAGTACCCAATACGGAAGATGTATTAAGAGTATGCTGAATACTAGGAGAAGAAAAGGCTAGTTGGAGGACAGTTGTGGAAGGAAGATGGGACAGAATATACCACAACAAGTGTGCTAGGTAACAGGGAAGAGATTAGAGCTTTCAGAATAGACAAGATGTAAGATATAATAGGCAAAGAACACCTGGAAGACTAGGGCGTACAAGACACATCGGATAGATGCTACTTGTGCCGATGCTTACAACTTTCCTCCATAAATGGGCACTCTTCGTCCTGACTCAACCTTTTTTTTTCTTATGTTTTGCTATCTATATTGTAATAAATATACTATAATTACTATTATTTGCTATAGCGATATTTAATATTTTCTAATTAGAATTCTCCATTAATATATATTCTATGCCTTGTACCTGTACTATTATTATAGTTTCCTATAACATAAGATGATTTTACATCCACTAGTATATAGCTATTACTCCAAGTACTCGATTAGCATCCTTTAGGCTTTTTCCTATTTATTACATGATAACTATATTAGTATTCTTCTCATACGGGTTGGATTTCATTCCTTGCTTCATTAATTATTCTCTGTCTATAACCAAATCTACTAGGATCTCTACTACTCACTACACGGATATTGGATATTGCCTATTTGGGATTCCGTTGTAACATATACTCCTACCTTGTACCTTCCCTATTGTTATTGTTTCCTATTAGATAGTACTTTCCTTTACTTACTTATTTGCATACCTTGCTCCTTGTCACTAATTAGGATACTCTATGCTTTCCTACTATGTATTACTGGATTAGTATATCAGTAGCGATGCATTGCTTGTTTGATTCCATTCTTTGTTTTGTTAGTTATATCCTGTCGCTTCTGTGACTTTGTTTAGGACTTTGAAAATTCACTCCTCATATAGCTTTCCATTTTGCTATTTGCTCTTGGACAGGATATTTGGTTATACTTTCATTTGTATTTAAAAAGTATGCGATCCCCTATGGATTAGAACTCTCAAGCCTTACAGAAACACTCTTCTTAATATACTACAAGTTGAAGGGTAACTCTATTAATCCCTCATCTTTCTTATATCTCATTCAGAGATTCCACTTGACACTTCCCCTCCTGTCCTTCAGTATTGCTGAATCTTCCTCTGGGAATGTTGTGATACCTAGGAGCAGGTTACACTATTACTGTATACTAAAATTGTAGCATTTTGGAGTCTTACAATAACACTAGTCAAGTTCCGAACTTTGCTTTTAGAAAACATGTTTAATTATACTTTATTTATATATCAAGGAGTTTAAAATCTGTTTGGAATTCAAATTGCTAAGCAACATGCATTTGCTCTGATATAATTTACTCCATTTTTAGCTGTCATTATATAGACCTTGCACTATTCTCATATTTCTTGTACTCTCCTGATCAATCCTCTCTAGGGCATTCTTAATTTTTCTACATCAAAATTATGATATGTTGTACTACTTGGATATAGGAGAATATAGAAAGTGTTAACCCTTAATAGTGAATATTCCATTCACACTATTTTCCTGAACTCAATCAAGTATATAATTTGCTTTGTCTTATATTATCTGATAGATAACTGTTACGGGGTAACTACCTCAGAGGAATAGAGAGAGTTAGGCCATTCAATATTCGAGGTAATGGAGAGAAGTCAGGAAGGCTCGAGTAATAATGGTTCAATAAAGGTAAAGTAGTAAAATAGAAGTTCTTGAATATTAAACTTGATAACTTGTTATATTATTAAGGTTTCTTCTCTGTTGCTTGATTTTCTCAAACACCGGAGAATAGCCCTTACTACTTATACTAAATTCTCGCTACTTCCTGTTTCCTAACAATCATGTATCTTTCTAAGATTTCAGCTTTGTCAAAGGAAGTGTGAACACTCTTTGACCCTGAATAATTGCCCCACTCGAACTCAGAGAACTCCCGATATCTATTTCATCGGAGGGTGTCCCCACTCCACCAGTAGATAGTCTTCGATCTCTTCGTCCTAACAGACTAAGTTTATATATGCAGTCGCAATGCGAACATACTAATAGTCTTTTGTCATAAACTATCGAGTGATCAGTTCAAATAGCCAGATAATAACACACAATACAAAATATGTATATACACCGCATAAGGAATAAAGTATTCTCAGTTTATCTTTTCAATCAGTAATCAGTTTCATGGAACATGAGCTCTTCCGGTATCCTGAGTAGTCAACCTAGATGCCTCTAGTTGCTCTAACCATAGTGAGTTGAGGTTGGACATATGCTACTCTATTACGGTAGCGCAGCCTCTACTAATAAGACTGGTGAGCTATTCTCATGTGCGTAACACTAGCTCCCTCTTCAAAAGGCTTTGTCCCAAAATCCTTTTTTATATATAATACATGAGTAGCGATAAACATTAAATATTAAATCCTTTTAGTACTCTACAAGGTACGGTGAAAAACCTTCCGTATTTGCTTGGCCACAGGAGGAAAACCCTTTCGAGTAATACTACTTAGCCCAACAATGGCATTTCCGGGTTTTCTCTATGAAACATTTCTACCAATTCCTTCGTATTTCCCAAATGCTCAAGTGGTTCCCAGGTATTCTCAACTTCTGAACACACTTTCCATTTAACAAAATATCTTATTTTGTGGAATGTTTGGTGTCTTGGTCGAACCCGTCTTTCGTAAGAGATTATTTCACACTTAACAATTTTTTCCACCTCCTATTCCAGATTTCCATCAATCTCTTCATATTGCATAGGTGGTTGCTCTCGAGCCAGTCGAATTGAAGTTCGGTAGGGTTCAAGTAATGATACATGAAATACTGGATGGATTTTCTAACAGTCCGATAGTTCAATTTTATAGGCAAGATTTTCTCGTTGTTCTAGGATTTTAAAGGGAGAGTAGAGTTTAGGAGCTAGCTTCTTTGAAGGGCATTTTATGCGTATATTTTTTGCATTGAGCATAAGCAGATCTCCGATTTTGAAGTCTGATTGTTGCTTAGCCTTTCAATCACGATATCGTCCCATGGCTTCCTTTGTCTTCTCAAGGGATTCTCTTGCTTATTGATGTATCGTTTGCATCCAGTGAGCATACATATTTGCTCTTGGATTTTGAGCTTCGCGTTGTTTTAACCATTCAGTCTGAGGATGATAACTATAGTTTGCGAAGAAGGGGGTTATTTTGTCTACGGTAATGGTCGAGTTGTTGAAAGTAAACTCGACGAGGGGTAAAAGGTGGTACCAATCATCTTGCTCATAGTTGACAAATATTAGGAAGTAGCCTCCCAGTATTTGATTGACTTGTTCTGTTTGTCCGTCAGTCTGAGGGTGGTACGCTGTCAACATCTTTCGTTTAATGTTGAGTTTTGTGCACAAATATTGTCAAAATTTGCCGGCAAACTTCGCATCCATATCTGAGATGATTTCTGAGGAGATTTTTTTTTTTTTTTTTTTATCTCATGTATTCTTAGTTAAGGTACAAGAACTCGCATGCAGCGCTAGCTATGGCGTAAAGAAAACCTTAATCCCAAAACAAACAACAAAGTAAAAACTCAAACAAACTTCCCCAAATCGTGTCAAGTACTCGACACATAACCAACAAACGGAAATTTCCAGCGCGAAAACTCAACACTTTAACAAAAGCTAACGCGAAAAATCAATCACATAAAAACTTAAAAATAAAAAATACCAACCCTACGGTTGGACAAAACAAAGACAAATTAAACCAAAAAACCAAACGAGATAAACAACTCCCACCTTATGTGGAAGAACAGGGGGAAGCCGACCCCGAACCTAAGGGCAGGGCGCGGTATAAAGCCATGTAAGGAGGAAAGTTGGTGCACGTTTCGTTAATGAACCGGGCGAAACCGAGGAGGAGTTGGGCAGAGTGCCAAAGTGGGGAGTCTTCCCCAACCGAGAGCACACCTTGGAGGTGGAGGGCCCTGGGTATTGCTTTGACCTCGCAGCGGATGATGGCATGGCTGAAGGTCTCGTCCTCCTCTCCGCACACGGGGCAGAGGGGCGAGAGCTCAGGTTGGGACCAGGAGGGATAGGCAGCCAGGTAGCTCTTCTGGGCCCTCATTTGATGGATTCGGCCGGCCATAAATTTGCCAAGGCCCATGAAAGGATGCGGTGTCGTAGTGAGGGGGTAGGTGTAGTAGTCCGGCGGGGGGGCGTGGAGCCTCCACGAGTCAAGCATCAAGGTCCGTGCTTTTCGCTGGAGGGTGCGGTAGGAGGCCCTCATAAGGGCGTCTGAGGGGAGGTCCGGGAGGTCTGGTAAGAGAGAGGATCCCAGGAGAGGTAACGTAGGGGTGTCGCCAAGAAGGGGGAGGACAAGATGAGCGAGGGCGTCAACCGGCAGGTGAGTCCTTACAGGGGGCTTCGGCTCCGGAGTGGACCAGAGGAGAGGCCTGACGTTAGGGTCCAGGCCAACACAGAGTGAGCGAAAGTCCTCCTTCTCCCGGTTCGGGAGGGCGGAGGGAAAGGAGGGAGGGAGGCGAGCAGCAGCAGGATTGATGGTGGGTGGGGAGCAACAGAGTCGCAGGGCCGCCATTCGGCGCTTGTGAGCGAGAAGCACAGATAAGGGGGGGAGGGCGGCCTCAGCCGCCAGAATGGGGATTGGGGTAGACCTGAAACAGTTCGTGACCCAGCGTTGCACGTGGTGCCAATGGACGTCCATCATGTGAAGCAGTCCCTTAGTGGGGGTAAAGAGATCGGCCCCGTACGAAAGGATGGGGAAGATGAGTGAGTAGGCCAGCTTGTGGCAAAGATGGGGAGAAACCCCGGCCCCGAACCCCGAAAGCCTCCTGACCGCCGCGAAGGCGGCTTGAGAGAGGGCAAGCCGTCTGGAGAAATGAGCCGTGGAAGAAATATTTGGGAGGAACCAGTACCCCAGCCAGCGGAGTTGGCTCGCAGGAAAGAAAACTTGACCGTCTAGGGCAATCGGGGGGGGGAGGGCTCGTCCGGCTGATCCCTTTGCTTCGGGGTGCGCCAGTGGATGAGCTCCGTCTTGGGAATAGAAAAACCGACCCTGACAGCCATGGCCTTAGCTTTCATGACCCCAAAGGTCCTTTGAAGCAGCCTGACATTAGTGCGGTATGAAGGAGAAGCCACAGTAATCGAAAAATCATCAACATAAGACAAAATAATTCCCCTCGGAATCTCAACATGTAAACAAGAAACGTAAATTACAAATAACAAAGGAGAAATAGGAGACCCTTGCGGGGTTCCAACAGTAACAGGGGAAAAAACCTTGGGAGACCCTTGAAACAACAAACAGCACCTTCTGTCAGTTAAAAAGGAAAAAACCCAAGAAATTAAATAGCGATTAACTCCTCTCCTTCGGAGGAGGGAACAGAGGATGGAAGCATCAACGTTGTCAAAACCGCCTTTGATGTCCAGGAAGAGGAAAGAAACCTTTCTGCGAGACCTCTGAAGGGTGCGGACGGAGTGGACCATGGCCGCGCAGGCATCAAAGGAGGAGAGGGTAGGGAGGGACCCACACTGGTTGGGGGACAAGAGGCCTTGGAACCGGGCCACCGCGGAGAGACGAGAGGCGACAATTCTCTCAAGGATTTTAGAAACGGTTTCCAGTAACACAATAATGCGGAAGGAAGTCGGGGAGTCGTAGGAGGGCTTTCCAGGTTTGTCCAAGACGACACCATGGGCCCGCTTGAGGGAGGAAGGATGATGACCGTACACTAGAAGCGGAGACAGGAGGGAGGTGAGGATGAGGGGGTGGGCCCTATGTAGAGCCTTCCACACGGCGTAGGGGATACTGTCAGGGCCAGGGGCGGATGACGGAGAGCACTTCGAGAGAGCCGAGGAGACTTCCTCAGGAGTCAGGGGAGGGGCGTCACCGAACTCGAACAGCCTAGCGGGCAGAGAGGGAGTTGGTTTCTCTGGGAAGAAGTGGGTTAGGAGGGAAGAGTTGATGTCCATCGGGGTGGTGGCATCCGGGAAGGAGGGGAAGCGAGAGACCGGCCGGCCCAAGGAAAACTTTTTGACCGTCCAGATGGAGCGGGGGGTTGCATCTGCCAGGAGACGCCTCCAGTGGGAGTTTTTGGCACTTTTGATGGCCTTGAAATACCCGTTTCTCGAGAGCCTAGCCGCCAGCCTGTCCTGCGGGGAGAGAGACGCCCTCGCCTTGCGAGATGCCGAATGATGTTCCTTCCTCAGCAGAGAAAGAAGGGGGGACCACCAGGGTTTGGACCTGGTTGAGGGGCGAGAGAGTGGAGTGTGACTGACTAACAGGGAAGTTACCGAGTGAAGAGATAAGTCAAACCAGGCCTCAAGGGCGACCCGAGGGGGGTTACTAATAGGCGGGGGGATTTCAAGGTCAGCTAAAAGGGGGGAAAGGGTGCCCCAGTCTGTTAAGGCCCAGTTGGGAGCGGGAGTGGGAGGATGCAATTTCGGGTGTTGCAAAAGAATGGAGATAGGAACATGATCTGAGCCAGTAGACGGCAGGGAAACATCCCAGCCTTGAACAAACGAACGAAGTGAAGGAGAAGCAAACGCAAAATCAATAACAGAAGCTCTGGAGGTGCCACCAAAGGGAAACCTTGTAAAAACACCAGGGGTGTTTAACAGGGAAAACCCCAGTTCAGACGCCCTCTGAAAAAAAGGAAAAGATAGAGCCAGCTCCTCAGAGGAGTGGCGCCGGGAGGGATCAGCAAGAGGATGATGTAAGTTAAATCCCCAACCACTAGGATGGGAGTCGAAAGAACAGGAAAAGCCAAATGAGGGGGGATGGAAACCGTACCCCGATTCTTGGCCGGAGGATTATACAAATTCAAAATACGAAACGAAGGAAACCCCGCACCAAACAGATCTTTGGTAAACACATCAAGTGAAAACAAATCCGATCTACCCGTGGAAACGGGAAGAACAGAGACCTCTTTTTGAAAATCCAATGAAACATAAAACGCAACCTTGGGTTTGGGGGAGGAAGACGCAGGAAAAAAACTCTCAAAACCTTGAAAGCTAGGAAGACGACCCCTCCAAAAAGGAGGGTCTTGAAGGGCCACCACAGATGGATAGTTAGAAATTTTATCAAACGAATTAAACAAGGAAAGAAACACATTCCAGCTCCCTAAGCAGTTGTGTTGAACAAGATGAAAGGAACGGAGGGGGGCCTGCCCCCTCAGGTGGTCATCAGGGTTGTGAGACATTTACCGGCGCGAGGCCGAAGTGTCTCTAGGGGCGGGGGAGGGGCTGGGGACCACATCGGGGAGTGGGCGTCCAGTCCTGGAGGAGGATCGGAGGGGCGGTACGGAGGGGAACGGCCTCGGGGTTACCAAGGGGTCCGCGCCAGGCATCCCGGGGCGGGGCTCAGGGGTGCATGGGGCTGGAGCTGGGGGGGGGTTCGAAGATCCTGACGTATCCATAGCGTCGGAGTCAACAGGGAGTGGCATCGAGGAGGGGCTGGCGGGGGGGCGTTCGGGGCAGTCTTTGTCCCTGGCTGAGTGAGGGCCGTGGCAGTTGGGGCATCTGGCGGGGGATGCAATGCAGCATCCCAGAACCGGCCGGAGGTTCCCTTCCTTAGGGCAAGTGGGGTTGGAGCAGCGATGGTCCGCCTTTGAATGGGGACCACCGCAAAGCTGACAAACAGTGGACTCTTTACAGAGGGGTTTCAAGTGGCCAAACTTCCAGCAGTTGTAGCACTGGCTTTGGGCGTTGGTTGAGTAGGCCCTCTTGACTTCACGATTGTCGCCAAAGAGGAGGATGCGGGGGGGGTCGGTCATACGCCACGCAAGTTCCGCGGGGACGTGGACGACTACGGAGAAGGCTTTCTTTCCGTCAGTTCTGGAGGCACGGTCAGCATTCAGAAAACGGGAGCGGGTGATAACTAGGTTTTTGGCGTTGTCAACGCCAGCACGAAGGAGGGGGTGGAGCTCCTCGTCGGTTTCGGGATGCGCGTCCATGGGGATCCCGTGGATGGCAAACTGAACGTCGGTGGGGGCATAGCGGAAGTGTTCCCATGGGTTGTTGTTCACGGGAAAGGACTGGTTAAGTCTTGCCGAAAAGGCATCGAAGAAGGGAGCGTAGCAGGAGGCGGGGACCAAAGGGTCGGCCACAGTGAGGGAGACGGCCCCCTTTGGGCTGACCGAGACCCTGAACGACTTAGGCAGTTCAGAGCCGGCTTCCCGGAGGACAGAGGCGGCGATGTCGGGAAAACGAACACGAATGGAGGATTCTTGAGGATGAGGGCAGTGGGTAGTCCGGGGAGCAAAGAATCTTCTGGCAGCGCTGGGGATGGGGGCAGGACCCTTCTGAGAGGCGTCTTGCGCAGCAGCCGCGACCTTATTCGCAGAAGTGCCAGGGGGAGAGTTCTTGCCTTTGCCTTTGGCTCTGGCCTTGTTAGACCTAACCGCAGCATCGAACTCCGATGTGCCACCATGGATGACCTGAGCGTATGATTTTGCCTTTGGGGGGGCATGGGGGGGGGGGGGGGCGAAGCCCGCGGGTGGGGGCACATAGGTCGAGCCTGAGGGACCAGGGTGGGAGGGAGGAGCAGGGGGGGGAGGGGGCCGGGACCCCTTCTGGGGTGCACTTGCGACAGGGGGGGATGCCATCCTATGTGACAGGTCACGTATGGCGTTTCGGATTTCCCGAAGTTGCTCGTTCGGGGAGGAGTTGGCGACCTGGGACTGCAGATCATGGACTGTGGAGCGGAGCTCCTCCAGCTGGGTGCCGAGAGAGTTGACCGCGTGGAGGGAGGCGCATACCAGGGGGACGAGAGAGCTTTCGGCAATCGAGAGATTATCACATTCCTGGGGGGACAAAGAGGGAAGTTGCTCAGGAGTGAAACTGATGAGGGCGCGAGTGCGTTCAAAGAGCGAGGCCAAAAAACGAGCCTCTGGAGAGAACTCGGCGACAGAGGGGGTAGCAGACGGGGGCCCAGAGTGGGGCTGGAAGAGAGAGATAGGGGGACCGAGGGGATCCATGGCGACGAAGGGGGCCGGGGCCCGAGTGATGATTTGAAAAAAGGTGTGGGTGGGGATCGTGCACTAGAAACTGTGGTGTTGTAAAACTTATGGTCAGGAAAATAGGGGGCGCGGAGCGTGATGATTTCTGAGGAGAGACTGTGGTGTTTTTATACTTCTTTAAGGAATGCTTCTGCTACATCTCGTGTAGATGCTTTTGCTTCTAATGCAATAAAATGAGCCATTTTTGTGAAAAGGTCTACTATGACCATGATATGTGTATATACTACTGAAATTTGGTAGTTGAGTAATAAAGTCTACAGAAGTCAAAGTACAAGCTGCGAATGGTACTTGTAAGGGTTGAAGTAAACCGAATCCTGCATGTCTTCGAGACATAACTTATTGGCCAGTAGTGCAGGATCGTACATAGTTATTAACCCAGTCGGTGACTCCTTTCCAGTAGAAGTCTCAAGTAATGATTTGGAGTGTCTTATCTTGTCCAAGGTGTCCTGCTACTGGCAAGTTGCGACATCCTTTGGCGTGGAGTCTTTGCAGATCTTTGTTTGCTGGAATATATAGTTAGTTCTTGTAGTAAAGTAGGTCATCGGATAGGATCCATTGTTTCGGCAATTTCTTTCCTCCTCTTATTATAGTTTTCAATTCTTCCTTTCTCCATAGCCAATCTTGATCTTCCTTTACCATCTGTTGAACTTTTTCCAAAAATTCAGTCTCAAACTTCTTAAGGTTTGCCTTTGCGATAATAGAGTTAGACAATAGGACTTGTCCTTTTCGAAGTATCGGTTGGTAGTTGATATTAGAGGTATCATAAAATTCATAGGTGCCGCTCAAATGGAGAAAGCATATTGTTGGTTGAGTTTCTTCCAACTCCAATCCTCGTCCCGAGCAGCCAAATCCATTTCCAGCTCTTTCTATTTCATCCATTTCATCTACCTCCATCTAATCCTGAGCATCTATTCTTTCCACCACGAGTTGCTCAATATAATCTCCTTTCTGAATCTCCAAATCTCAAGAGCCATAATTAACGAGAAGGACTTGGACTTCACCTCTGTAGTCTGCATTGATAACTCCGCTATCTACTGATATAGCTTTAGTTGCCAAGCAACTTCTTGGTGCAATGCGACCGTAAGTACCACTTGGAACTGCAATAGCTAATCTGATTATAACAAGATATCGGTTCTTAGCTGAGATTGTTAAGGTTTCGATACTATAGAGGTCATATCCTGCTGCAAGTTTGGATACTTGAGTTGGGATTCTTGCGTTTTCTGAAAGTCTTGGAACTTGTAAATGTTCTTCTGTTTCTGACTGAGGAATTTCCTGATGATAGAAAGGTGAAGAGGTTTCACCCAAAACAATCGCAATGAGGAATTTGCCGAAGTGTTTAGGTTGTAGAATTTGTTGTTCGCGATGCGTAGCTCCCTCCTCAGGGCCGTACTCTGGCCACCTGCTTCAAGCATCAGGTTTTCCTCACTTTCCGTCTGGTCGATAGATGATAATGCAATTGAAATCACATAATTTCTACGCCCAACATATTCAGCATACCGTCCAGGCCTTTGTGGTCAGAAAGTATTGAAGGTTCTGATGATCAGTATAGACTGTAATTAACTTTTCTGTTCCTTGGAGGTAGTGTTTCCATTATATAAAGGCAACGAGAATGGTCAACAACTCCTAGTCATGGATGCCATAGTTCATTTCTGCCGAGTTGAGTTTTCGGGAGTGGAATGCGACCTGGTGTAATTGTGTTCGTTGAAACTGTGAGGGGATACAGGCAAGGGTGTAATCACTTGCATCAGTCTCAACGACCATATCGTATTCAGGATGAAAGTGACATAGGATTGGGGCCGTAACGAAGCTTCGATTAAGATATTCGAAGGCCTCCATCAGCAAAAAAACAGCCTGCCCCCTGTGCCTCATGCTGTTGAGTTTTACGTTTTGGCATATCGTGAGTCCTATGATCACGATATTAAAAATCCCGTTAGTTTGACTAAAGCAGATGATATTAATTCTGTTTTTGGCAAAATATGAGCAATTTTTATGAAGAACTCACGGACCTTTCACATACCAAAGTTGAGAAATTTGAGTTCATAACATACAACTTTGTAGTGTAAAATGTCTATGAGATATTGATAAACATAGCTCATATTTTGCTAAAATTAAGATTTGTATCTGTAACGGAATCTACAAGTATCTCCTTTACTCACTACACTGACGTTGGATGTTGCCTATTTAGGACTCCCTAGTAACGCACATTCTATACTTGTACTTTCCTTATTGTTATAGTTTCCTATTGGGTAGTACCTTCCTTTACTCGTTTATTTTTACCTTTGCTTTTGTACCCAATTAGGATATTATATGCTTACCTACTATGTATTACTGGATTAGTACATCAGTAGCGACTACTTGTTTGTTTGATTTCATTACTTGTTATGTTAGTAATATCCTGTCACTTCTATGACCTTGTTTAGGACTTAGGAGTTTCGCTACTCATGTAGCTTTGCATTTTGATATTTGCTCTTTGAACAGGATATTTGGTTATGCTTTATTTTGTATTTAAAGAACTCGAAATCCCCTAAGGATTCGAATTCTCAAGCCTCACAGGAATGCTCTGCTTTAATATACTACAAGTTGAATGATCACTCTATTAGTCCCTCATCTTTCTTATATCTCTGAAAGATATTTCCACTGGACGCGTTCTCTCCTGTCCTTCAGTATCGCCACATCCCGCTCTTGGAATCTCGCGATATCTAGGAGCAGGTTACATTTTTTGACTTAGACTTAAGTACACCCTTTGATCTTGGCATAGGACTGATCACCCTTCGCCTCCCTTGACCCTGCAGTACCGGTACACCTCCTTGTCTCTTGAAAGGCCTAGAGCAGACTGCTGGCGAGAACTGCTCACCCCAGATAGCCACCATTTCGCTTCCAAGAGAGCCCAAAGGAGGCTTCACTAAAGCTCCTTTAGCGCCATCAGGATCCTCAACTAAGCCAAAGCCTGCCGCTCCAGCAAAGAAAACAGCCCCACCACCTGGGCCAGAACCTGATCTACACCAAGGCCAAGACCAAGAATCTTCAGAAGAAGAATCAAGCAGCGAAGACGACGCCCCAGGACACACCCCAGAAGACAGTGAAAACCAAGAAGACTCAGAGGACCAGGAACCTGACAAAACCCCTGACCAAGAACAACTACATCAGGAAGGAACACCAAAGCCTGACCCAGACCAAGATCCTGACCCAGCAAGACAAGCGCCATCTAGCCAGCCATCTACAAGACCATCAAGCCCTGACCAAGAGTCGCCTCCACACCCAAGTCCATCACCACCACCAAGCCCCAGACCTGCCACTATGTCTCTCCAACCAGAAGGCAGTAGCCGACCCAAATGGCCAGCACCGTTCTTTTATACAGGAGAAGGAAAAGACCAAGACCCATTGAGAATAAATTCATGGTTCAATACAGTCCGCCGCTACATATCCAGCTATGGAATCCAAGACACAGACTCTGAAGCCTGGCAGTACTATGGAGCCTACTGCAGAGATAAGGCTCTCGAGAAATTCACCCAGTATGATAGCATCCAAGGAACGAAAACTGTAGAAGGACTTTAGAGGAAATATGAAGGATACTTCCTACCTTCTACATCCACTGATATAATCTATGAACAATAGCTTGCAGTTAAGCAGACTACTAATGGAAAAACAGTGCAGATAACGGACACAGTCATCTCCCTTGAACCCCTCAGAGATAGCCTACCTCCAGGAACGAGTTCAGACTACTCAGCAAAACAAAGACTCCTAGACGCCATGGATATCAAACTCAAGCGAGATGTCAAACCCCATATCACCTCCGATACCTCTTTCGACCAGCTAGTTGAAATTGCTGAGAAAAGACACACTATTGCTCACTCTACAGGACTCTATGGTAACAGAAATCAGCACACCAACGCTATATCCAATGCAGTCTCCCAACCTAAAGCTAAAGAACCCAGAAACAACACCCAAGGACCTCCCCAACGCTTCTTAAACAACACCTCCCAGCACATGAAGCTATCTCCTCAGGATAAAGATAGAAGAAGGCGAGAAGACTGATGCTACTATTGCGGAAAACTAGAACACTACTCGAACGATTGCTTTGAGAAGAAATGAAATCAGCACAACAATCGAGGATATAACCAGAGAGGAAATGGAAGAAGAGGAGGAACAGAGAGAAGAGGAAAGCCCTGCCAGTCCTACCACACTCGAGAGAAAGAACAGGACACCCTTGCAGTTACAAATACTTCCAACCATCATCTGCAAAAATAATACTCTACGCCCTGTGCGCCCCGTGTGTCTGGCGCACCAGGCGCACATCACGTCAACTGCGAATCAGGACGGAACGTCGATCTGACGTTGCGTCCTAACTTTCCGTCACTTAATGTCCCACGCCCTGATGCCATTCCGACACGGACCCCTACGCCCTCTGCACCCTGAGAGTGTCTGGTGCTCTGCTCTTGCGCCCTGACAGCGCCTGGTGCACTGCTCTTGCGCCCTGACAGCGCCTGGTGCTCTGCTCTTTTGGCCTTGACAGCGTCTAGTGCTCTGCTCTTGCGCTCTGACAGCGTCTCGTTCTCTGCCATTGCCCCTCGAACACCTCTTATCTCTGCTGCCGCATCAGGGTGACACCTGATCATCCACCACTCCATCCTGATCACTTCTGATCCTGGCGTCTTCCATCTTGACGTCCGATATTTATCTTGAGCGTCTCGGCTCCGCTCGTTCCGATGCCTGATATCATGATTCCCACATTTGGCGTCTAGGCTTCGCTCATTCCCACGCCTCACATTAGGATCCCACAATTCTGTTCTCTCTCGTCCTGGCGGCGCTCCATTATCCTGATTTCACCCTCTAAGTACTCTCCATCCTGGTCGTAGCTAGACCTTTTCCTTTCTATCTGAACGCTCCTGTGTGATATCGTGATACTTCTCCGACTCGCGTGCACTATCTTCTTCTCCGACGTGACGCCGTGATGTTTACACTATCTACATCGCCCAGACACCCCCGTGGCACCTACCCTTCACTGATTCTACTCTAGATTTTGCTTTACGTTCTCATATCAAACATCAAACAAATAGTATTAATTAATTAAGCTACTCGACACATACTTCTTTTTTAAGTTACCCCACTAGCGCTCCCATCGCGCCCCTCTTCTTGATCCCCCTGTTTACCATGACTTCTCCCCTCTCGCGCTGGCTCTATTCCGTCAAGACTTAGCGAGAGGCGTTGCGATTGAGTAAGACTCACAGTTCTGTCCAACGATAGTCCCCCGGTCACCTCCCGTGAACCATCTGGACTCGGCGGATCAGAAACTAGAAATCTGAGAACCCGGGCAGCTGACGTCTGACGGAGTTCAAACGACAAGTCAGTGTCCTGCGAATCGTTTTGACTATCCTGCTCCTCCACTAGTGTCCCAACATGCAGGCGGCTGAGAGTTTGAATTCGGTGGGCTGGCCCTTGTGTAGCCTGGCTGGATAGCTGACTCTGCAGCTTGGCGGCTCCCGCTCCCCAATCATGGGGAGTGTGACTTTGGTGGGCTGGCCGTCGCGTAGTCTGCCAGGATGCCTGACTCTGCAGCTCGGCGGCTACCACTGCCCAATCGTCAGTATACCCTTCACAGCGATCTTGTCGCACGCCGTACTCCTTCTCTATCTTTGCTCGGATGGTCCCACAAATATTTTCCAGAATTATCGCCTGTATCCCCTCTGGGCAATGGGCCCACGTCTGAGTTTGCCGGGTAAAAAGGTCTTTAGTGGTTCGGATCATGTTAGCGTCTGGAGAACACGAGGTGGGTTCAGGTTCTGGCTGACCTCCTGCCACGTCACACTTGAAATCGCACGTTTCATTATATACTCCTCTCTCCCATGCTCGTAGAGTATGATAGAGAATTGCACACGTTAAGCAAATTATCGTGCCGTTGATACGCCCAAGAAACTCTGGTTCGACAATCCCACACATTTTCTTACCTCTGAAATACTTAACCCATATGGCGACGGGAATCTGGGGCGCCGCGAATCGAAAGGTCAATTTCTGGGCGGAGTTTAATACTTGTTAGTTATTCAAAGAAGGCTCACCAACTAGCGCACACCCACCTCATATCCGTTTGGGGAGCACATGAATCTATCCTTTTCCAGCAGGTAGTCCACCATGCGCGCAATAGCCGTGGGATCTTCCGGGAGGGCATATAATTTTCCGATGTCATCTTTTACGTGGGAAACAAACTGGGATCTTACCCCAGAGGGTCTACTGCGTATCTTTCACAATTAGGACTACACCCGATGTCAGGGGGGCGTCATCCCTGTGTATCTGTGTCCACTTACTATTTCTATATTTTCCTCCGATGCTTCCATATTCCCTGCATCAGATATATGATAGAGCGCCTTTAGCCAAGCACGGTGCACCTGAGCTGTCAAAGTAACTGGGTCTGGCACTGGGTCAACAAACAGGGTGTACCAGAGAATGAGAACTCTGGCATGCGATACTACAGCCGCCTCAGCGCCTCTCGCTGTATTTCGCCGTGACGGAGTATTTGGCCAGATGCGCCCATGGTGTGCCATGCTCGATTCGCCAGCTGGACTCGAATTTCTAACTCCCGATGTAGTGGCACTGTGAGTGGCGAGTGGGGACGAATATCTTGCTACTCTGGATGACAGGAGCACTGGAGGGGTATACACTCTACCGGGCATTATACGTCCTCGAGCTGCTGGTGTCTGCCTAATGAGTGCTACCTCCTGTAATCCGGAGGTGGTCGAAACTCACACAGTCGATACACGATTGTTTGTTTGTCCGTCCGCTGTTTGTGACCGATGACGTAGCCCTGCTTCAGTAGGGTCTGGAATATCATTGTCTTCTGCATCTGGCTCAGTGTCCGATTCACTCTGATCCGATCTGCGGGAGGTTTGGTACTCATGACTGCTCTCATCGCTTAGCCGAACTGTTTCCGTTGGTGCTTGTGCGTCATATTCCGTTTCAATATCGGCAAACGTCGTGCTCTGAATAGTCCTTCTCCAGGCATGCTTTGCTGGTCTTTCGAGTGCTCCGGTTGCGTTTGGCGGTGCATGGTGCAAATACGATAACTGCCCGTTCGGCAGTGTACTCGGCGAGTTACTGGATTGGTTTTGTTGTGTTTTTTCCGACCTCGATGTCGCTGATGGTACGCCATCGGATACGGCTTCGCGTCTACGTCTGCTCAGATTTCCTACTCGGGGAGTTGGCTGACTGCGTGAATTGGTTTACGGTTGTCTAATCATGGTGGAATGCTGAACCGTAGATCAACGTTAGGCAAAATAGGAATTAGGAGATAGAACAATGGAATGTATCTTTCGTATCATCAAGATGAGGAATCTGTAGTTATGTTCAAAGGACGCGTCAGGTCTTATACGCTAGGACTCAAGAGGGGGGCTGGCAGAATGACATACTATCACTCGGTATTGAAAGAGAATATTCGCCTATAAAAAGGGGTTTTCTGCTTGTTCAACATTATGATGGTAATTTCGACGCTCTCAGGTATCATGATCGTGCTGACTCTGGTTGAAAAGGTTTGACGAGATGGGCATCGCTAGTGTAGGAGGCTAAGCAAAATCTAGCCACAACGAGTATTGGTTAGCGACACTAAGTCTAGCAAGACACTCGCCACGCCTAAAACGGATTAGGATATCAAACCTCATCTCCCGATGTCGAATCAATACCACTGAATGTCTAGAAATCTAGATTCACTCCATACACTCATGAGTTTGACTAGTTTAGTTCAGTGACGCCAGCATAGTTAAGGACAGAATGCGCGGCGTGACTGATCGAGGAAAAAAAAACTCAGATGTTAACACAAGGAGGTGTAAGGACTACCACTATCATAGCAGATCAGGACCGCTAGCGAGAAGCTGAAGCAAGGGCGCCCAATGATATCTTGACTATCACATACCAGCTACCGAATCATAAACAGAAAATTCTAACTAAAGTGAAATTAAGATCTAGCGTAAGGTACTAGAGTTTGGGAAAAATGAAAAAGAAAAAAAACGCCCCCGAGAAACTAGGAAAATCACAAATTATTTATGTCCAGCCCCGTGTCTTTTTGAGCTGCGCAGTTGGGGCGATGGTGATTGGGTATTGCTTGGAGCACTACCGGCACCAGGCGTCGTAGAAGGCCTGGGGGTCAGATATGTTACGGGAGCTGCCGGTTCAGTCGTGGGATCTGCTTGTTTGGTCCCTCTCTCTGTAGTTGTCTGAACCTGCGCATCAATCGGTGCAACGGTGGGGGAGACTAGGTGTTCGTCGCAGATTACGGGTAGGCGAGAAGGAGAGGTGCCCTGGGCACCATCGAATCCCGAACACAGCGCAGCTGCTAACCCGTTATCTGTCATGTAATCTAAAAGCCAGGGCATCTCCCCTAGAACCTTCCGGACGTCACAGTGTTGTGCTTGCGTAGATGGCGCTGAAGGTCTGGAGGTTGATTCCTGCAAGAGTGGTGCAGGCGGATTAGAGCCCACAACTTCCTCTATTTCCAATGAGATAGCCCTCCATTTTGTCGAGGGGCCCGGGGCTCCCGATTCCTCTTCCTACGTTGTCAATTAGCTATTGTGTTTTGATCTTCATGTTAATTGACATCTCGTTAGGTGTCGATACTTACGTCGTCTAAAACAATCGTTCCCCTGTCTGGAGGCGCCTGCTGTTCCCTCTCGCTCTCAGACTCTGGCCATTCTTCTTCCTCCTCCTCCTCCTCCTCCTGCTCATCTCCTTGCGTGGCCCCCATGGTAGCGTCCCAAACCTTACGACTGAGAAACGGATATCTCCCGTTTGTAGGCTCGGGCGTCTGCTATTCCGAGAGAGGGACAATCTCACTGGCATTACGTGAATAGTAAAAGAGAATGTGCAGAAACCTCGAGGTGGAACCGTTGGGTCGTCTATTGTTTCTCCATTATCCTGCATTAGTTCTTGTTTGGTTCTATTTTACTAAGAACCTCAGACGGATTCTTGTTACTAGGAGGAGCTTGTGTCGTGTGTAGGAAAAGCTTTTCCAGTCGTTTTTCCTTCTCTCATCGTTCATGTGGGATAAAAGCAGGATCTTGTTCCATTTAACTTACTTGATCATCAGTTTCTTACTCGATCATCAGTCTTTACTGGTTCATGTTTTCAATCTGTTATTGTTCTTCTATAGTCAATCAAAATCATATTCATTTCCTTATCGGAAATTAAGAGAATGAAGGATTGAGGTCAAGTTCCCAACCAAGCAGGAGGTATCATTATAGGGTATATTCCCTTGATGAAAGAAAAAATCTAAAAACAATTTTAATCACGGGTCTGACCTCGGCAATGGGCCATCCTCAATGGGTTACTAGCTACCCCCACCATTTCCACAATTGACTTATCAGTATACCCCCTTCCCCTGATCTTGCTGGATCCCTACTGAAATGATTATCAGTAGCTAGGACTCACTAGGCTTTACTTTATACTCCTTACCCTTAAAAAGACCCTTGAAGCCACCACTACTCACATAAGAACCAAAGGCTCTCAACCAGTATTCGCAACGGGGCAGTCGGTCCGTCCTGAAGGGCAGACGACGGTGGACAGCGTTAAGCGGTCCCGTCCGGTCTTTTTCAAAACTTGCCCTGCTGTCTAGTGCGAAGGACTATAGCCCCGCTGCCCCCCGTGAAACATGTTTCATGCCAGAGAACAGGCCGGAATTAATAAGCAAGCTCGCCCTGGGCCGAGATTGCTCATGTCATTCCTACTGTCCCCAGTGCCTAGAGGTCAGGAATATTCTTATAGCAGGAATCTGAGTGCTAGTATATAATAGAAAAAACGGAAGTAAGGGAACATACAAGAAGCACAACACCACCAGATTTTTCCATCAGAAGTTGTATACTCTGAACAATTTTTAAGAAAATAGACAAAACTCTTTCTTGTCTTAGACCTTCTCATAAATCCTTTGTTCTGACAGAGCACTACACCCTGTTTCAGGAGTTGTACCATGGCTGCCAGTGCTTCTGCCAGGACTATCATCAGCGGAAATGGCATTGAGAAATTCTGCATTCGTAAGTCCAGTAATAGGATCTATTTCCAAATCCCAGATGGTTTCTTGTGATGCAAACTCCGCATGTTGATCCAACATGTTTTCCTAGCTTGGATCAGGGTTTCATTATGTCAGAAGCTATAAATGTTACAATAAGAAGATACTATCTCTTGATTAAGTGATACATTATGCCTGATGCCCTGTCTATGGAGTATATTATAGGATATATTCTACACCTATTTATCTCTTCTCGCCTCAGCTTTCTTTTAATCTTATTAGAGGCATTTCTGTATTTGCTCGAGAAGGGTGTCATGAAATGCTGTTGATAGGATTCATAGTCCCCAGCAGTCCCTGGCAGTCCCCAGCAGTCCTCTGCAATCCCCCACGCTAAAATGTCTTACCTCACCGGGCCCATTGTGCTCCACAATGACAGCCGTCCTGATGGTTCTAGGACGGGTGTGGACCGGATTTTGCCATCCCATCTGGCCCAGGGCTCTTGGCAGTCCCCCCGCTGGGCCCTATGGGACCCCGGACCGTTACGAACACTGCTCTCAACTTTGCTAGAATGACTCAGAGGGAGATCTTGCACTGATCAGTATCCAATATAAGGGGAGTTCCTGCAGCAATCTGATAGGCATGCCTAACTGCTTTAGCAAGGTCAGTTTTGGCATCATTGATTATTATTGCCATATTTTTCTTGAAATGATTGACATTTTTTCAATTTTTTCCCAATAATATGATTGAGTGTAACTGTGATTGGATCCCAAGATACTAGTAGAAGATGTCTAAAGCTGTCTACATGTCTGAAAGGACTAAGATCACTTCACAAAATACTGTAACCCCTGGTCCAGCAAACTAGTGGGCATGTTCTTCTATAAAATTAGTTTACTAGTTAGTGATGAAATATGAATCAAATAAAGAGCATTCTTACTAGAAGTAGACATTGTGTTTGAGGGATAAAAAGAAAGATATTCAATACCATATATGCATTTGTACTCATTGGTGATTTCGTGTATTTGTTCAACTAGAAGATTTCTTTCTCACTTGCATTGGCAGAATCTTCTTTTGCTATATAAGAGATAGCATTGGCTTTCATCATCTTCCCCATTCATCTAGGCTTCTAATTATTCTAATAAGGTCTCTACTACCTTGAGGTACTAGTACCAAGCAGCCCCAAAGAGTAGTACCTATCTCTGATTTACTAAAATTCTGATATTTGAATTCCTGGATCTCTTATTATATTTTGTATTTGTTAAAACATCTAATGGTGAAAAAGCAGAATTGATTAGTTCACAACCACCAAGCATGGCAGATATGTGTCTGCCTTGCTGATTGGGTTTCATCCACTTGATGGGTAGCTATCTAGTGTACTTGGAATATTTATTTGAAAATCATTCTGAAGAAGGAACTAAGATAGGAGGGCATAACCATGCTAGTATTATAAATTTACTACAAAAATATAAGACTTTAATGCTAATCAATAAGACAATTTCAACTATGGGTTGGCTGATTTGTTGGCTAATAATTGTTGGAAAACTCTAGATCGATAATATCTTGTAACTAAAGAGACTGGTATTTTGAGATATTACTTTAGGTAAGTTGTGTCAACCCAAATAAGTGGTAATAATGAGTGTTATAGTTCTATAATGCGGTTCACAGTAGTATATGCCAGACATAATTTGCTGAGTATTCTTTTCCATCTGACTAGGCTTCTTTTATTCCAATATAGCCAGCATAATTTTACAAGTGTTTATTCTGTACTTCATATGAGAGTGATGCTAAACTTAAATTTTTTGTTATACTAGTATAGTCACTTTGCTTTTGCCTTATTAAATATCATAACACCTGAGAATATATGTTTTTCAAGTGAAGTAGAGTCAAATAATATGCAAAGATAAACTTTGTTATAGATAGAGTCAACTGGATTAGTAGTTGGTTCACATACATTGTAGAACCAACTAAGGGACCAGAATTGAAGAGGCAAGATTTGCCAATGGAGGCAATTGAGATGGACATGATGGAAGGAACAGGTCAGGAGAGAAGGGAGTGAGGCACTAGAAAGTAGGGTAAACAAAATAAAGTTACCAAGAAGTAGGATCATAATAGAAGTCGTATCAGGGCTGATTAAGCAAGGATTAGTAGGCAATTTAGGGTAGAAAACTAGGTATAACCTCAAATGACAGGAAGTAGTATTCAAGAAAAGATTTAGGGTTCTGAATGGTTCTTCTTGTCAATTTTAACTTATAGACCAAGAAGTATGTTTTATTGAAATTACTGTGATAGATAGTACTTGACTAGATTTCGTATTCTAGTTCTTAAAGTTTTTGGGAGATAATACCCCTCATCTATATTATAGGATAAAATTTAATATACTGATAATGTGTTCACATTCTGTTCCCACTGGATACAACTTACATTACTATAACTAAATGAGATGAAGGCTAAGGAACCCAACTGCGAAACTTAATATACCAACAAGATTAAAAACTGCGGAATAGCATATTTGAGACTCTTTGAATACTACCTGCAACCACGGAGGTCCACATAGTTCCTAATAATAATGAGAACAGCTATGTGAAGAATAGTGTAGATAAAGATAATACTATAGAGTCTTGTTATTTGGCTTATAATCAAAGGCAAGAGCTCACGATTAATATTAATAGATGATCAAAGTTCAAGAGGCAAGACTCGAATTGACAGCAATCATACAGTAATTGCTTCACCCCTCGGTATTACGCTCGATGGCGACCGGCATAGTCAATCCATGGTAGAAGGCCCAGGGGGCAAAGAGTAAGCTGGCATAAGCTTAGCCGGAGCTCCGAAGCCACAGTATACACCCAGCGAATGTCAACCAAATCTCCCTAGACCGACAAAGTTACACAGAAAATACCCAACCCTAACAATACTATTCTCGGCACCGCCGCAGATGAGAACATTCCCCGAGTGAGAGTTCCGGCAAATTTGGCATCATTAGACAACACCCAGGAACATGAGTTAAATTGTAGTAGCCGCATAAGCAAGCATATTCTTCGTTGCTAGCAGGTTCTCTGATGCGATATTCAGTTTTCGGGTTAAGAGGAATCCCATTGTTGAAGCCGACAGGATGCTCGATACCGGTTGCCGTCGCCCGAGAGAGAGTCAACTACTGGGTTTCCGTGACTCTGGCCTTGATGTTCCAGACAGATCCATCTTGTATAACCTCTTGTGTGGGCAACTCAACAAACGCTTGTCCGAGAGTTTCAATAGAACTGAAGATTTTATGATTCCTGAATCGGATAAAAGTTGACAAGCAAAACGTCAGTGGCTCCCCAAAAGTCCGGTATAAGGATCATTGAGGTGGAACCACTCATTTGAAACAAAGACCGGAATGCCGTTCCTTCCCTCTATTGCCTCGCGGATAGATGCAGAATCTGAGTGGAATAGCGCGGGCTTCCCTACTATGCTACACTCCTCAATGAAGTCACTGAGAGTTTCCTTTTCTTCTAACATTCCAATATTAACACCCTTGACATAGCAACCACCGGTGTGGTTTTCTCTTTGGGAAAAATAAGGGCCCTAGCGGGTTCTCGCTTTGGTAATTTCGACGATTATGTAATTGGTAGGAGCGAATATGCGTCTCATTCGATTGTTCTAGAATTTGTTCGGTTGAAGGAAAACATCGCTGGTACATAACGCATGTCTCCTCCTCCGCGAGTAGGTTTCACATGCAAGCAGTCACAGCCAAGGGTAAGCGGCAGGATGCGCACCTTGGGAGGCGGACGCCGATATTCTAAGGGCAAGCCTCGCAATTGGGCTTCGGGTTTTCGGGTCGACCCGGGTTTAGATCAGGTCGGGTCGGGTCGGGTCTGGTGGCCAGGGGTTTGGGTCGGGTCGGGTCGCCCAGGTTGCAAACCCGGGTAGCCTGAACAGACCCAAACTATAACCCAAACTAAGTTTCACTGTTTTTTGCTTTCAAGTCACAAGATATCACTCATATCTTCGAATGTAAACGAACGTCTGGTGAACCCCAGAACTTGCGTCATCACCAAGCTAGTCTCAGAGTGATAAATTTCCAGCCGCCGGTTTTTGAATACCCCTTTCTCTTGTGCAGCCGGACACTAATTCTTTAAAAGTCATCGTCCTCTTCTGACATGCCCCCTTCCCCCCAGGACCCGAAGTACTCCAAGTTACCACCCCTTACTATCAATACTTCCCAGCTATGGACTCCTTTGAAGATGATATCAGCGAACTCTCCTCGATTGCTTCCTATCCCAGCTCCCCTGGAATTTTCTCGCAAAATCTAGGTGAAGTAGAGGATGCAAGCAACATGCCGGATATTAACCTAGAAAGTGACCGGAGTCAAATTTCATCATCATCACGGAGTGTTTCTTTGGTTCCGACCGCAACCCCTCAGCCAAAGCGAAAACAGGTGACACCGCGGTCATGGGTATGGGGTACATCAGAGGAACCACTTGGGCTTTTGGTAGAAGTTCGCGGTATTAAGTAAGAAACTAATCTCTTATTATTTACCACTAAAGGTTGCCAAAATACTAATGTTATCTAGATACTGGGAATGCCAGCTATGTACTCAACAATACCCTCATGCTCATGGGACTAGGAATGCCAGTAAACACTTGACTACGGCACATGGATTATACGAAGACATTACATCACAAAACAAGCGTCTCAAACAATCTCAAAAAACGATTGAATCCATGATGAAATCAGCAACTCAAATTGCCCATAAGCAGGAACTGCAACAGCACGAGCATGCCATTCAGCAAAGAGTACAGATCGAAGCAGCATATCCTCCCCTGATAGCTATCTCAATTGAAAATCTGATTGTCCGGTTGCTTGTCCGGCGTGATTTACCCTTTACCTTTGCCACTTCCCAAGAGTTCTATGATATTTTGTATGCAGTTCGCCCTGAGGCTGCAAAGCTTCTTCCCTCCTCCTCTAATACAATCAAGTCCTGGATACTAGTTTGTTTCAAGCATCAAAAGTCCTTGCTAAAGGATATTCTGCAACAATCAGTATCTCAAATTCACTTCACCCTCGACCTCTGGACCTCCCCCAACCACATCGCATTTCTCGGAGTTATCGCACATTTTACTCTTCCATCCGGTACTCTGACTCAGGCATTACTTGCATTGCAAGAAATGGAGGGTTCCCATACTGGCGAGAATATTTGCCATGCCTTTATTGAGATTATGGAGGAATATGATATCCGTGACCGTATTGGATATTTTATGATGGACAACGCCACCAATAATGATACCTTTATTGACTGCCTTGCTGAGAAACAGGCTGACTCTGGGTATTTCCTGGATTCCCAAGAGCATAGACTAAGGTGAGCGAGTTATTCTTATCTCTATACTACAAGTATATTCATTTTATTAATAGTATAACTTATAGATGTAATGGACATATCATAAATCTAAGTGTTCAAGCATTTCTATTTGGATCTAGTAGTACCGCCTTGGGAGATATGGGAAATGGGCAAAGTTCTAGTCAATTAATTGAAGAGATGGACGAATGGAGAAAGCTAGGCCCTTTAGGAAAAGCTCATAATATTGCAGTCCATTCCCGGAAGACACCGCAGCGAATTCAACAGTTTCGTGCCCTGGCTGGAGGTTGCTTGATTAAGAAGGATAATGCAACGCGCTGGAATTCCTGGCATGGTACTCTCGAATCGATACTACAACCACAAATCAGACAAGCTATTGATCTTTATATAGATGAAAACCCATCCCTGGAGGCAGACAGAATCGAGCGTCATGAATGGAAACTGCTAGAAAAAATTAAAAATATATTAAAAGGGTTTTTAATAGCCACCAAAGCAACGGAAGGCCATGGTGATACCTTGACCAAGGTGCTTCCATCTATTGACTTCCTACTGGATCAATACAAGAAGGCACTAGAGGAAAACACTACCAATAGAGTATTATCATCAATGATCTGGATTGGGTGGGAGAAACTAGATAAATATTTCTCGGCTACTGACAGGGCACCAGTATACTTAGCCGCTGTCGTTCTCAATCCCAGGTTGAAATGGCGTTATTTTGAAATCAAATGGGAGGCTGCATGGGTCATTGGAGCAAAAAATCGATTAAGAAATTACTGGTTAAGCTATTTGGAGTCAACACATCAGAGGGACGATCTAGGAGAGGCTCAGCAAGGAGGGATTGTGGAGGGATATAGGGAAGGTCATAATGACTTTGAGCAATGGATGAATATTGCTCCACAGCGCGGTGAGGGGCAAGACGAGTACAACCGATATTGTGGTAATGTTGAGCCGGAGGTCTCTACTCAAAATCCTCTGCAGTAGGTTTCACTAATTTCATTTATTTCTTATATATACTGATCTAGTGTTCTCTAGATGGTGGTTTGATACAGAACAGCAAAAGGAATATCCTATACTATCAAAATGGGCTCTCAATATTCATAGCATACCTGCTATGTCTGCTGAACCGGAGAGGGTTTTCTCTGGCACGAAGCGAACAATTAGTGATTCACGGCATTCCCTAGGCTCTGATACGATTCAAGCACTTCAATGTCTCCGAAGCTGGCAATCAACTGAGGGAGTTGGATCCATTTAGAAGAGTGATCTTTTCAAATAATTCTTTCATTGTTAGATGTTTATTGTTTCCTTTATTCTGTGAACTATTTCTATTTATCTCTCGTCTATATTTCCTAGAATTAGCAAATCATGAATACTATATCTTACTTCTATGCAAGTTAACAAAATTGACTTTTGAATAGTTCGGGCTGTTCGGGTGACCCAGGTTTTGATTGGGTCCAGCCAGGTCGGGTCGGGTCTGACATCCTTCGGGTCGGGTTTGGGTCGGGCTTCTGATATTACGACCCGGGTCGACCCATTGCGAGGCTTGTCTAAGGGTCTTTCGATCTTCCTCGGAAACTGCAAACCCGTCGACCCTCTTAATGTTATCCAGGGAAGCGATAGGTTTACCAACAAAATACTCAATAGGGGTCGTCCCATTACTGCCATAGACATCCGTTGTTAATGCAACCATGTGTCCATTGTGAATTCTGTAGAAGATATTCTGCCGTATATATTTCAGCTCTGGTAAAAGTTGCAACACCCTAACACGAGCCTCGATCGCGACCCACCCGAGTGGTGTTCTAACATTATTGTCAGGCGAATTCGGGTCAACGTCTTTCCGTTGCAATAGCAGGTTCGCAACGTCTTCACGCCCCGTCTCCGCTGTGAAAGAGGTGGTGTTCGGCCATCACTATCTGCTATATCCCGCTAGATATCATTCATTCACAAAAGGAGCTGAGTGACCACTCTGGAATAGCCCTCGCAGCGGCCCACAGTAGGGGGATTTTTCATCAAGGTCGCACCTATTCAGCTTGACTAATTTAACAAATCTAGATTGATGCTCTCCAGCGTCTACCATCGGTAGGACCCTAGTAGGTATTCGCCTAACCCTTATCACTCAACCCCTCTGCGTCACAGATCATTTTCCTAGCCTAGAATATAATATCGATTAGAATGCGCCTGATTGTATGACTGACCAAGGTAAGGTTAACGCCGTGAATAGATTGAGGAGGACCCGTTGCCACAAAGCTCAGCGCACCGTCAATTATGGGGAGGTGGATATGCCTATCCTCAGGCAAATGCGTATTGGTAATATCAACGCGGTACTGGACCTGTGCTTGAGGCAGGTCTCTTACCGACGGCGTGGGTGACGGACTGCCTTCACCCTCATCGATTGAGTCTTGTAGGGCGCTAGGAGCTAGTGGAATTCGGGGGTAGGTTTCGTCAGAGCAGCAACAGATCTAGAAAAATATAGTGAGTGCCGGAGATGATAGGATGTAATGAATCCCAAGCTAATCAGGTTGTAATCGATCCGGAAGTTCGAAATCAACGTCTTCGTGTGCTATAATTAGCTTTGCTACTTCTACGTACTCATCCTCTACTGCACAAAACAGCACCGACTCGCCACAACGATTGGGAAAATTAGGGTTGACAGCGCAAACTCCTAATAGTTCTATATTCACCAATTCGGAAATGATTAATTCATCACCTGAACTATCACAGAGGTCTTGGTAGATAGAGGTGTGGAAAATGAGAATTGCGGGATCCGGCCGGGTAAAAACTTCTATCTCTTTAAGTGCTCTAAAATGATACCTCTTACAGAGCGGAGGTAGAGATAGTGGAATGGCACCGAAATAAGCAAGAAAGGGTTTGTGAAACGGGCCTTTCTCTCCGTAGGGGAACACGATCCTTGTGCAATGCTGTTGGAACTTTGACCTTCCTTAGACTAAGGTTAAGGCTGTAAAAGGATTGGGGAGGTCAGGTTACCTTCATCGCATCGTTGATCCCAGAGAGGTAGATACACCTATCTTTAGATGCATATTGGTAATATCAACGTTGTACTGGACCTGTGCTTGAGGTAGGGCTCATACCGAACGCATGGGCGATGGAGTGTCCTCACCCTCATTGATGGAGTCTTGGCGGGCGCAAGGGGAAAATTCCTCATCTTGCAGCTATCTCAGAAACATAAAGTCGATCGGAATGCCTCTAGCTAGCACGAGGATCTCGAGAAAGTGACGAGAGTAGCTGGATATAATAGACTAAAGCGATATCAACTAACCCAGAAATATTTCTGAAGACCCCTTGAAGCTTGTTAAATGATCAATGTTTCCCTGTACTCCAAATACGGCATAAATGAGGGTGATTCTTTCGGCAGTGGCAAGAATGAGAGCAGCTTGTTGTTATTTGGTGGGTCTGTTAGCCACTTAGCGAACACTAGAGTCGGATCTGACCACATCCAACATTTTAGCCGGAGTATCAGGTAATTGAGCGGCAACGGTATGGACTTTATCGCTCTTGAGAAAAAATCTTACGAATTTAGGCAGAACAAGCCGTAAAACGTCTTCATAGGTTTCCTGTTCGTCGTCCTCCCCTGCTGTAACCTGCAGTGTCAAGTACGCCAAAACTAGCAAAGAAGGTTGAGGACCTGGGATGACTCCTTTTTGAGAGCAAATTGGTCTATAGGAGGTGGCAATCGATTGAGACGGAAATGCTAGCGAAGCTCAGTTGCGTGCAAATTAAGTGTATTTGGGGTGAAGAGTGCGGGATCAAGTGGCTTGTGATTGAAAATAAGAAGTTGAAGAGAGGATGCCGGATGAGGGGTAGAGTCCCGATTGGTCCCTGGGTGGGAGGGAACTCTGCGGGCGCCACTAAGTCGGGCTGGAAGTCATTAAGGAAGATAGCTAATGGGAGGATGATGGGGGAAGTAGGAAATAGAAGGAGTGAATGCCCGGTGGGGAAAAGGTGAAGAATTAATTTGGTGTGAGCATGATTGCTAAGACAGTAGAAGGTGAGATTTTTGGGGATGTACAGTTCTGCACATATGCGTGGTCTAGTGGCTTATGTTTAATACAAGAAAAAAGAGGGCTCCATCATGCTTCTTTCGAACTATGATATGAGTTTCTCTGGTATAGTACGAATACCTACCGTGAGTCACGGTTGACTGCGTTGTAATGGACATTCACGGAACTCTTTGCAGAACTCCTTGATCCATTGGCAGAATCAGCGAAACACCCACGATTGCTGCGCGGTTCTAGGCTAAGAAATGGCGAGCAAGTGTTCTAACGCCGTCCGTCGCCTAATCTCTTCTCATTGTCCATTTTAACCTCTTTCTAGAATTTACCCCTGTGCCCTCATCTGCCGGCGGAAACACCGCTTTACGGGAAAGAAATGTAGATTATCCAACGCGACCGCCGACTCGCGCGGTTGCGCTTTCAAAAACCGAAAAATGAGACTACTTCCTTCGCCTTGCATCAGCACACAACACTACCACTGGCTGTCGCTTCAGTGTTCCAAGTTAGAAGGGCGCGGCGGAAGCGGCCGTTGGTCGGGCGGGATAACTTATGACGAGAGGGTTTCGATGCAACCATGGTGATTGAGGGATGGTCTTGGAGGCATAATAGGATTGGATGAGAAAGGGAATGTGGAGATGGCCATGAATTTTAGGGGGTGCTTAGGGGCTGTATTGATAAAGTAGGAAAGGCTAGGGTTGGCATTCGCTCGGATGAGAAGGAGACTGGAATCATAGAAGCACAATATTTGGGGGGAATTGCGGATACTTGCTCCTTCTAGTGCTGGCTGTCTTAATGGGGTTTGGCTGTGGGAACACAGTGCATCTAGCGTTGGTGATAAATGGAATAGTAAATGTTTCGTCGCACTCTTCATAGAGTCCGACATTGTTGTAAGTACGGGTACAAAAAGATCCTACGGCAACGCAACGGCAACCCCAGTACCACTATAAATTTATTACCCCTACAACCACAACTACTTGGGATAAACTGAAAATACGTGTAGACATACAATAGATATAAGAAAAGCTATATGTAAAATTAGAAAACAAAAAAATCAATACTTGGTATACCATCCCCTTGCATCTAAGACAGCAGCAACCCTACTAGGCATAGACTCCCACAACCTTTCCAGAAAATCCCCCTCAATATCCTGAGTCCAAACCTGATTTAGAGCTACTGCTACATGCTTTCTAACAGTATCTGGGCCCCCCTTGGTCTTGTGGATATTGGGAAAGTGCTGGTAGAGCTTTTCCTTCATCCTCTTCCAACAGTGCTCAATAGGATTGAGGTCAGGAGAATTGGGTGGCCATTCCATAACCTGTATATTGTTTTCCTCAAACCAAGCCATGGTATCTTTTGCAGTATGTATCTTTGCACCATCCTGCTGAAAGATAGGATCCCCAACTGTGTCCTCCACCTCCTGCCAGATATCAACTAAACCATTCTTCAAAACTCCAATATATACAAATCTATCCACACTCTTGTCAAAAATAGGAATCAGAGGACCCTTATTTCTGCCCCAAATACAAGCCCAAACCATCAGCTTTACCCCTGGCCCCTTGGTAACCCCATGAATACAGTCTTTGTGCCACTTTTCTTCAGGTATTCTGAATACCCATATACTCTTAGGATCCTTAGACTTTTCAACCAAGGATTCATCACTAAAGATAACTCCTTCAAAGTCTTCCTTTATCCAATCCTTATACTTTATTACCCAAGCTAACCTCTTAACAGCATGCTCATCCTTTAGAAGAGCTCTTTTCCTAGCTCTCCATTTCTTTATGTTGACTGAGGCCAAAGCTCTCTTGACTGTTTGGAGGGAGAAATGTGGTGCAACATCATTGCGCAATTCTGATAAAGTCTGGTGGCATGCCTTCTTAGACTCTCTGACTAGGCAGCAGTGGGTTCTGGAATCGATAATTTTAGGTCTCCTAGGTATGAGAAGGTTTTTTGCATCACCTCTCTTTTGGAAGCAATTATGGAAAGTTTGAATAGTGCTCTTTGGATGGTTTAAGAGCTCTCCAATTTCTCCCAAAGAGATTTTTTTTTTCCTCAGAGCAACTATTTGCCCTTTCTCAAACTCTGTTAGGTAGCCTGTCTTGTGTGGAGGCATTGTGGTTGAGGGGTGGTTGATTGTAGGAGTGGGGTGTTTTGAGGTGTCGCGTGGTAACCACCGATCGTACGGATCCTTTTGGCATAGTACTTTATATCGTATCGTATCGCTGGTTAGACAAATGCTTGGGCGGCGAAAGTTTTGAGACAAGGGCAAGGCTCCCGAACTCTACAACATCATATTATCTCTATTCTGTTATCATTTCCAATAGCACCAATACCAACAAAATCTCGGTTTCCCCTCACCCGTTGCCCCACTTTCATAGATGCTGCTAAAGTCTCTCACGACGTAAGAACTAATGCCAGAATAGCTTGCTCAGACCCCGTAAATTCCCACAACCCCCCCTGCCCAGCAAAGATCCCCTCAACTACCCAGTCATATATAGCATCCTATATCTCATCTTAGAGCAGCCTATGATATGCTAGTATCTAACCCATAACCCAGGTACAACCAGCCTAGCTGTGATCACTCTAAGCAACCGAAGCCTTACCACTGTCCAGATCCGCACAGGGAGAACGCATGTGTAGTTAAAGAACAAATGGCTTAAAAAGTAATACCGGGTTGGAACAACCCATTGCCAATTAGGGAAAGCGCCCATGCTATCACTCGGAGGAACGCGTCTCGGTGGTCGTTGGAAAAGATTTTAGCCGGTCACTAGCCAAGCGCGGTGTCATAGCTTGCGGACAATAGGTCCGTGGCCCCCCGGCATATATATCCTCCTTCGTCTCCCCCCAACTACAAGATCACCAAGCTTCCTACACCTCGCGTGCTTTACCACCAGATCCTTTATTTATTTTATTTTATTTTTCCCACCCCCGACCCCTACGTGTCTCCAAAGCACCCGCATTGTCATCTGGGGATATATCTGGGGATATATCGGTGGCAAACGATCCCCGGCGGCAAGGGCAGCGACAACCTTACCAAAACCTTCTCCCGCAGCGGAACACCTATCGCAACGGCAAAAAGGAAGCCTATGATGGATTTCCTTTTTTCCTTTTCATAATATTTTCACATGTCATTTCATTTTTCAGTATGATAACTAGCTCAAGTACTCTGCGTTGACAAATTGGGCTTAGTAAAGGCTCGCTTGACCTGTGGGGGATTGGATAAAATTCGTAAAAAAATCTAAGCGAGGTATGAACAAGGGACTAAAGGCACGTTACCTGAGGTGCTAAGACACAGAGCAAGAGAAACAGTGTTTTTAGACGAAATAGCATATCGACTATCTTCTGCCAGAGTTTGATTAAGATGCTTCTTAGCGCCTACAAGATTGAGTGGCCAACTTGCCTATATAGACTACGCGATAAGATAGATGGGTTGCCCCACCTTGGGATAGTTATTATGTTGAATCACCAAAATGAATGCACTGGCGGTTGCTCCAGTACTTAGCACGACTGAAATTATGCCACTTTATTAGAGGTGTTTATGCGCGCCATGCTAAATAGTAATCGGGCTGTTGCCAGAAGCAACAGGCTGACCCACCAAGGTTACGCCGCTAGTGTAGGTGCTGATATTTTGGCGAAAGATGAGTGATGTGTTAAACAGTGTTAGCATGGCGTTCTAACCTGTGTTTTCCTATTTCATCAACGAGAACCTATGGCAAAATTATTATAGTACAGGTAGATGCCAAAAAATGCGCCGTCTTAGCCAAGCGTGGCACCATGACACAGGCAAAACATCCCAGGGTAGTTCATTTGAAGAAATAAATATCTCACAAATGTTTTTCGCTGTATAAAAAGGAGCTCCAATCATCTCGCAGTGCATTCTGAACATCCGAGTGATAATGTATGAGGAAAGTGCTAGGGTTGTTGCCATTGAATGCTATCAGGTAGAGGGGACGCGAAACAGTAACAGTGAGAGCAGCCAGCCACTAAAAAGCATGCGACAAGTTAGTACGATAGGTGCCGATAAAGTATCACCTTCCATGTAGATGTGCCGTGTGGCTGCACAAAATAGTGAGTATACAGGTCCTAGAAAAAGAGGGGGGCCGTAGGGTTGGGTGGAGATTATCCTTGTATATCCGGATAGATCAGGGGTATCGATGCTTTGTGCTTAGGGTTTAATATCTAGGGAGGTAGATGTATCTTGCCTGTGTAATATTATGAAGCATGCAGTGGAGGCAAGGCCGGCAGCGGGCACCATAGAGTCTGTGATATTTAGGACTTTGATCTACAGGAATTGGGAGGGATAGTCTGCGACACAATTCGCTAAGTTACAGCTTTTTTAGTAGCATGTGTATTCAGGTTCACAAGAGCGCATCCAGTGCTACAAACATAGGTATCGATATCATAACATCACAGCAATTCAAGCCCACATAATAAGCTCCGGAATGGGTAGTCTAATAGATTCTAAAGACTATATACAGCTCACAACTCGGTAGAATTTACACGAATTGAGAAAAGAAATCGTAGTCCCACCCTCGAGAATTACCGAAAACTAGAAACTGAAAGGGATAAGCATGAAAGAAAGGAAAGGGATAGGATTTACGCAGTGGGTCTAGTCGAGGTGACAGGATCTTCGTACTTATTCGAAGTAGCCAAACCCTAAGCGGTCTGTGGGGCATTTGTCAACTTGTACATGTCCTCTAATAACCCCTAGGTCAGTTGAAGAGGCTTCGGGGTAAGCTTAGAGGTATCTTTTCCGATAGGTGGGCTAGGGTCAATCTGGGGATTCGCTATTCTCAAGAGTGTGGCTCCGCTATGGAACAATGTAGAGTGGAAGGGGAAGTCAAGGCCCCTAAGAGGGATTGGGGTGAGACCGCTCTGGGTATGACTAGCTTCGGCTTAGCTTGCGTTTACCAGGCTCGTCCCTAGAAAACTTCAACGAGCTTCTCTTGATATACTTAAGGGGCGCATCTTTGCGATGAGAGCCTGAAGGTCAATCTTCTGCACTTTGAGGAAGTTGAACACATTGATGAGTTATCAAGAAAGTTTAACTAAGAGCATGTCAATCAATGTGAAAGCAAATGAACTTTAAGAAACTTGCACCACCGGCGCAGACATATTCCTAGTGAATAAACGTATAATTGACACCTTCGAGCAACGATTTAGATCTATCCGCGGGTTTCACAACGTACTCAAGCGCTTACTCATTGCAAGTTCTTAGAAACAACAGCTATGATTGACAACAATCATAGGGTAATTGCTTTTTCCCTCGGTATTGCGCTCCATGGCCACCTGAAGTCAAACCACTATAGAAGACCATAGAAAATAAAGAGTCAATCGGCATAACCTCAGTCTGAGATACGAGAGGAGCTTATTCACCTAGCGAATATTCAGAGAAAATAGAATCACACTGGATTTAACCATGATATCTCATGTCCTTAAAGGGGCATTCTCAGTATGAAGGAGCGCGGGCTTGGAAAAACTATTATGAATCATCAGTGCTCACCGATCATGGGATATCACCCGAACAGTATTGATAATCAGTTCGAACGAGAGAAGATGCTAGAAGCCTATCGGTGGATTTAGCATTGAGTCTAGACTCGGTGATGGGAGCGAGAAGTGGGGTAGAACACATATAGTGTTGTTCACGAGCCGCCAAGACATTTGAGGCTGAGTGGCCACGATACCCCTGCACACTGGTTTATCATTCAAAAAAAAACCAACAATTGTATATCGCAACTTGAAAGTATATACAAATAGCCAAAGGACCTTCCCACTATGCCCAAATCCAATTCCACACAGGTTTTCCTCTACCTCTTCCCACATTTCCACCTCCGGCTCGAGCCCGCTCGGCTCGTGAACAACACTAAACACATAGCAGGGGGGGGTAGAAGATATTGCAGTGCGGGGTAGAACACGTTGCAAAGAGGGGAAGGAATGTGGGGTATGAGGGAAATGATTATGGCGTGAGAAGTTGTGGAAATGGTATGATCATAGCGGTTACAGGATTTTGTACTTAATGGCCCCGTTCATGTTCAATAGTTGAAGTACAAGTCACGGAACATCGTCTGCCTCTCATACACTTTATTCGTCTTTTTGAACTAGCATTCACACATACGAGCGGTATATGCACTGCAGAAGATTTTAAAAACTAGGTTCCAGACAAAAGACCGGTCGGGGTGCTGTAGGTGTCGGAGGTGGTTGTCTCTGAGGCATCTTTGAAGATCCTCCTCGGTTTGGTTTGCCTGTCCGGGCCGACGCTTTCGAAGTCATTGACACAGGGTTCTCCCTAATAGATTTTCCATCAGAATAGGGAAATATTACCAAATGGCTGTGTACGCGCTTCGGATTACCAAAACGGGTCCTTGTAACTAATTAGATAGAATTTGGATCAAACCCCCGATCCCCCATATCTTAGCATACATGAATGGACTTTTTCTAAATTGATCGGCTGTGGTATACTTCGTCGCCCCGGGTCCAGAAGTAGCTTTGCCACTTTCTCAGCGCTCAGCAGAGCATGAAAGTAGGGTTCGCTTATGCAAGCATCTCGAGGTAAGATCGACATCATCCCCTGCGAGCAAAACTTTGACAACTTGTCTATGGTTGAACATCGCTGCGTATAGTAATGTTCTGCCCATTTAGCATATAGAATCGGCGCGGGGACTCGATAGGGAAGATCAAGGGTTGATCCCCCATCTTGCAGCTATCTCATAACATGAAATCCCTTGGAATACACCTTGCCTAGGCGGGAATCTCGGGAATGTGGCAAAAGTAGCCGTTGACAAAATACTAAAACATATCAAGCAATCCACGATAAAGCTGGGGTCGCTCGAAGTTGGTTAAAGTATTCTTTGATGTTTCCCTTTCTTCCGAGGATTGGATTAATAACACCCATTTTTTTCGGCAAGGGTGGTAAACAGAGCAGATTCGTCTGCATTGATGGGTCTGTTAGCCGCTTAGGAAGCACTCCAGTACGATCTCACCACACTCTATCCCTTGGCTGAGGTGCGGGATAATCGAGTAGTTCCAGCATGAACTCCATAGGCCCCGCAGAATACAGCCTCGGATTCGCTCAGAAAAAGCCGTTATACTCCACACAGTGTCACCAACACAATAAACCGGCAAAGCAGCTACAGGACTGTGGATGGTTACTCATCCGGAGCATGTTCATCTGCAGTGGGTGACGCAAACCGCTGGCGAAGCTCGGTTGCCCGATAAAGAATGATCTGAAGGGTTTGACTCTAATACGGAAGAATGCAGAGTGGAAGGCGACGTCAATGCCACTGAGAGGAATTGTAGCGAGACTGGGTCGGAGTTCGGCTGGCTTTGGCTTAGCTTCAGTTTGTTTAGCACATTCCTAGATAATGGGGATGAGCCTCACCTAGACGTCCTCAAGCGACACCTCTGCCACGAGTGGCTGAATGTAAATTTTCTGCACCTTGAAGAAGTTAGGCACATCGGCGGGGAAGCTGAGAGAGTGTAACTAACGGCATGTCAATAGAGGTGAAAGGAAATGAACAGAAATAAACTTACATCATCGGCATAAAGATATTTCCGGTAAATAAAGGTATAATTGACAACTTGGAGAAACCGTGTCGTTCTGTCAGCGATATTATTGACGACGTACTAACGAGCTTAGTGATTGGAGTTCAAGAGGTACGACTAGGGTTGACAGCAATCATAGAGTTATTGCTTCGTCCCTCGGTATTACGCTCGATGGCGACCAGCATAGTCAATCCACGGTAGATGGCGACAGGAAGCAAAGACTCAGCTGGCATAAGCTTAGCCGGAGCTCCGAACCCAGAGTATACGACCGGCGAATGCCAAGTGAAAGCCAAATTTCCTTAGACCAACAAAGTTGCACAGAAAATACCTAACCCTAGCAATATTCTCGGCAGCCCCAAGTATTTTCCACAAGAGATCTCGCCGCCGCAGATGAGAACATTCCCCGAGTGAGAGTTCTGGCAAATTTAGCATCGTTAGAGGATGCCCAGGAAACGTGAATTAAAGTGAAGTAACCGCATAAGCAAGCATATCCTTCGTTACTAGCCAGGTCTCTGATGCGGAATTCAGTTTTCGGGTTAAGGGGAATCCCATTGTTGAAGCCGATGGGATGCTCGATGCCGGTTGCCGTCGCCCGAGAGCCAGTCAACTACTGGGTTTCCGCGACTCTGGCCCAAATTTCCAGACAGATCCAACTTGTATAACCTCCTTTGTGGGTAACTCAACAAATGCTTGTCCGAGAGTTTCAACAGAGCTGAATATTTTATGATTCCTGAATCGGATAAAAGTTGACAAGCTAAACGTAAGTGGCTTCCCTAAAGGTTCGGTATAAGAATCATTGAGGTGGAACCACTCACTTGAATCAAAGACCGGAATGCCGTTTCTTTCCTCTATTGCCTCGCGGATAGATGCATAACCTGAGTGGCAAGGGCGCGGGTTTCCCTAGTATAGTAAGCTCCTCAATTAAGTCACTGAGACATTCCAATATTAACACCCTTGACATAGCAACCACCGGTGTGGTTTTCTCTTTGGAAGCAATAAGGATCCTAGCGGGTTCTCGCTTTCGTAATTTCGACGATTAGGTAATGGGTAGGAGCGAATATGCGTCTCATTGGATTGTTCTGGAATTTGTTCGGTTGAAGGAAAATATCGCTGGTAAATAACGCATGTCTCCACGAGTAGGTTTCATATGCAAGCAGCCAGCCAAGGGTAAGTTAAGCGGCAGGAAGGGCTCCTTGGGAGGCAGACGCCGATAGTCTAAGTGTGGTCTTTCGACCTTCCCCGGAAACTGTAAACCCGTCCACCCTCTTGATGTTATCCAAGAAGCGATAGGTTTGCCAACAAAATTCTCGATAGGGATCCTGCTCCCATTACTGCCATAGACATCCGTTAATCCAAGAGAGTAGAACAAGCCGAAAAACGGCTTCATAGTTTTCCTGTTCGTCGTCCTCCCTTTCAGTAACCTGTATCAAGTACGCCAAAACCGGCAAAGAAGGTTGGGGGACGGGGATGACTCCTTTTTGAGAGCGATCAATCGAGACGCAAACGCTAGCGAAGTTTGGTTGGGTGATAATTAAGCGCAGTCGAGGTAAAGAGGGCATGCTCGGGTGGCTAGTGATTGAGAATACGAGGCAGGAGAGAGGATGCCGAATTAGGGGTAGAGTCCCTGATCATGGTCCCCGGTGCGCGGTGGATGATAAAGATTTCCCGAGAAGTAGGAAATCGGTTGGGGTTAATGAATATACTTTATACTCAGTAATTAGCACAACTCACGACGAATTCAGTAGGGAGGAGGCAACCTAGAGCGAGTAGGTAGTGGGGTAGGACAGAAGTGGTAGTGGGGGGAACCAAAAGAGCAACAAAGCTTCAATGAGAACTCACCATTGAGCTAAATGGTGTTACCGCCAACCGTATTATTATTTTCGTAAAGGAAAACCGAGGCGAAAAGGTTATTGGTGAGATAAACAAGAGAGAAAATTCGTAATCCAGAGGAGGGAACTCTAGGAAGTACCGTCAACTCACGGAGGAGGCGATTAAGGAGGATAGTTTGATGATGAGTGGGTAATGAGGGAAGTAAGGGTAATAATGGAAAAGATGAAGGCCAGTTCCGCACGTATGCATAGTGGTGTCTATGAATAAAAGGAACGAAAGAGGACTTCATCGTGCTTCTTTGGAACTATGGCTTGTTCTCTAGTACGGTAGCCGAGGAATCAGTCGCCTTTTTTTCTTGAACCTTTTTTTTTCTTTTCTTTAATCGGGGCCTGAGAGAAAATAGCAGTCCTGGCTTGGTGGTGGGTTGTGACAAAACGTTGAGAGCTCCAATGCCAATATAGGCAGGTTCGTTCTTGTCATATCATATCGATCACCTAGAGTAGAAACCTTATAGTCAAGTTAAGACAAACAGGAGAGAAATTAATAATATTATATCATAGTACAGAATAAAACGAATCAATAAAAGAGAAAGAAAAAACCCCTCCCCTTCCACTCCAGCCCTGAAGGACGGGTTGGAACAACCTATTGCCAATTGGGCAAAGTGGATGCATTAGTACTGGGTATACGGGAGGATCTCGGAGGACTACGGAAAAAGGTATAGCCGGTTCCTTGGCTAGCGCGGGGTCTTAGCTCACACACGCAGGGTCCGTGAACCCCCTATACATATATGCCTTCCAGCTCCCCGGACCTCGAGATCATCACGCTTCTTCGCTTCCTCGCTTTCCACACCTCGCGTTCTTTGTTGCCCACCCGCCACCCACATCACACTCCCATGCACCCTCATTGCCACACGGGGATACATCGGCGGTAACAATCTCCTCCGGCAAGGGTAGCGGCACCAGCCCCAAAGCCTCCGGCAGTGGAACCAGTGTACCTGACATCCGGCAGGAGACAGTCGTGTTTGTATTTCTTTGGCGTTGTTCATTGGTCTATTCTTTTCCTTATTATTTAGCTTTCCTTAATATATATTTTTGGCTTTGAAAAATTGGCCAATTGTTTTTTCCATTATACTTATTATCATAATATTATTATTATCATAGTATTATATATACCATACACACTATGATACAATATATATACCAGTATTAAAAGTCCGACTCAAGAATTAACACTTACGATTGATAAAAAATCGATAAAAATGAAAATCCTCAGCGGAAATTCCACCCACTGCCCTTCTCTCGCCATGATTAACAAGGAAGGAAAATATGAAGTGAATTGAACAAAAAGAATCTACCACAAGTGACGATAGAATCTCCCCTCCCTCCTAAGTGCAAGATTTAACAGCCCTATATTCTTGTCACTACCGGTAGTCTTGTTCTCCACCTACAATCTCGGCCCCAACTCCTGCACCTCCGCTCCCACTATTTCCATCCAGCCTTCGTTATTCTCAAACACTTCAGCCCGCTTTTTCACCACTGCCTGATACTTCCAATCAGCCCCTCACCCTCACACATTGCTTTTCCCAAGCGCTCAAGAACCTTATGGAGCATAGCTACTTTATCCCGGCTAACCTGCGGTAGTATCTCTGCGCTTCTTAGCTATCACTACTGCTTCTGTGATGGTCCAGTATGTTTGATAGCTGTTTTTTACCTTCTAGGAATCCAGGTTTGTTCTTCATTCATTCTCCAAGTCAATCCATCCCATGGTTGCCTTGCTTTACCGATACGTTGTGCTACGTTAAGATATTGGTGTATTCAGTTCTAGCACCTCCGACCCCCTACAGTATGACTATTGAGAGCTTTTTATTTTGGCTTGTCCTGAAGCTGGGTTCTAACTGTGCGCACTTGTCCATGACCCCACGCTGCTTCCACTTGATGTAGGCTTTCAACTTTTATGAGCTCCGTTTTCCAGTGGGAAACCAGTGTCCCTTTTTCTTTTCAAGCTACTCAATGTTCTTAGTCAAGCTTGTTAGAGAGTTGGACTACAGCTTCAAGTTGGGTGATTTCTTTGGAGGTCTTCCGGCGATAGAGTTTCTCCCCGAGCACTACTCCAGAAATCTTGGTGTTTTCGGATTGACCTTCACATTGCTCGATATCCCACACACGCTCTCCTTTTGTGGGCCAAGAATCAATCTATGGTTTTTATCTTGTGTATCTTTTAATCGTGACCCAACCTCTTGTCCCAACACTAAAACCTTGTGTCTATGCATACCAAAAGGTGATATGACAACCCTCACTGCCCAGGTCTACCCAAAAATGCAATCTTCTTACGATGTTTGGTCCAATCTCATCCTACAGTAACTGGGCAAAAGTCTTGGGGATAGGTTGACTAAGCGACACACCAATAAAAACAACGAGTAGTTGTGCTACCTCCCTATTGCGTAAACCCAACCAAGATGCCGGAAAAATAGCACCAAACTCCCCGCCGTGAGCTGAATAATACTGAGAAAGGGATGATTCTCGCATTCATTTGGGTTTTCCAGCAGATATCGGTTGTGGCATACCTCGTGAATCGCCCATAGTCCACAGTCCGGAATATTCTTGCAAGAGCATGTGCGACAGTGACTACAGAAAACAAACAGTGTACTGGACGCCCTAGGAAAATCGATGACTGAACTAAGCACGTGATTCTTCGTGCTGCTAGACAAAATCGCGAGGGGACTTGGCAGAAGCCTCGGGATTTCTATGCCCCCCATGTTTCGGTTGATACAGTCGACAGAGTTCTACGAGAAGGAAACATACTGAAATGAATAGCCAAAAAAAGAGCCAAACTCACCACGGAACATGCAAAAAAGCGACTTGAATGGGCCCTAGTTGGAGACATTGGGATGCAGCAGATTTTGAGGGAATAGTCTATAGTGAAGAATGCACTATAGAAAAGAGTTGGAATCACAAGCAACAATGGGTTTTTTATTCACTGGATGAAAAATGGTTGCCTGAGTGTGTCCAACCAGTTGGGAAAGGAAAAGGAGTCTCATTGAGAGTGTGGGGCTGCTTCAGGGGACGGAATCGGGGCACATTTGTACTGTTGATCGTGAAGAGTGTTGATCGGTGGGTTTATATCCAGCTACTGGAAACCTGTGTCTTCCTGGTCCTTGAAAGAGTTCGCGACACCATTGGCAATCCGGTCTTCCAACAGGACAATTGCTCAGTCCACACAGCGACTGCCATCATAGAGTGGTTGAATTCTAACGGTATCGAGGTGGAGGACCATCCTTCATGCTCACTGGACCTCAGCCCTCTAGACCATGTCTGGGTGGAGTTGAAAAAGCACCATGACAGGCAATATCCTGATATTGGGCAAACTCCTGGTAGTCCAAACAAGGTCAGAGCACCCCTGGCTGAAGTTCGCCCTGAGGTTTGGGCTACAATTCCGCTGGAATTGTTGAAAAACCTTAGCACTCTATTCCGAGGCGAGTGGCTGCCGTTATCGGGGCTAAGGGGTAGTGTACAGGATATTAATTATTTTTTTCACTTTTTTTCGCTCTACTGTATCTCTATAGACTCCTTTATTATTATCTAGCATTTCAATGGCTTTCACTGTGTACTGCTTTAGTTAATTATATTTTTGTTAATCTCTAATGGTAGCTGATTGTGCGTAAATTACTTGATCACCAAGACTTTTGCCCAGGTACTGTACTCAGCCTTAGTATGGTAGTAGCTTCTGGATTTTCGCGTTTGACCCGAAATACTTCCTCAGTACCATGCATGATTTTGCCTACTGAGAGTAATAACTTTTACTTCCAGCTCACCTAACATAACACCACCTAATATCTCTTGCCAGTTGAGAAAACCATGATTGACAAGAATGCAGATGTCACAATGAAGACCTTCACCTCATCCCTGTAGAGTGTATAAATACCGAGATGAACAAAGTTCTATGATGTAAGAGGTAATCATCTGGAGCCCAACATAGGTAGACATTTCCATACATTGTACAGGCTTCTCCAGAGGTCAATGGGGGAGCTTTGGATAAGAGTATCCACCATAGTGGGAAATGGTGCCAAGAAATAACTAGAGTAAATTTCTGTGACTGAAAAATATACCGAGAGCCAAGAATCTCCCATACAGCTGTGGAGCAGGGCATTGTCTTAGGGTTGTTTAGCAGTCAGGAGAGTGTTTACGCGCCCACTAAAGACCCTACTTTGTATATAGCTTGGAGTACAGAGTTTTCTGCCCCTAGACAACCATTCTCCTTTCTTAGTTAGACAACACCAACCAATACCCAGGCAACTACCAAATAAAGCTCATTGTATTCTATTTCAATTGGGATCAGTGCTTCCTCTTTTATTCTATTCCTGTTCCTGTCTTTAATCAAGATACTATCAGAGCACTTCTTTACCAATTATTTATTTGGTAAAGTAGAAGGTCAGAGGTTTGACTACACAGTGGGATGCGGCTTGGTCAAACATTCCATCCATCAAAGGGAAGATGAGAGAGACCTCCCACACTACCCCTCTAGATTAACTTTCTAGTATTTAAGGTAATCATTGACATATTTCTGCAACTTGTCCAGCTCAACATGGAATCTTACATACTCTTTCACAATTGCGAGACAATCAACATAATGCCATCTTTTTTTCCTAGCTGGCTTGAATTTCTAGTCAGGCTAGTAGTAATTGCCATTAGAAATAGTTTGCATTGTTCTTGTTTGACTTCCTTCTAGGGGTTGTTTGTATATTTTTGGTTTGAGCTTTAATACTTTTAAAATTATTTCCATGATTTTTCTGCCCAGATCTTGGGTTCTTCCAGTACTATTAATAGTCTTGTAACAGTCTGCAATTATTTTGACCGCAAAGGATGGGCATCTCGAGGTGGTCAAATAATATTTACTTGGTATCAATATAAATATAAATCAATAACACCATAAGAGCTATTCAGCACTTTCATGGGCCACTGAGGATAGACACAAGGAAATAGTGGATATCGGGCTCAAGATGGATGATGTTGACCTTGGTCTTATGGCCGATCATAGCAGAACACTACCCTCTTAGGCTAGGGTAATGCACTCAGAGAGGTGGTCAAGTAGTTGCTCTATAGGCCTGAGGCTAAACTAAATTGAGGGAATAACACTGGACAGAACCCACTTTTATTTCATACAACCAATGGGAATTTGGAAGTTGGTTATCTACTACTAGGAAGTAGCGCTGTCAACTCTAATTTGCACAATTGGTTTTTTGCCAGTTAGCAATTGGTCTTGCTGCAGAGGGAGCAACGATAAGAGTAGGACATAGGGAGATTTAAGATATGAAAGCGTTGATCTCGCTTTTTCCAATGATCAAAGGATAATGTGACTTGCAATTGCACTAAACCAGGGCTGAGAGGATATGGTTGCATTATTGTTAGGGAGCCTGAGGAAAGAGGGCATCTTGAATATCAATAATTATTATGGAAAAACACTCATCTTAATCACAAGGGTATATGGACAGATACCGATAGTTTCGCTCCTTCTGGAGGCCGTTCTGAATGCTCAATGGCTGGACAATTGCAGCTGAAAACCACACTGGGTCACTGTCTTATTGAGGAAGAGGGAACTAGTGGATCTCCTTTTAAAGCACACTAAGGTCAACCCATATATTGCTTTCTATACTGAGGGAAGAACCAGATTGCATTAGATTGTAATTAGGGGGATGCCAATGTTGTCAAGTTCCTCTTGGAATTGAACAGGCTGCAGGGCTATTTTTATATAATATGGGCAAAACACCACTATTGTATACGGAAAACTGAAATCATAGAGCTCTTATCAATATTTTACTAATAACAGGATCATTTGTATCCCAAATGGAGAGAGGACTATAATTATATTGCCCGGTAATAGGCTATCCAGGTGGGTACGGAGAGGACAGCAAATCTTCTCTTAAAACCCAGCAAGAGCAAGTAGAGATTAGTGGAAGACGAACAGAATACTCCATTGATGTATGGACTAGTGAGCGGGCAGGCGGGTTTTATCTACATTGTATCTTCTAGCTCACCCAGATGTCAAGAGATGCAGGTACGGGAGATTTCTAATCCAGAGATTGCATGAAAAGTATAGTGAACAAAAGACTAGAATTCAAACAGCTTGTAGATAGTGGAACGAATTCGGCCCTGCACTGTGAAAATCCCATAGCTATTATTGATTGATCACTTATGATTAGAGTAAACAATTATGCTAATACTCCTCCTTAGTACTGAGTTGGGCCCAAATGAATATGATACAAACTAATGCACTTGCTAAACAAGAACAATTGAGGCAGAGGACACAATTGCTACAAACAGAAATCAGACAGGGAAGATCTAGGCTAAATTCGTCATCTTTCAGTGATCTTAAATATTGATTGCTCTATCTGTAAGTACTTCTTTATAACATTATACTCAACCAGTTAAATAGTAAACCAGAGAACAAACTCAGTTATTTACCGTTTTAGTATAAGTCATATTCTACCTCCTCAGTAGCTCTAGAATAATCTTTATTGCTCTTAACACAATACCTAAATGCAGTGTGTCCATCTTCATTTTTGAGACATAAGTCAAAATCACTTGATTTTACAAGTAACCCACACCATTTCAATTGACTGCTAGTGTAACCTATTAGGCAAAACTTGTGGATTTATTTATCACTATTAGATTTAGTCAAAATCTTCCTTATGAAATGAGAGTAGTACTATTATGTGATTGATTGATAGCTTGTTATTCAAAGAGCTATTCAGGCTTTATTGATATAGATTTTAGTGATAATGTGTTTCCAGCTGAGAAGGCACTTTAGTTTTTGCTCTTTTTAAGCTTCTAATATATTAATAAGTCTGGTCTGACCAAATAGATAATGTATATTACCATCAACCTCGGTTCTTTCTTTTATAAGGTGGACAGTTTAATTATCTTGCTCTTACATAGTGAAGTAGAGTAGTAAATTTTGGGTAAGTATATACTCTTGGTTATGAGATCATATTATTATTATTCTTGAGCAACTTAACAACTTGGACTTACCCATTCTTGTTTGTTTAAGAGAGTTGTCTTTAGTTGTGAGAAGTTCACCTTCCCCTCCTGATACATTTAAGGCCTATTAATAGTTGCACTATTACAACATTGGCTATAAAGAATACTTTTAAGAGTACTAATTGGATACCATTGTAGGGAATGTTCTGGTTCACATCTTCTCATACTACCAGTAACTTCATACTAGTTGATACCCTCATTTCTGTAGTCCAGAGCCAAGAGCTCCGTCATATTGACTTACCGTATTTTGCTATATATTACTCCTTGTTTCAGGAAGTTTGATAAGTTAATAACTGGAGAGTTTATTAAGCAAAATCCTAGCAAGAGTAGTTGATGAACTGATGTTTCAACTTGGATACTAGCTTTTGTTCTTTATCATGTGCATCTCAAAGCGAGATACAAACTGTGCTTTTGGTATACTATGCTGGGCAATTTGGTATAACATCTTTGTATATAATAGTAATTAAAATAAAAGAGCTGGCCATGATTCTACTGCTAAAAAGATCGTTATTTGCCATTTGTAGTACCATTCAGCAGCTTTTGTATATTTGTTTACAGTTCATATTACTTCTACTTCAAAGTACTTTGCCCTCAGGTATGAGTACTAATTGTGTTCAGAACATGGTAGCTACTATTTGTATCATGAGTTATTTGTATATATTATTCAATTTGTTAATATTAACTTTATTGCTTAAGATTATAATCTCACTGGTAAGATTGAGATAAATAAATATCCAGTATTATCAAATTTCAAAGATGCTAGAGGAAACAATTGGGGCTATCAATTAGTGAAAAACTATTTCCTAACTTGATATTGATTTTGTAAAAGTGTGATTTTAGCAGTGTCCACCTATGGGGCAATCATGTGAGAAGCAAGGAAGAAATCTTTCAATATTCCTAAAGTAATAAAAAAGATGATGTGAAAAATAGTATCAGAAGCAGTAAAGATAAACGAACCTGAAATGAGATAGTATTCAATAAGATAAATAATAGGGAAACTCTGGTGGTTGGGAATCCATATATAGCACATCAGTATCTAGGGTAGAAGTGTTAAGGAAAAGACTATGGAATACAAATCAATAAACAGTGAGGCTTAGTGAAACAATTATTCAGCTGATATTGATATTTATAATTAATGCTCATCTAATTAAAAGAAGGTTTCTGAGTTAGCTTAGAATAATGTAAAGTACACTATTATTATAATATCAATTATATTTACACTCTATATGATAACTATTCTACCGACCAGAGGGAATAAAACTTTCTAGCTTACAGGAAAGATTGATATTTCTATGACAGTATATTCACTATTTTCAATAATAGAAATAGCCTTAGAATTAAACTGTCCGCTATTTAGTGTTACCAATGCGTGTTGGACAATAACCTGTAGCAGGTGATATTAGTAATATTTTATAACTTCCTCCTATATATTCATTATTACTTTATCCACTTGTCCTCCGACTTACTGTGCAGAATATATATTTTGTATAATACAATAGCAGTTAAGTCTACAGTGCTGATTCATTAAGCAATGCAATATTACTGGTTTGTTTCACAAGATTCTCTCTTCAAGTTCACTATCTCAACCTTAAGATGTAGGTAGAAAAGCAATTGTTAAGGTTGTATTTACACTGGTATAGAAACTATCTTATATAAAGATTAACTTATAACACTAGCCCTGGTAACTCACACCTGCCAGTCACTTAACTTCATGAGTCATGGTAATAAATTATATTATAGTTCAATCTCACTACCTCCTCTAAGTACTCAATATAGTCAGGCAAGCAATCTAAATATATAATAGTTTAACTATAGTTAAAAATACCAATATCTATAAGAGAGACGATAAATCTGTATCATACAATCATAAGTTATGTAAAATTATGGTCGCACATCAGTCAGACCTATGGCATCTAACTATACTTCACAAGGGATTATGATTAATAGTGAAAAATTAACTAAGATTTTGGCAATAAATATTTTTCAAATATGAGAAGAATTAATAATTTAATACAGGCTTGGTAGATTGTGAATATTGTCCCACTTCTATAATAAACATAGTTGGAGCCAAATTATATTGCATCCAGCTAGCTGATAGATTACTCTCTGAAACGACTACTATATTTAAAGTAATTCACCATACTATGCTAACCAATATGACATTGAAAGTAACTTGATAGTAGAAGATTTAACTCTCTTTCTCTTTGCTGAAATTAGTAACCTTATTCATCTTTAGCACGAGAGAAAATATTTCAACTATTATACCATTAAAGCAAAATGGCTTCGCTCTGCCTACCATCATAGTTTACTCTTTTGCAGCACAATCATGGAATACATAGGAATGCACAAGCCTCTTCCTGCCTACTCCGCTGACATCTTCACTTTTGACAATATGTTTGTTCAATCTAGTACTATAATTAAGCCCTTTGAAGAAAAATCTATCGTGATTAGGGAGTTAGTTAATTGAAGATGGACAGTGGGTTGGTAGGGCTCTGGCCAGTAGTAGTCCGGGTAACTAGTTGAGTGTCAAAGTGAGGAAACTGTATGATAGTTAGTCACTAAGAAATTAAGTAATGAAGGACAAGATGGTTGAAAGTGATAGTCCAAGGACGGTAATAGAATGAGCTATATATATTTGCAGTATTGGGAATATACCTAATTGCTATTCCTATTAGCTATTTCCTATTTTTCTTTTTCATTTTAGTTTATAGTAACTCTTATACTTAACTGTCACATTCTTAGAGAGATAATCTCAGACATTCTAGCTTTGCACATCGCAATTCTCAATATAGTTCGTATTCCTTTTTGAACTTTATTCTTCCATGGAACCTCTTCTCTCTTTACTGATATATTTACACTTAAAGAGTTTTTTATTATTCCTTTTAGTAAATTGATACTATTTAGTATTAGCAAAAAACTCTTTCTTGCTTGTCATTTATGATTGCAAGTTGAATAATAGGAGGCGAAATTAACATGCTGCTAAGAAAATAGCTTATATACTAGGAAATAGGTAACATGAAGTAGGAGAAGTTGGTATTTCGGGATAGTAGAGTCTACAGAAATACAATGGAGTGAAATAAAGTAACTATATTTAAGGAAATATTGTGTAAAATAACGAAAAGAGAACCATCAACGGCAGAGGCAAAATGATGTTATAGAGAAAATGAGTGAAAGGGAGAGAGGTAGTTGGTAAAAAGAGGGGATTAGGTGACAGAAAAGTAGTATATTGTCACAAATGATGATTAAGCAAGGCAGACTATATGGAATATCACATGATGCACACTAGAGAGTCATAAGAGTTTCGGGTATTTCACATAAGGATGCAATCATCTGTTATTCTTTTGTTATCATGGGTTTATACTTTTGATATCACTCACGATTGTGATCAGATGATTATGATTTTCACGCATGACTTGTAGTTATGAGTAATGAGTTTTATGCATGTAATACAAGTTGTGCACATGATTGTATTATTGTGTTTTGATTGGTTATTGGATTATTACGCAGTGACTCATAGGAGTGAGCTGCTGGATTTCAGACCATGACTCGCTGTGAGTCAAAGGGTCGGGTGATGGTAAGTTATGAGTCACGGGAGATAGGATTAGGGGAAGAACAAGTATGAAAAGAGAGCCCTTATGGCCTCTTGGTTGAGAGTTCTTCACACAACCATCTAAGTTATTTTCTACACTATACGGACAATATCAATTCTTTATATCTTTCGAATAACCGGACCTGAGACGATAAGAGAGTTGTGAGAAGTTTAGTGATATATCATACAGGGCAGGAGTCGGTATACTCAACTGCCATAGTACAAGGAAGGAAAAGAAGTGTGATCGCTATTTCAGAATAGTAGTTACCTGATACAAGTATCACTCAAGGAGGAGTGGAGTGTAATATTTGGTTGTGTCAAACCTTAGCAGCACCTAACCAGCAAGCAAGGTGGCATCTACACGACAAGAAGAAGACAAGGTTATCTCTGAATTCAATACTGCGATTACAGGTGGGCACTCGAAAGAGCACTAAAAGAATCAGGGACACCAAGTCCGACAAAACTACATCCTACATGACCAGCAGAGTCAGCAGAGACCACATTCCAAGAAAGGATAAGAAGGAATAGTATGTCCATTCAAACGGACACAGGAGGAGCGACCACAGCAGGAAATACATTGCCAGAAATAGAAAAAACCAGTAACCAGGTACTGGAACTCAGCCCAGAACAACCACCACAAATCATCACTAGCCTTATTGAAAGAATGAAGAGACCCAAAATTGAAAAACCAGAAACCTTTATTGCTGAAAGAACCAAGCTACGAGGGTGGCTAGCATAAATGACAGTCTACTTCATTGCTATTAGCTGAACAGAGGGGCATCACACCGATAGGATCCTATATAGTTCAAGTCTCCTCCCGGAAGATGCAGGAACATAGATCATACAATACAAGAAAGGACTGATCCCGCAGGAATGGGAAATATGGGAAGTATTCAAGGAAACTATCAAGAATCAATTTGGAGCGATGGATGGTCGAGGAGAATCATGACTCAATATACAAAAACTACAACAAGGAAGCAGATCAATGACGGAATACTAGAACAAGTTTCGATTAGTAGCAACCTAGGCAGAGCTGGAAGATTATCGAGCAGGGCAGCAGCTCGCAGGAGGCATCAACACGGCCGGCCAAGAAGCATGGGGAACAGAGAGTAGCGACTTCATCAACAACGAGATACTTACGAAGTGGGCAATCAAGAAGGGGACCAAGATGGCCATGGTCAAACACATAAAATAGAAAGGACCAATGGAAGGCAGAACAGTGAATATACCCGGAAGCCAGAATAGAACTTGCCGACTAACAGACACATCAAGTTGCGAACTGATCGATCAAGATGCGATGAGACGATGACCAAGACTACCACCAAACGAATTCAAGAGAAGGATACAAGAAAAGCTGTTTCTCAAATGAGGTAACCCTGGACATCTGGTCCGAGATTGTACCCAAACAAGAGATGGGGGGGATTATACAACGCTAAAATAAGGTCCACCCCCAAGGAGGGTTGAAACATGGGCAGCAAGACACAGTACAAGGAGATTGAGGTCAAGGAGGAACCAGACCAGTGGGAAACTGAAGAAAGTCTCCAGTAAGTGATCGTCTGAGGGACAGCCCTGAACGGAAACCCATCATCATGGAAAATTACTACGCGACACACAACTAGACGGAATCACTTGAACGCAATCACGATCACATCCTGGTAAGAATACAACTATATGGAAGACACGAAATGGCTATGATAAACACGATGATCAACTCAGGGGCCACTGAGAACTTCATCGACTAAGGTATTTGCACCAAACACGGAATTATAAAAACAAAGGCCAAAAATTCAAGGGAGATTTATCTGGCAGATGGGAAACTAAGCGCTATAGGTCCAGTTACCCATATAGGCAAAGTACCTATGGATATCAACAGCTATAGGGAATTGGCAATCTGCCAAGTGGCAAACTTCCAGAACCGTGAAGTTATCCTAGGGATGCCCCAGTTTAGGGCACACAACCCCAAGATAAACTGGGAAGAAAGGAAAATCGCATTCAAGAGTAAATAATGTATGATATGTTGTCTCAACAGTTCACTGGTCACCTAGGCGATACCCGAAGAAGAAGGTCAGTAAAAGAACCTCACGACCCAGGATTTGGAGGTCAATACCGAAAGAGTCATGATCCAAATTCAGATGGTATACTCTGGGGCTCAGATTGCAACTAGAGTGTCAGAAAGGGCTGCAGGACACTATCTGTATACCCACTAGCCAGTCAGCATACCCACAGGAGAACAGTGAACTATTGGGACCGGAATAGCCATCGGACTCCCTCAAGGAAGCTACGGGCGCATCACGCCATGGAGTGGATTAGCAGTTACGAACCGAGGCACCATGCAGGCTGAGATTATAGATGTGGAATATACCAGAGAACTTAAGGTTGTCGGAATCAACAAAGGGACGAACGATTTCCAGGTGGAACCAGGCAACCGAATCGCGAAATGGATGATTGAAAAGATCAACATAGAAGAATAACAAGAAGTCTGCGAGCTGGGAAAGACCACTCGGAGAGCCCTGGGATTCGGAATCCACAACAAGTCTGGAGCCAACCCAGAGTGGAAAAGGAAACCAATCCACATCAGCGAAATATTAGCAAAAGCATTTTGGCATTATCACTAAATAAGGAGACATGACTGGCATCCTACTTTAAGACTCAATCAAAGACGAAATCTACCTTGAAAAGATCAATATGAATATAGAGCTAGCCATCAAGGGCAGGCAGGAAAGAATAATGCAAAGGAAACAGACTATACGAGAAACGGTACCAAAGAAATACCATGAATACCTCGATATATTCGCACAGAACGAAAAAACAACATTACCACCACATCGAGAAGGTGTCGATCTCAGTATAGACTTACAACCAGGAAAAGAAGTCTCAGACAAGAAGATATATTCTCTCAGTTACGATGAGATCAATGAACTCCACAAATAAATCAAATATAACGAAGCAAGGGGATGGATAGCTGAGGTAGAGGCACGAAAGGCCTCGCGAATAATGTTCATCAAACAAAAGAATGGAAGCTTAAGGCTATGTGGCCACTACCGAGGCCTCAATGAAATTGTTAAAAAGAATTGGTACCTGTTACCACTGATTGGCGAAGCCTTGGATCGACTAAGTATGACTAAGTACTTCAGGAAGCTAGACTTTACAGACACCTAGCATAACATCAGGATTCAAGACGGAGACGCATATGAGACAACATTTAGCAGCAAACTGGGAAAATACGAATACCTAGTAGTACCTTTTGGATTTTGCAATGCACTGGCAGCGTTCCAAAAATGGATCAACAGAGTTCTTCTACAATTCCTCGACTTGTATTCCATAGTGTATCTGGATTATATCATCATATACTCTGAAAACCTAGAACAACACAGGAAGGATGTTCAGAAGATTCTGGAAGCACTCTGACCCTTAGGAATGAAAGTCAAACAGTGGAAATGCGAGTTCCATGTAACAGAAAAGGAATACCGAGGATTCATGGTGAGTTAGGAAGGGATCAAGATTGACAAAGTGAAGACAGAAGCGATATGGGAATAGCAACCACCAAAGACGAAGACTAAAATCCACAGATTTCTGTAGTTCAGTACCTTCAATACACCATTTATAGAAGAATTTAGGAGCATCACAAGACTAGAGTTCATTACAGGGTTCCGTTTCGGTAGAACGGGGTCAAAATAACGCATCTTAATTCGGTTAACTCGGGGCATAACAGGCCGGTTAAGCGAGACAAGTGGAGTTATTTTTGCCCCGTTTCATGGAAACGGGGTCCAGTAACGAATGGGATGCAAGACTGCTGTACGAATGAACAGATAAGCGATACGATAGCAAATGGGAAATGGGAGCGAAGGAACAAAAATCATTTGACGCACTCAGAAAAGCACTCAGCTAGACGCCAGCGCTAATAGACTTCAACCCCGATGGACCAATAAAAATGGAAACCGATACCTCAAAATACGTATGCTCAGGCATACTATTACAACAATGCAAAGACGGCAAATAGAGACTAGTGGTGTACCGGTCAAAGTGGATGAAGGACAGGCAACTCAACTACCACTTCTATGATGAAGAACTACTCACCATAGTCAAGTATTTGAAGAATAGAGAACATATGTGAGGGGAAGTCGATACAGAGTCAGAGTTCTTACATATCTCAAAAATCTGATAACCTTCTTCATGACAAAACTCTCACCGAATGGCAAATCGTATGGTTACAGAAACTCAGTCTATATGCATTCTGGATCGAATATCGGCCACGAAATGAAGGGGGAAAACCTGATGCCTTTACAAGTGGAACAGAACACATCCAAACCATCAAGGAAAAACACGCCTCAGAACAAGAAGAAATTTTACTACCCAAAGAGCAGTATTGGGAAGCGGCACCTATCGAAGAAATGGAACTAGTGGAGTTCTAGGGCTAGGACAAAGGAGTCCTTCAAGCAACATCCAAATCAGAAAAATAAATCCAGGGTATCAAGAATGGACTAGACACAGGAGAAGGGAAACTGAAGGGAGTGGCATTGGGACCATGTCAATAGAAGGAGGGATAACAATAGTATCATGGAAAGATATGGGTTCCAGACAATGAGGAAATAAGGAGGACTCTTATTTCCAAATATTACAACCAATCAGGAGTGGGAAAATGTGACACAGCCAAAACTACGGTGCTTATCTCCAGACAATATTATTGGTCAAAGATAAGGGAAACAATCAAACAATATATGAAGATCTGCGACAAATGCCAATGAACAAAGGTTGCATGTTATGCACTATATGGACTACTATAACCAAATGAAGCTTCTGATTGACTTTGGAAATTGATTGCCATAGACTTCATTCCCACCCTCCTAGAATCAGAAGTATACAACATAATATTAGGCATGATCAACCGCCTGACCAAAATGAGTTATTTTATACCTTGGAGAAAGGTCCTGGACGTACGACTGTTTGCACCCCTGTTTATGAAAGTGATTGTCAAGTTACATGGACTCTTATGAGATATCATAATAGATCGAGGAAGACTATTCACATAAGAGTTGGGGAAGGAAACAACAAAAGTACTGAGAATTGAAGGCAGGCTAAGCACAGTCTTACACGCATACACTGACAGACAGACGGAAAGGATGAATGCGATATTGGAACAATATTTGTTCCCTTATATCAACTATCAGCAAGACAGCCAGCATGACTACCTACCACTAGCCAAGTTCGCATCTAACAATGGCAATCAGGAGATGATCAAATATATGGCATTTTGCCAAACTACAGAATTAAGTCCGAATATGAGATAATTGGGCATCTGATTTAGGGAAAACACAAAGAACCAGCAAAATGACTGATTTGCCTGAGTTATTATGAGACAAAATGGTTGCAGTACAATTACGACAGAAGGAATAATATAATCAACACAGAAAGCCGGATTCAAACTCATAGTCATATGATATAGTTTGGTTACTAGGACAGAATATCAAGAGCACACGACTATGAAAGAAACCGGATTACAAGACAATCAGACAATCCAGATTCTTGGCAAAGGTTGGACCCAGCACTTATAAGCTGGACCTACTGTGCTCAATGAAGATAAACAACCCATTCTATATCTCGCTTCTCGAATCTTACCAAAATAACCGATTTCCTTCTGAGATTGAAGAACCCTCTCAGCCTATCAGAATCGAAGGTGAACCAGAATACGAACTCAACAAAACTATCGAGTCAGTACTATATGAGAACCAGCATTAGTAGAGAGCCAAGTGGACGGGATACTCATATGAACATGGCCAAGTCTGGTACACTGCCCGAAACTTCAACAATGCATTCATCATAGTTGGAAACCTCCATCAGCACTACACTCAGAAACCATGAATAGTCTGAGGTGGAATGACTATCCTCTACACCAAATGCATCTCATCAAGGCAGGGATGACAAAGGCCAATATAAGGGCTCATTTCAACCTACTAGCCCTGGATACACTGGGCCTGACACAGAGGAACTGGATGAAAGACAGAAGCAAGCAGGAAGAAATATGTATCATGTAGCACTGAGTTGGGTGGCATGCCATGACGATGGGTACTATGTGCACCTAGAAGATAAGGAAGGAAGTAGGTGGTTCCCCCAACAACTAAAACAATACAAAACAAAGAAAAACAGCCCCTACTGAATGCAACTACCACCACCTCACAGAATAAAAAAGGGGAGACCCTTCGACCACGACCATTGAAAGAGGCCATGGAACACATGTTATAAAGACAACTATCGGCTATATAAGGAACATCAGGAAAAGGTTTTACGCAGGTTCAGGGACGTCCTAAACGCTCCTGGTCCACCAAGAGGGGTTTTGGTCCACGTGGTCCACATGGTCCACACCGATTGGTGTTGAACCACACTTTGAAACATTTTACCAAAAATCTGGACCAGGGTGGACCAGGGAATACCAGGGTGCACCATGGGGACCAAAACCCCCCATGGTGGACCAGGAGGGCCGTAGACATTTTCCTGATGAAAAGAAAATCAAAGGTGATATTATAGCTGATCGAAGGGAGAAAGGATACCCCAACGAAAGGATGTAGGAACTCTGAGGAAAGAGTTGCAAGGGGGGGGGGGCCAAAGAAACGAACAGGAAAAGACGGTAGAAGACAGAGGAAGCCTACAGCGGCAGATTATGGAGTTACTCACAGCACGGGACATGCTTAAAAAGATGATACACCTCCAGGAGCCAACTATCTTAAGCCAAGGAAAATCAATAGCACATCAGAAGACTGAAATCAAATTGGGCAGTACGATGATCATCCCGCTGAAAAGACAACTCCGGAGTGAAGAATCGAAGATGAAAAGCTTGAAGAAGGAGCTGAGGAGTTTGGGAAGACAGTTTTGAGAAAAGGGAAATTAGAGCATCCGGGAACCGATGCTAGAAGAAGAGGGAGCTAATGTCAAAAATGGTGATTAAGCAAGGTAGACTACAAGGGATTTCAAATGATGGAGATTAGGAAGTCATAAGGGTTTTCGATATTTCACATAACGATGCAATCGTGTGTCATTCTTTGGTTATACTTGGCTTATGCTTTTGAAATGACTCATGATTGTGATCATATGATTATGATTTTCATACATGACTCGTACTTACGAGTCATGAGTTTTATGCATGTGACTTGTACTTACAAGTCATGAGTTTGATGCATGTGACTCGTACTTACAAGTTATGGGTTTGATGCATGTGACGCGAGTTGGGAACATGATTGTTTTATTGTATTTTGATTGGTTATTGGTTTATTGCGCAGTGACTCATAGGAGTCAGCTGATAGATTTCAGACAATGACACACTGTAAGTGATCGGGTCGGGTGATGCTAAGGTATGAGTTACGGGGGATAGGTTTTGGGGAAGACTGGTTGTAAAAAGAGAGCACTTATGGCCTCTTCGAACACCACGAACCATCTCCTCTACACCTCCGGCGATTGAAATCTCAACACCACGAGAAATCATCGTCAACATCCCTTCTCCAACGCACTCTTAGTGAGCTGCACCCCCCCCCTATGATAGATTCGGACTTGGGCACCCGTTTCTTAGGGCCTGTCCCATCCACTCTTTCGCTTTTGTTTTGCGTCTTCGCTTAGCATTTGCACGGTCGGCAACACCCTCGCGTCCATGTTACAGACGGCTGGGATCACGGTTCGCAGTAAGAGAAAACTTTTCACAAGGCTACGGTCGATTTGTCTACTCTCTTCGATTACGTTTCGCTCGAGGCTGCCTAGTCAGACACGCACACGTTTCCGATAGTTCCTACGATACTTGGGTCTACCCCTCCTCTCCTCCGCTCGGTTCCGTCCCGTGGCTCGGTTACAGCCAAACATCCGCTCATTAGCTGGCATTCTTACTGCCACTTCCCCTGGGTCAACCCCCTCCCCCGTGGCTCGGCTCGGCCACAGCCCTCGGTTACGCTCGGTCATGGTATTGCACTGCCTCCTTGAACGATGTCAACGCCTTGGGTTACGGAGTAATTGTGATGGATTTGCTTGGTTTTAGCGTTTACTGTCCCCCCGTTCTGTGTTCTGTAGTTTTGGCTGAATTTGCACGGTCGGGTTTCTGTCAGAGTACTCTGGGATATTAATGTTGTTTCTTTTGTTATTATGTCAAGGGGGAGTTTTCGGGTCCAGTTTTCCTGTTGTCTCCTGCTTGTCGTGTTGGTGATTTATTTCTGTTGTCTACTTAGCCGATAGGGGTTTTTTGTCTTCGCGGCGGGATCGTGCGGTTGGTTCCACACCAGAGGGACTTGGGATGATGGTTTTTTCCAGTGGGCCGAGGAGGATTTCTTTGGGGTTTTTTCCTTACCATAGCTAGCGCTGCACGTAGCCTTTGTTCCCCGTAGTTGATAAATACAAAGCGCATGATATAAAAAAAAAAAAAAAGAAAAAAAAAGGCCTCTTGGAACACACTACGAACTATCTCCTCTACACCTCCGGCACACACCCGGCGATTGAAATCTCAACACCACGAGATATCATCGTCAACATCCACCTCCCACACATTTAGTGAGCTGCACCCACCCCGATGATAGATTCGGACTTGGGCACCGGTTTCTTAGGACCCGTCCCATTGTCTCTTGATTATTTGTTTTTCGCGACCCCGCTTGGTTTCCTCACGGTTGTCTTGTTCCCTCGCTTAGCATTTACACGGTCGGCAACCCCTTTTCATACCAGTATGTCGTCGTCAGCTTCGGGCGATCTGTGAAGTAGTGGCACTGGTGGCCTTGCTTTCTGGTATTGCACTCCCTCTTGAACGCTTCGGTCGGTACGGTCGCATCGCGAAGAATCGTGACCCCTTGGTGGTCTTCGGCGCCTGCGTCACTGTCCTGGGTCTACCCCTCCTCTCCTCTGCGCGGTTTCATCCTGTGGCTCGGTTACAGCCAAACATCCTCTCATTAGCTGGCACTCTTACTGCCTCTTCCCCTGGGTCCCCCCCTTCCCCGTGGCTCAACTCGGCCACAGCCCTCGGTTACCCTCCATTATGGTATTGCACTGCCTCCTTGGACGTTGTCAACACCCTGGGTTATGGAGTAATGTGATGGATTTGCTTGGTTTTCGCGTTTGCTGTCCCCCCGTGCTGTGTTGTGTAGTTTTAGGCTAAAATTTCACGGTCGGGTTTCTGTCAGAGTACTCTGGGATATTAATGTAGTTTCTTTTGTTTTTAGGTCAAGAGGGAGTTTTCGGGTCCGGTTTTCCTGTCATTTCCTGCTTGTTGTGTTTGGTGAAATTTTCTTGTCGTCCCTTTAGCCGGCAGTTGTTTTTTGTCTTCGCGGTGGGATCGCGCGGTTGGTTCCATACCAGAGGGACTTGGGATGATGGCTTTTTCCGGTGGTCCGAGGTGGATTTCTTTGGGGTTTTTTCCTTACCATAGCTTATCGCTCCACGTAGCCTTTTGTACCCCGTAGTTGTTAAAAATCAAAACCACATGATACAAAAAAAAAAAAAAATAGAGAAAAAAAGGCCTCTTGGAACCCACACGAACTATCTCCTCTACACACCCGGCGTTTGCAATCTCAACACCACGAGAAATCATCGTCAACATCTACCTCCCGCACTCTCAGTCAGCTGCAACTCCCTATGATGGACTCGGGTTTGGGCACCCGTTTCCTAGGTCCTGTCCCATCTTCCTTTTAGCTTTTGTTTTGTGGTTTTCCCTTGACATTTGCACAGTCGGCAACACCCTCGAGTCCATGTTACAGACGGCTGGGATCAAAGTTCGCTTTAAGAGAAAGATTTTCACCAGGCTAGTGTCGATTTCTCTATTCACTTTGATTACATTTCGCTCAAGGCTGCCTAGTCAGACACACACATGTTTCTGATAGTTCCTATGATTCTTGGATCTACCCCTCCTCTCCTCTGCTTGGTTTCGTCCCGTGGCTGATTTACAGCCAACATCCTCCTCTCGCTGATGGCTCACTCTCTTGCCGAAGCACCTTTCACAGCTGGCACGCTTACCGCCAAATGGTACCACCCATCCCCGGCGGCGGGCTCGGCTGCACCCCTCGGTTACGCTCGGTCATGGAATTGCACTGCCTCCTTGGACGATGTCAAACACCTTGCGTGACAGAGTAATGTGATGCATTTGCTTGGTTTTAGCGTTTACTGTCCCCCCTTTCTGTGTTCTGTAGTTTTTGGCTAAATTTTCACAGTTGGGTTTCTGTTAGAGCTCTTGGCATATGAACGGAGTTTCTTTTGTTACTTTAGTTTAAAGGGGAGGAGTTTTCGGGTCCGGTTTTCCTGTTTCCTGCTGTCTGTCGTGTTGGTGATTTATTTCTGTTGTCTACTTAGCCGATAGGAGTTTTTTGTCTTCGTGGCGGGATACTGCGGTTGGTTCCATACTAGAGGGACTTGGGATGATGGTTTTTTCCGGTGGTCCGAGGTGGATTTCTTTGGGGTTTTTTCCTTATCATAGCTCACCGCTGCACGTAGCCTTTTGTACCCCGTAGTTGATACTCAAAAGCGTATGATATAAAAAAAAAAAGTAAATAAATAAAAAAAGGCCTGTTGGAACAGACACGAACCCCCTCCTCTACACATCCGGTGACCGAAATCTCAACAGCACGAGACATCAGCGTCGGTTCCATCCTTTCTCTAATGCACTCTTCGTGAGCTGCACCCCCCCCTATCTTGTATTCGGACTTGGGCACCCGGTTCCTAGGGCCTGTCCCATCCTCCCTTTTGCTTTTGTTTCGCATCTTCGGTTAGCATTTGCATGGTCGGCAACACCCTCGCGTCCATGTTACAGACTCTTGGGATTATGGTTCGCAGTAAGAGAAAACTTTTCACAAGGCTACGGTCAATTTCTCTACTCTCTTCGATTATGTTTCGCTGGAGGCTGCTTAGTCAGACACGCACCCGTTTTTGATAGTTCCTACGATACTTGGGTCTACCACTCCTCTCCTCCGCTTGGTCTCGTCCCGTGGCTCGGTTACAGCCAAACATCCTCTCATTAGCTGGCATTCTTACTGCTACTTCCCCTGGGTCCATCCCTTCCCCGTGGCTCGGCTCGGCTACAGCCCTCAGTTACGCTCAGTCATGGTATTGCACTGCCTCCTTGGACGATGTCAACGCCTTGGGTTACGGAGTAATGCGGTAGACTTGCTTGATTTTAGCGTTTTCTGTCCCCCTGTTCTGTGTTTTGTAGTTTTTGGCTGAATTTTCATGATCGGGTTTCTGTTAGAGTACTCTGGGATATTACTGTAGTTTCTTTTGTTATTATGTCAAGGGGGAGTTTTCGGGTCCAGTTTTCCTGTTGTCTCCTGCTTGTCGTGTTGGTGATTTATTTCTGTTGTCTACTTAGCCGATAGGGGTTCTTGGTCTTCGCGGCGGGATCGTGCGGTTGGTTCCACACCAGAGGGACTTGGGATGATGGTTTTTTCCGGTGGGCCGAGGAGGATTTCATTGGGGTTCTTATTTTACCATAGCCACCGCTTCACGTAGCCTTTGTTCCCCATAGTTGATTAATACAAAGCGCATGATATAAAAAAAGAAAAAAAACAGGCCTCTTGGAACACATGAACAATCTCCTCTACACACCCAGCGATTGTAATCTCAACATCGGAGAAATTATCGTCAACCCTCCCCTTCCCCTCTGTGCCTGTTGATGGCTCATTTGCCTAGAGGTTCATAGCTATCTTCTCCTCTCTCCCCTCCCTTCTCGCTTACGGTTAAACGGCCCCCTCCTCAGAGTTGCGTTGGGTTATCTTTGGTTCTCACTTCGCTTCTCACTCCCCGTTTCGCGATGTGGCTCACTGAGTCCACGGTCGGCCACACATCTCCTCTGCACTCACAAGAGCTATTTGTTTTATCATTCCTGCCAGGACCTTGGCTCTTCGTCTGCCCCTCCATTCATCTACCTTTCGGTTTCATCTAGTTGCTCTGTTATAGCTAAAAGTACACTCGCTAAAGTTGGGTTCCTCTGAGCCTGGTCGCTCCGCTCGCCCCCGCTATCTTCCTCCATGGTGGCATTCCTCTGTTATACTCTATCATGGTATTGCACAGCCACTTTGATCATTATCAACGCCTTGCATTTGAAGTAATTGCCCAGTCCAAATATCTTTCAGTTTGTCACTTCCTATTTAGCTATTGAGAATGGTCCTACTCTGGTATACCTTTTCTTTATCATTTGTCGTTTTCTTTTAGTGGTATACTTTCTCTCACACAAAGGGAGTTCTTACTTTGCTGGAGTATACAGGAGAGGTGTTGTTGTTGCTTCCTGCGTTCATGTTTGATAGTGTCTTTCTTCTGGTTCTTGGAGGGTTGCTGAGCAGGTTGTGGCAGTTGGATTGCTTTCCTTTGGTAGGCGAGTTACTGTTTGATGTGCGAGATGTGCGGTTGGTTCTATACTAGAGGGATTTGGAGTGATGATTTTTTCCTTGGTCCAGGGGGGAATGTTTTGTGAAATTACGGTTTTATTTAGGCCATACCTAGCGCTTCATGTCAGTTCTTTTACTATAAATAAACGAATGCTTGAGATAAAAAAAACAAAAAAGTGGCCTCTTGGATGAGAGTTCTTCACACAACTATCTAAGTTATTTTCTACTGTATACTTTAAATATCACTTCTTACTATATTTCGAATAACTGGGCCCAAGACGATAAGTGTCTCGTGAGAATCTTAGTAATCCATCACACAAGGCAGGAGTCAGTATACTCAGCTGCCATAATAGGAGGAAGGAAAGGATGTGGGATTGCTATTTGGAAGAGTGGTTACCTGGTTCAAGTATCGCCCAAGATGGAGTGGATTGTAACAGATATAGAAGTGAGGGTAGGATGAGTAAATATAAAAATGTAGAAACAAGTGTGAAAATGTTAAAGGAGGTGATAAAAGTTTAAGAAAATACAAGTTATTGTGGCGAGTAGGAGTGAGACTACAGGATGGAGAAAGGAATAAAATTATATTGAGAATGGGAAGAAACAGATCTAGAAGGTACTCAGAAGGTTTTTCCATAAATGAGATATCTTTGTGAGAGAGAATCTATAGTTAGGGCTGCTCTCTGAATTGATATTGAAGGAGATGCTTGTCTGATAATGATATCCATTATTTTGATAGTGACATAGCTAGTATTTGAAACAGGGTAGTTCGTCTATCTAGTGGCAGAGAGAATTCTGCATGGGACTTATAGATAGATTATAGGGAGCCCCTTAGGCCCCAGAGTGAGATTTCGCTTGTCTTTGATTCTGAGGCTGAAACAGATACCGCCTGATCACTACAAATATTTCACACTGGCAATTCCCACTGTAGATAGGAGAAAAATCTGGACTCTACCTATATTATCGATGACATTCAGACTTGAATAATCTATTTCATTCTAAGAAACCGAATATGCTCAATTTCCTGAAATAACTTTCCAAATCAATGAAGTCAAGCAAGCATGAACTTGGACTCATTTATCATCTTTTTATTAAACACCAAGCTAGTGTAGATGATATTGAAAAATGCCATGAGATTCTAGCTGGTATTACAATAGCTAAATATAAAATTTCTTCTAAACTGCTATATAAGGATATAATTATTCAGGTTGATATTTCATTGTGTTAGGATATTCTGAGGGCAGAATTATTTTTTAGTCATATCATTTTCCTTCAAATAGACTCATATAGTAGTCATCAATATTCCCTCACATACTTGGTGATAATGTGTTCTGGAATCAGGATTCCCATCTCTATTCATGGATTTCCCCAAGTATTCAATCTTGTCTACAGATATCTTGCCAGTAAGGTTTCTCAATGTTCTCCATTAATACTAAAAGATTCTTACTATCCGTCGTAGGGATCTCAAGTTAATTACTATCCCCTATTGTCCAGATATCAGGGGAGCACAATAATGTCCCATCTTGTCAGACTTGTGAGTATTGCGCAAACTTGTAATTGTAAAATATCACGAGACTGGATGGAGATAAAATTGGTATTCTCTCTGGTACAAGCCTCTGCGTATTTTCTCTGCATGGCTGCAATGACCTTAAGAGTATTGTAACACTGCATTGAGCACTATAATTGGAAACAAAGGAAAGATTTATAATTAAGAAGAAAGAGATTTTGTGAAAGATCAGGGATAGTATGTGGAGTTGTTGTTTTAAACATATAAGGAAATGAAAAGATAGAATAATAGGAAGTCTGAGAGTATAAATAGTCAAATCTGTTTAGACTTAATAACTGGGAATTGAGAAATGTCGAAAACAATAAAGTTTATTTTAAGTATGAAATAATACAGAGTTGTAATGATGATACTATAATTATTACATTAGTAGAAGTAAGAGGGATGAGTTAAAGTCAAGTAACTGTTATTATATATTATTTTTACTAGATTTGAAATTACTAATATTACTTAACTATATAAATTTATAGTCTGAGTAATATTCAATTTTATTAAAGAACAGAGTAATTTTCTTGTTCTAGCCAGTTTAGCATATTATAGTAAAAATACATTGCTATTGAGAATTCCAAGCTCTCACATTTTCGGATATATTAAGAGAGTATTCTCAACCCATTTATCCATGCAATCCTGGCTTGCCATATGTTTTTGAAGTAACTTTATTATCTTCTAAGTTCTAAGTTAAGCAGGTCAACACAGTTCAGTTCTCTCATTTAAGCCTGTCCAGATAGGTTGATCATTATCCCATTTGAGCAAGTGATTCTACAACTCGTTTGTACCACACTTGTTATTTTCTACCAATGTACTACCAGTTGTATATCCCAGTACCTGGGTGTGGAAGATACATGTAGTACCAGATAGTATGAGCGATACACTTGTATGGTACTAGTATGACTAACTTATAACTGATATGATCCAGTACTTTAAACCCCACCTGATCTAATTACCTGGAGTCCAATATGAAAAGCTTTTACTTGTTTATCAGATTTATTCGTTTGTCGATTATCACTTCAGTATGGGTAGAGCTACAATCTTTTGGCTCTATTGGGCTTTTAACAGTTATTATGATTGAATAATATTAAATCAGCCAAGATATAGAATATATTCAATCAAAATAGTGAATAAATAGATAAAAGAGGAATACAGAGTAAAAAGGATATTTGTTCCATAAGATTGTCAAATAGATCTAGTACCTCGATTTAGAATAAATTATATGGTAAAGATACAGCTGTGAATTTGGCCAGAAGTCGCAATAGCTCATAATCTATCATCTGTTACTTTATATGATAGAAGCACTGCACAGAATGATATATTTTTTGTAATAGTTTAAGTGTCACTAAAGAGCCAAAAGGTAAATATATCCAGTGTGGTCATTTAAGAAGTTCCAAAATAGAGTTTTCTAATTATTAATATATTCATATAAAGGTCAACAGAAACTTTTTCTAAGGCTGCTCTGATAACTTACTGTTATAGCAATGCCAGCATGAATATGTAACGGCTTACATTTCACAGTAAGGACGCATTTTCCTTAGTATAATGTCTATTAGATGAATCTTTATAGGAGGTTAAGGACACCATTCCACTTGCTATGAAGAATTGCAACTACAAGATGTTTTCAGCTGATGTCTAACAATGTCACTCTAGTAGAAGGAATGAGAAAACATGATTTGAGTTGTGATAGATGATGCAAGAGAAAAGAGATTGGATCAAAGGAGAAGAGTGCCCGGAGAAGAAAAAATCATATTATGAAGAATTGAGACATGCCAAGCTAGAACCTACTGTACAATTTGTGGGTCTGAATAACTGCCAAGTGTAAGGGTTACTATGAGGGTTGCTCCTTACACACTGATCAGATTAGATATCTATCAAATAATCAGATCCATCATGTTGATCTTGACACCTAGCACTATATTGATTATAGATGATGCTAGCACTTCATTTTCTGAGGTAACTGGCTTTTGCACTAAACTGTCAGAATTAGATGTCACTCAGGATTTCTTGCAAAGAAATGTTTCCAAGTTAGTTACTCCCTTGAATTTATGATAAATATCTCGGAACTATCCCTTGAATCAACACTAATATTGTAGACATAGAAGGCCGAAAACCACTCTCATGGGCTGCCGATTATGGCATTATGGAGTAGTGAAGCTACTCTAGGGAAGGAAAGACATCGATTCCAATATCGCAGACAGAGGTGCTCGAAAACCCCTCTCATTGGCTGTAAATTGTGAATATAATAAAGTAGTGAAGCTACTACAGGAACGTGTGGTGATGTGAACCCTAAGATGGCTGATAAATATGGCTGGACACCCCTCCTATGCTCTGCCGCATTTATACCCAAAACTACAGCTGCTGTTGGAATGGGAAGACGTCACCCTTGATATCGCGGACAATCTTGGGAAAAAAACACCGCTCATGATGGCTGCCAAGTATGGGTCTTATAAACTACTGGAGTAGTAAAGCTACTGTTGGGAAGGGAAGAGGCCAACCCCAAATCGGCCGATGAGCTCGGCCGAACACCGCTCTTGTGCGCTTCTGAGCGTGGGGATGATCAAGTGGTTAAACTACTGTTGGAACGGGAAGATGTCATCCCGAATATCCCTGATTACAAAGGCCAAACCCCTCTCGAGAAGGCTGCCAGGTTTGGCCACGATGGAGTAGTGCAACTGCTGCTAGGACAAGAAGATGTCGACCCCAATATCCCAGGCTATGGTGGCCAGACACCGCTTTGGTGGGCTTCGAGCTCCGAGAATGAGGGAGTGGTGAAATTACCCCAAGCCCGCCAATCTGCGGACCTCAATGGGGTTTGGCTCGGGCACAAAATCTTCGCTACCACCCTCAAAACCCTTATGCGCTCCTTTTTGAGTGTTTCTATAATCATGCCCATAATGTATACCGCTCGCTGTTTCCCTCACCTTCAAACCCCCATCGAATTTCTCCTCAGAGTCTCCAACAACTCTTCGCCACCTCTGTCATTCGTTTCTCATACCCCTTCCCCTTCCCTATTCCATTTTAAATTCTCCCTTGTGGACCATCGCAGTCTAATATCGAAGCTAGGAATACACATACTTGTATGAGCGTTAATTAGATGAGGATTCCTAAAATCGTCCTGGCAGGGTATGGATGCGGGGGGCATATACGATTATTGTGGTTATCATCAGAACATTCAGTCTTTGTTTCCAACCTCCCTATTATGATGAATTTTGATTCTGATTTGTCATTGATTCTTATTTATAGATTCTGGCTTTTTTCCATTTTTCATCGTATCTGAGCTACTATTCGCTTTCCTGTAGGCTCAATATCGACTCTAACATTGCTCTCAGGTTTCTTTCACTCTTCTTGGCTTTGTATTGCATGAATGCATCTTATAAAAACTCTAAAGCAAAAATCTCGCTTCTCGTTAAGGGCTATATAGGTGAGGCGGGGCTCGTTCCTAAATGCCTGTAAGTTAAAAGACCATACAAATTCTATCACTCAGCTGGCCCAGTCTGACTAATCTCAGCATAGTGAGTTCTAGCACTCATGAGTCTCCCGTCGGTCTAATTTTCACCGCCCAGCCCAGCCCATAGCCTTTTCCATTCAGAACTCCTCTCGGGGGGAATTAATAAGATTCCCAAGACTAGCTGCCCAGGAAGATCAGGCAATAACTCCATCCGGCCCCCTATTGAGGACTGAACTCTTTGATAAAGAAGCCATGCGGGCTGCAGATAGGAGATGAGGTGATACCTACGACATAAATGAATAAGGCTTGTGTCCTGATGGATTACCAGTTGAATTAAATCTTTGCATAGCTACCCGCGCTTGTCACCCTCCTCCTTTTAGGTCCACAAACCCTCTCGCTTGTTCCGTCCTCACGGTCGGGGGCTAATGCAACTTCCTCAGACCCAAGGCCATCAGCAAACCAATAGCTCATTGCAGTAATCCGGCGGAAAATAAGTTATGGTCTTGATCAACGAAGAAACAGACCAATCTCCGAGCCTGGTGGCACCATAAGCAAGTTTGAACGGGAGTCCGAGGTACTAAAATGACAACCTCGTGGAAAATATCCATTCGAGATACTTTTCTGCCCAGACGCCCACCTAGCGGCACACAGTGACACCAAACAAACTTCCCATGAGCCAGTACTCGAGTACATTAGCCGATGGTTTCAGTTGAAAACAAAAAAGAGAGGGTTAATTCGCTTCCTATTTATTCTCATCAACCGAGTGATTATCTATGCCGAGGGAATGCTACGTTTACATCAATAACCAAACATCACGACCCAACTGCTGTCATTCTCTTTACCAAAATTCGACTTTGAAAATGGCTACTAAAACTATAGATAAAAAATATATAAGAATAAAATAAATATGTAATCCTAATTAATACTGTGTGTGCGACCAATCTACTTTATTGAGATTTTGTTTGTTGTGGTAAAAGAATGACTGATACATGAGTGCGAGATTGGGGTGGCGATGCTATTTGGAACGTTGAAAGAAAATGAACCTTAAGAAGCTTACATCACAGGCAGAGATATATTTCTAGTCAATGGAGGTATAATTGACAGCTCCGAGGAACTATTTAGCAACTATTTAGCTTCTTCCTCGGTGTCAACAACGTACTCAACCGCTTGCTCATCGAAGTCCATAGAAAATCGGCTAGGATTGATGACAATCATAGGTAATTGCTTCTTCCCTTGGTATCTCGCTCTACGGACGCCTGAATAGTCAACACATCGTAGAAGGCCTCAGAAAGTAAAGACTCAACCGGCATAACCTCAGCCGGAGCTGCGGGAGCAGAGTATTCGCCAAGCGAATGTCTAGAAAAGACAGAATTACACGGGATTCAACCACAATATTTAATGTCCTCAATGGGGGCCTTCTCTGTAAGAGTGATGGCGGGCGGGGTGAACTGGGTTCTAGACAGAAGACCGGCCGGGGAGAGGTAGGTGTGCGAGGTGGTTCTCTCCGGGAAATTTTTGAATATCTTCCCCAAGTTGTTTGACGGGGCCGGGTCGAAGCTCTCTAAAGTCATTGACATATAATTTTGCCTAATAATCTTTCCAAGCTGTTCGCCGAAATGAACAGTCAATTCCTTAGGGTTGTTTCTCACAATGATAGGTGTTGCAAAATCTGTGATCGGGTGACTATAGGAAGAAGAATAATAATGAGAATAATAATGAGAATAATAATGAGAATAATAATGAGAATAATAATGAGAATAATAATTAGAATAATAGGGAGAATGACTTGCCATAGTCGTGTGGATGATGTCTATTAACCACGACCTCATGATGGATGAGACGTTTCACTGTGCGGAGTGAGAAAATTGTGCGATCTACCTCAGACTAATATTGGCAACCATTAGTTGAAAATAATCAAACAACAAATCCCGATTGATACTCACCAGAGTCGGGCACCATGGGTAACAAGCTTGAGAAGTCAATAGGCTCACCCGTCTCCGACCGGATCGTGGTAATACCCTCGGCAGCTTCCTCTCCATCAGGAATCTGATTATTGTGCAATCCTGTTAGCACTTTGACCTTCCTCCGAGTCTTGAAGGGTGCTCGGAGCTAGTGAAATGCGGGGGTAGGTCTGCTGGGAACAGCAGCCAATCCAACAACAGACAGTGAAAGGGCGGGACAAGATATAATGGCATGGATCCTAAGCTAATACTGACGCTGTCAGGGCTGCGGGAACGATACCTTGAGAACGGCTAGTTGTAGCTACACGCCCTGCCCGGAGTTCCAGGCTCTTCAGCAATGATGTTGCAAGCTAATGAACGGTGGTAGGGATAAGGTGAGCGAGCTCGAGTGGCTCCCGACCGAGAATAAGCGGGCGGAGAGAGGGTGCTGGATGATGGATAGAGTCACCGCTCGTGGTGCCTGACATACCATAGCTGATGATACATTCCCGAGAAATAGGCAATCGGTTAGACTTAACGAGTATTCTATATAATCAGTAATCAGCACAACGCAATATGAGTAGATAGTGGGGTAAGGTAGAAGTAGCGGTGGGGAGAATCGGGGGGGGAAATGCTCCAATGAGAAACTCACGATTGAGATGAATGGAGTCACAGCTAAACTTATTACTATATGCGTAATGAACGAATAAGGGGGGTAAAAAGGGTAATGGAGGAAACAACGAGAGAGAAAAATTCAGAATATATAAGAGGGAACTATATAGGTATCATACCACAGAGCCACGGCAGGGGTGACTAGGGAAGATAGCTTGTGGGAGGATGATAGGAGAAGTAGGAAATAGAAAAGGTGAGGGACCGGTATCCGATAGAAGTACTCGTCTATCTGTGCGAAGAAAAATCGGGCATTGAATTTAGTACCAAAATTGAGTACCTTGCGTTTTTCTCACGTGAGCAGGATGCTGAAGTTATCGGTATGATTCAAGAATTTAAATTTTATAACTAGTGCAAAGAAAACATGTTTGTCCAATCTTAGACTCCATCCAATGGTAGCACAATTACTGGACACACCCATCCCAACCAGTCGGTCCCGCACCAGTTCATAGTGTTCCCAACAGTGGCTTAACGATGAATTGTGGGGTAGAACGAGAAGGACTATAGCTTATAGTCCGTCCCTTAGGACGCGCTAGGCTGGACTATAGGTGGTTGCTATCATACACCTTCAGGTTCTATGAACTACAAAAACGGTTTCAGACTGTGTGTTTAAGCGACTTCAAGTGGGTTCGAGATCGTTTGACGCCCTCAATAAGTTATTTATTTTTATTACTTTTTAGAAACTAAGGCTTACCTGTCAATGAAAATTTTGAAAAGACGATAGGGGCTATCGAGTCCCTGTATACTTTGGCAGAACTGAGGTTATGCTTGGTTTAAACAATTAGATATTCAAGTAGAATAAGATGATTATGCTGTCTGTCATCCTGTAGCACATACCCCGAATATTTCAAGGTGTTGGTACGTTGCCACACCATCTTGCTTACTACAGGTATTCTTCGCTTAATTCACACATGTGCCGCGTATGCATTCCCGCTCATTGGTGATTTCACTGTGTTTGCTCCACTTGATGGTTCCTCTCTCCCTTGCCTTCACCCAATCTCCTTTCGCAATTGTCACCTTCATCCCGTCTCTACAACAATTCCAGAACCTAGATTCTTAGTGCTCCACTCCTCAACTCCCCAAGTGGAAACTATGAAATCCGCAACGCAGACTTTTCTTTTTTTTGGACAAGGTTAGTTGTTGCGGACCCTACTTCTCTAGCACAGGCTGTTTCTTCTGATACTAGTTTTACCGAGAGAAACAGGATGGCAAACCGTAGATTGTCGATTCGCGGAGGGCGACCAATCGCATGGGCAGCACGGGGCGGGCACCTCGAGATAGTAAAGATGTATTTGGAACTACCAGAAATCAAGCCGGATGTAGAAGACTACGACGGCAGATCACCTCTATCTCACGCAGCTGAGAACGGGCATACGAGTGTGGTAAATGTACTATTACAACACCGCGAGGTTAACCCTGATCACCCAGACAATGAGCTCCAAACACCACTCACATGGGCTGTAAAGGAAAGGAGATATGCCGTTGTCCAGCTGCTACTGGAGAACGATTCAGTAAACCCGAACTGGACAGACGGGAATGGACAAACACCCCTATTGTGGGCTTCTGCACGAGGGTACCGCAACATAGTAGAGCTTCTGCTAGGACGGGAAGATATCCTGCCGGATATGCGGGCACCGAATGGCCAAACTCCTCTGTCTTGCGCTGCTGAAAGAGGTCACAGCCAAATTGTTACGCTACTATTAGCAAGGCCCGAGGTCGACCCGAATTTGCCAGACCATAAGATTAGAACACCGCTATTGTGGGCAGCTATCCAGGGACATGAGAGGGCGGTAGAGTTGTTGTTAGTCCGGAAAGACATCGACGCGGACAAGCCAGACATGTATGGCCGGACACCCCTTTCTTACGCAACCGAGTGGGGCCATCGGCACATAGTGAAGTTTCTCTTGAACCGGGACGATGTTTCGCCTGATAGAGTAGACGGTAGAGGAGGAAGAGCACTTTTGTGGGCCGTTTCCGAGGGACATGACGAAATAGTAAGTGTACTGTTAGAGAACGGGAGGGTCGATGCAAATGCGCGAAATTTGAACGGCCAAACCCCTCTGGTGGCCGCCGCGACCCTCGGATATAAGCGAATTGTAATGCTTCTCCTTGGGTGGAAAGGAATTCTCCCGAATCAAGAAGGCCATAATGGCAGAAGTCCGCTTTTGGGGGCTGCGACAACCGGACACTATGAAGTAGTAAATTTGTTGTTAGAGAGGGGTGACGTTGACCCAAACATCAAGGATGCGGACGGACGCAGTGCACTGTGGAACGCAGCCATCAATGGTCACGAGGAAATAGTCAAGGCCCTCCTCGAGCGACATGATACCGACCCAAACCTGCAGGATGATGCCGGGGAAACACCACTCGAGTGCGCTGAACGGGCAGGGAATAGAAAAATAGTTAATTTGCTGAGAGCAAAGGAGGGGGTTTTAGATAATGTGCCGAAGTCCCCCATCTTCTCATCCGGCCTGGACTGCGAGTACCAGAGTTGTTGATTGGCCAAACCTTCCGATGCAAGGGAGATTCGTCAGGGGTTGGGGCAGCGTGGAAGTCGTAGCTTTTTTTTGTTTGTTTTGTTTTTAGAAGGAGGACCCACCACTAATCTGCTCTTGGGATTGGGCTGGGTGTGATCACCCGTAATATTGATTTGTATTCAAAGGCGTTGGGGCAGCCAAACCTGCGTCTACGGAACATGTATAGTAGAAGACTACCCGGTAAACCTGTCAGTCCCACCCCGATTTAGTATGACAGCCCGCCAGGCTACATCAATTGCAACTGGCTGGAATTTTATCAAATAAGTATTCTCGACTGTTCGTGGAACACATCAGGTTCAACTAGGGGACTGCTAAAAGCCCTGAAAGGGGTGAAACAGCAAAAGGTCTTATATTCTCGGCTAGTGAATTATAGGACTACAGTTATTATTAAGGATAGAGGGCCTTACGATGTAAAACGAAATGGGTAAGCAGACCGTCGGAACTGTCAGGTAAAATCGTGCTGGTCGATGGATAATTTCCCGTGACAGGCAGATGGAGCCCCTGGGGTGAAAGGTAATTTAAGTAGGGTGTTTTTCACCTGTGACCTCTTGGGGTAATAAGCTCTGACTGTATAGAATCCTGCCCAGGATCCGATAATTAATATAGCTAGAAAATGCGTTAGAAAAACTGTGATCGACAAAAATTCAAAAAAATAAGTACAAAATCTAGGCACCAAAGACAACAAATATCATAAAAGAGTGAACAGGCTGACTGTGCCAAAAAAGAAAGATTTTGAAAATAGTGACGGTTCTGTTAATATCTGCTATTGAACACAAACAAGGCATCTGTTGGATGTATAACATGTTGGTAAGGTTGTTTCCTATAGGAACACATGTATTTCGGTTGTGAGAAGTCATGATTGAGGTAGTAATGGGCAGTGAGCCCAGGTTGCCAGCCCCTCTAGCTTTGTGTATGGCCTGACTGTTTCAGGTTTTTGCAGCAATGGTCTGGCCGGAGTGGGGAGCGCAGCATTCCAAAACGGCAGCCAGGCCCAACCTGGCTTACCTGCAGGTTATAGGGTGAAAATCTACTGTCAAGAATAACCCAAGATATAGTTTATATGTGTCTCATTAGAAGCTACTATGCCAGCGGAGGATATCTTGATCTTAATTCCATTGTATTACTATTTAAATCCTGGATAATATCATAGACAATATTCTAGTTGGGGTAAAGATGCAGGTTTGGTAGTGATAAGGACCAAGAGAGTACCTCAACTAATATAAATCTACTAGAAATAGTGGAACGAGCATGAAAATAAGAGTAAAGGTCTACAATACCATGGGTCCCGGTCATGGGTCCCTCTGATGCCGCGGTGTTGCTTTGATGGCACAGTTTATTCAGTCCAAATTATGATAATTAGCTAAATTTAACTGAGTAGCATACTACTAGTCAACAAAAGATTGGTGGCTCTGGTAAAGTGAAAAAACAGAGAGAGAAAACCTCGATCTATGTATCAGTATTCCAATTGGGCTAGTAGCAGTGTAATCAGGGGAGAAGATAATTATCGTGATCTAGTAAGGCACTGAACTGATTTCATAACTGCTGCTGCTGGTTGACCTCTTCTATACTGAGTCTGACTTTCCGGGCGTGTCTGTGTGGTTTGTGTGTATCAGCCAGTCTTGAAAGCAAACCTTTCCTTAAAAGACTAGTCTTCAAGAACTCACTTAAGGTCATAGACATCGTCGAATATTTGCCCACCCGAAGGCCCACCTGGTACTTATGAAAATGGTGACATCGTATATAAGGCTAGTGCGGAATGCATAAGAATAATGAGCTTATGGGGGGGGGGGGGGGCTGTTGGGCGCTGAGATGGTTCATCAGGTTTTGCTTCACTTTAGCTGTACACATTCTCGTCTAGACCCCAGACCACATAATATTTCAATTTAACTTTATCTAATTATCATCATCAACACTTAATAAGCTGGGGCATTGGAGGGACATTATGGCCTTGGAAGGATTTATGGTCAGGATCTGTGGCATTGGAGATCTTTACTGTATATTTTAATACAACGACCGTTCTCCACCATCTCAACCATCAGAAATCTATCCAGAGATGCCCATCAACAATGGTTTCCACTTCCCATCTGCGCACCCTATGCTTAGTGTTCCTCCGCTCTGGCCTCCGGACCTTTCTGGCCACATTTGCAATCCTCATAGATAGGATTTAAAAGAGGTATTCCATTCTCTCCTGTTGGTTGACACTAACTGATAAAGGAAAAACAGAACTAATGAGCGACAGCATCAGAATGGTATAAGAAAAGATCCTTTCGTACAGAATGATCGCTTGTGATTTCCAACAATTATGACCCACTCAGCGGCAGTGATGTAGACACCAAAAACGACCGATGGTTAACTTACAAGTACCATGTTAAGTGGCTGTATAGAAATGGCCGATTTCTGACTCCATGCAATGCACCCCTTGACCTTCAATACCCCGGGCCTGGCTACAAACCGGACTACATTACACCGTCCGGTATACAGACAGCTAGAACCTTAAGCAGTAGTCTAAGGACCTCGCGGAATACTGTGGTGACTAAAATATTACTTTCTCTTTTGTGTTCTGTCTTGCCTTGTATGAACTGAGCCTAGTTAGTTTAGTTAAATTTCGATTGGGTTAGTAAACGTGACTGTTCTGCTGAGTCTTGGTAGGGGCGGCTTTCATAGAAAGTTATATAAGCGAGTTTCCCCACGGTATTCTGCAGGACAGATCATTCTGCTTTTGCACCAAATCAAAGCAACGACAGACGCCTCCGAGAACACGACAGCCGCATTAATAGACTAATAGATTTATTTATCGATTCCTTCTGTTATCCTTTCCTACCTCTGCCACAAATAAGGCACGTGGTCTTCCCCTTCCTCGAGAGCCTCAATTGCCTGCTACTTAATCCTGTCGAATCTTTTTTATTCTCTTTTTCGGCCTCGTTTCGCACTTTGAGTACTCCAACTACTGTTGCAACTTGAGGACTACGTCAAAGTCACTATGCTTGTCCATTGTAGAAGGACACCTCTCTCATGGGCTGCCGGCGAAGGCCAAGGTGATGTAGTGAAGCTACTACTGGAACAGAAAGATGTCAACCCCAATCTGACAGACATCGGGGGTCGAACACCACTCTCGTGGGCCGCTGGTAGTGGACGTGATGAAGTTGTGAAGCTACTGTTGGAACGGGAAGATGTCAACCCGGACATTCCAGACAATAATGGCAGAACACCGGTCTCGTGGGCTGCTATGAAGTGTGACCATAGGGTAGTGCAGCTACTGATGGAACGTGAGGGTTTCAACCCTAATATGACTGATAACCGTGGCCGATCACCGCTCTTGTCTGCTGTCGAGCATTGCTCTGATGAAGTAGTACAGCTACTGTTGGAACGAGAAGACATCACCCCTGATATCGCGAATCATGATGGTGAAACACCGCTCATGATAGCTACCCAGTACAAGTCACATAGACTCGTTAAGCTACTGTTGAGACGGGAAGATGTCAACCCCAATGTGGCCGATAACTTTGGCCGAACACCGCTCCTTTGGGCTGCCGAGCGTGGGGATGATCAAGTCGTAAAGCTACTGTTGGAGCGGGAGGACATCACTTTAGGTATCTCAGACAACAATGGACAAACGCCTCTCGGGGTGGCTGCCAGGTTTGGGCATGATGGGGTAGCGGAGCAACTGTTAGGATGGCAAAGCGTGAACCCTAATATGACAGATAAGTCCGGTCGAACGCCGCTCTCGTGGGCTGCTGGAGGTGGCCATGATGGGGTAGTGCAACTCCTTCTAAGACGGGAAGATGTCAACTTAAACATTCCAGACCACGATGGCCGGACACCGCTTTGGTGGGCCGCTCGCTCCGGGCACGAAGAAGTGGTGGATCTGCTCCAAGCCCGCCAACCTGCGATCCCCAATGATGTTTGACTATAGCACAAAATCTCTCCTTCCTCTCTCAAAACTCCTATCAGCTGCTTTTTGAGCATTTCTATGCTCGTAATGCATACTGCTCTCTGCTTCCCTCACCTTCAAACCGGGTTTAAATCCCTCTCTACAGCTCCAACAAGTCTTCGCCACCTCCGTCTTTCGTTTCTCCTCCTCCCTTTCTTGATTTAACTTTAAATTTTTCCTTTCCGATCTTCACGGCATGGGATCGAAGCTACTAATCTGGCATGCGCATACAAGAAGAGCCCTTATGGGTATGAACCATTATTTGGATGAGGATTCCAAAAATCATTCTGGCAGGGGGCCATTTACGATTCTTGTAGTTATCATTTGAACTTTCAGTCCTTGTTTTTAACTATAGCTCATTGCTTCCCCACTTTATGACAACCCTGTTACCCTGAATTTATATTCAGATTAGTTGTTCCATAGTTACAGATTCTGGCTTTACTCCTTTTTTCATTGTCCCTGAGGCACTGTTGGCTCTCCTGTGCTTACATGCTACAGCGGAATTTAAGGACAAAAGTACAGATATGAAAAATCCACATAGCAAACGTTGCACCCAGCCAACTGACCTTCTTGAAACTAAGTAAATTATCGCTTCTGCAGCTCAGAGTGATACTGGCCCCTATCGCACTATGTGACTTACTAGCTAAAACAAAAGACTGTCACCGACCCTCGCCTACACGCTGGGAGCGCAGTTCAGAACTGCTCTCCGCTCATGGCAACGAGTGGCGTTTTAGTATAATACTCAGGTATGGGTGAAAATTGGGGAGAGACGTTTTTGTTTGGCAAGTAAACGATATTCGCTTTCACCTCACCAAGAACTCGCCAAAAAAAAGGTCTGTCCCCAACCTTCACTTACAGGCTGGGAGAGTAGTTTAGAACTGCGCTTCCTTCATGACAACAGGTGGCATCATGATAATACCTTTAATTCTTGGTAAACTTGACTCGCCGCTATACTTCCGAAGGCAGCCGCTAAAGAGTAACCCCGTGGCGAATTCGCTTTTCCGGGGAGAGTAACTGCCACACAGGTAATAGCGGGGGGTCAAGTTTACTCAGAATATTAAGTATACAAGTGTAGATAAAGGTCAGAGCCCGACTTTATTTTTGGCGAGTGAATTAAGTTACTGTGTCACTTTCACCATTGTAAAGGCACTGGCCTTCAAGACATATGACTTCTACAACCATAGGTACTTGTCCCAGGCAAGAAGTATTAGAAAATACGAGTTTCAGGTTTGTATGGGCGCTCAGAAAATCTGAGGGGTTTTACTATATATATTTTTAATCCCTGTTTTTGAATACTTCTTGCCTGGGACGAGTAATATTGGCTTTCATTGTATAAAATGAATTATCTCTTACAGCTGTGGAAGAGATAATTTACATAGTGCGATGAAGGCGAATATTGCTTAGAGCTGCAGAAGCGATAACTGACTTGGTTGGAAGAAGGTCAGTTGGTTGGGTGCAACGGTTGGTATGTGGATTTTTCATTTCTGTACTTTTGGCCTTAAATACCGCCATACACTCTAGCATACCCCCAGTTTTTCTGTACCATTCCTCATCTTGGGGTGCTTTAACCCATATCCGTCGTTCATTTCATGGCTACCTACCTGGTGATTCATTCTCTCACTTCATTTTTGTTTTTTTTTCTTTAGTATGAATTATGTTTCTTATACCTGATTCCATGGCTCTGACTGTATATACCTTATTGCTCTGTCATTCCCATGATGTAAATTCAAACCATCACCTATTATCTTTAAACTTTATTTTTCCTTCCCCCCTCCTACGGTTTGTTGCTTTTTGCTCAGTCTATTATGATATCTAGTATAAATTGTAGGGTTCATCAGACTCTCCTGAGACTGAAGGATACAATCTCAATTTCATTGGTTCTGAGTTTGGCTTTTTTGAAAACTGAAAATCAATGTCTAAGTTCGGTGGCAGTTTGAGTCCTTATAGACCACTGTAGTTGAAGAACTCTCTACTTTTTGTTTGATTTAGGGCATGTTCGGTATGTCCATCCTATTTTTTATGATCACAAAACGTGCAAATAGTATATATGTTAAAAGAAAAAAATGATTATATCTTGAAAATATGAGTGTTTGGTGTGACAAGGATATAAATAATTCTTAGTGTGAAAAGTAAAAGTAACCTAGTTTTTCTTCGATTAACCCTGATTAGAGTACCCTAATATTCACAGTCACATCCATTTCCATCTAGGCTTATCCCCAAGCATATCTACAAATTTAATGGTTAACCTATAGAGATATATTGTCTTTTCTTTCTTAGTCCTCTCTCCTTAGTCCTACTTGGTGGTATTGAAAAATATCCAATAAAAAAATAAGGCGAAGTGAAAAAATATGACATATTTTTTAGCTATACCGAACACTCCCTCCATTTCAAACTTTTAGATGGACAAATTTATACCATCAATACCACTTTTATGGCATGAAAGTGATATACTAAAAAGGCTCTTGAAAGTCTTTCCATCATGTTTCTATCCTAATCCTGGATTCGTCCAGTACTTATAATAGTGTTGTAATAGTCGGCAAGCTTGAAGGGCAGGCAACTTGATGTGGTCAAAGGATTTTGACCTGTGCTGATATCACTATGGATGGAACAGACCATGATGGCTGTTCAGCCCTCTGACCGCCATCTGGGCCGAGACACACTGAAATAGTGTATGTGCTACTCAAGAGGGATAAGGTTGACCCAGGCCACATGGATGATAATAGCAAGATACAACTCTCTTGCATGGAGGGGAATGCACACCCAGAGGTATTCAATGGGTTGCTGCATTAGCCTGGAAACAAACCAAATTGCGAGGATCACTTAACAAGGATAACACATTTCATTTCTGCTCTCAATACCAATATGGAAGTCATTCATCTACTACCAGCAAATAGCACAGTCACCCCTCATATTTGGAATTAGTTTGTCCAGTTAGCACTCCTTTATGCTACGAAGAGAGGGAATGTGGTAACCTCCACTACACAGAAAAAATACAAAGCCATTTATCTCATGTTTCCCAATGATCAAAGTACAAAGCCATGGCCAATTGTGGCTAAAATGAGCTAGGAGGAAGTAGTTGTACTATGGCTAGAGAGAGAGAGGAACGACCATATGAAAAATCTGCATAAACATCGTGGAGAAACAGCCATCATACTCACATCTGTATATGGATATATTTTGATAGTTAGTCTCCATTGAACCATCAGAATACATGCTTACAATCTGGTCAACTATAGCATACTATTCTGTTTCACTTTATTATTGAGGGAGGCAGGACAAGTAGAGCTTCTGTTGAAGCAAAATAACGTTAATCATATAGATTTCAATAATAGTAAGGAAAGAACCAGATTATAGTGGGCCACAGTCATGCGAGATACCAAAGTCTTCAAGTTCCTATTGACATTTAACAGACTGAACACTGATCGCCTATATAATTTGAGCTAAACATGCTGATGGAATACTGTCAAGTGGGATCATAGAAATGTAATGAGAGTTTTGCTAAAATCGGAGGATGTGGATCCCAATTATAAAGTGGATAATGGTTAAAATAACAGCTTATGAGTGACTCTAGTGGGCACTGGAGTGACTGCAAATCTTCATCGAAAATACTGGGTAAGCAATTATATGGAGACAGATGAAGAAAGGTATACTCCCTTGATATAGGGGTAAATGCGTGGACTCAAGTGTTTGATCTTAACTCTATCTAGTAGCCCATGCAAACATTATTAGATACAGGTAGTAGAGATTTGCAATCTACAGCTTAAATATACAAAACAGTGAACAAGAGGCTAGAATCCAAATAGTATGTAGATAATAGGAAGGATTCACCCCATTAGTTCACAGATCTCATGTGTATTATTAATTGATCACATTTTGATCAGAGAAAATGATCATGCCAACTCTCCCTCTTAGTGCTGAGTTGGGCCAAAAAGATACTAAGTAATGCGCTAGCTCAACGACTCTAATTAAGGTAGTGGGCACAGATTCCAGAAGCAGAAATCAGAGGGGAAAGATCTGAGGTGGATTACTCATCTTTCCACTCTCTAAAATATACATTACTTTCTCACTAAGAACTAGATCATATCATTGTACTCAATCAGCTAAGTAGTAGAACAGAGCACAAACTGAGTTACTTATAGTTTTATTATAAATCATATCCTATCTCAATATTTACTCTAAAATTATCGTATTCCTTTTGACATTATTCTTAAGTGCTGGGTATTTCTCTTCATCTTTGAGAGATTAGTGAGCATCACTTGATTTGACAAGGAATCCAGCCGATTTAAATAGACTACTACTCAACTTGTTTGGCTACACTAGTTGATTAATTTTTCACTACTATTGTTAGTAAAAAATCTTCCTTGTTGAGTAGTAGTTGTACTATTCTGTGATTGATGGAGAGCTGGTTATTCCAAGACGTATTCAGCTTGTCCTTGCTTTAATTTTAATCTGAATAGGTTTCCAGTTGAGTATGTACTGTGATTCTTTGTTCTTTCAGACTTCTAATATTAGTGGTTTATGAGAGTTGTCTTTAGTTTTAAGCAGCTTGTATTCCCCTTTAGATATATTTATAGCCAATTAAGAGTTGAAATATCTCAATGTAGGCCATTCAAAATACTTCTAAGAGTACTAATAAGACTATATTGTCAGGAATATTCCAGTCCATGCCTTCGCATTGCAAAAGTCACTTCCTAGCATATCGAGCAGTTATTTCTGTGCTTCAGAACTAAGAGCTTAGTCATATTTAAATGCTGTCAATTGCTATATATCACTTCTTGTATAACCAAGTTTGATTTATTGGCTATGCCTTTTTACTACAGTAAATCAGTGAAGAGATAATTAAGCAAAATCATAGTAAATGTTGTTGACCAACTGATATTTCAATACCAACTTTTATCAGTAGTCATCTTCTTCTTAAAGTGAGAAACATGGTGTGCTTTGGTCATACTATGCTGGTGAATCTTGTATAATATCTTTATATATAATAGTATTTAAAATACAAGAGTTTGATATTATTCCACTGTCAAGAAGGTAGTTATTTGGTATTTGTATTATCATTCAGCAGTTTTAGTATTTTTATTTACACTTAATATATCTAGTATATCAAAGTACTCCTCCCTTAGTCATGAGAAATAATTGTATTTAAGAAATAATAGCTACAATTAGTATTAAAGATATTTGTATATATACTTATTAATATTAACTTGATTGCTTGGAATTTTAATTCTGATGGCAAGATTGAGACAAATCAATATGCAAAGTAGAAAAGATTTAACAGACTCCAAGGGAAACAATTGGGGCTAACAATGTGCCAAAAAGTATTTTCTAATCTTGAGTTTAATATAGTACAACTGTTAGTATAGCAGTACCCCACAATGGAGCAATCATACAAGAAGTAAGGAACAAATTGGGCAATATTCTTAGAATAATAAAGAAGAGAGTATAGTATCAGAAGGAGAAAAGAAAAACTAACTTGAAATGAGATATCATGCAATCAGAGTAATAATGGGAAAATCAGAGGGGTAGGAAGGTATATATAGCACATGAGTGTTAACAGTAGAGGTGTGGATAAGAAAGCTATAGAATATAAATCAAGAAACTATGAAGCTCATTCAAATGATTATGCAGCGGATATTCATATTTATAATTAAATATTAACTAATCAAAAGAAGAATTCTAAGTTGGCTTACAGTAATATAAAGTACTCTATTATCATAATATCAATCATATTTCTAGTCTATACCATACCTCTTTATACTAGAAGCTGAAATATAACTTTCTAGCTTACTTGTAAGGTAGCTAGTTAGATGACAATATATTTGCCATTTACTATAATAAAACCAGGCTTAAAATTAAAGCATGTGTCTTTTAGTGTTCCAAATTCAGGCTGGACCTTAACCTGTAGTAGGAGACAAAGTCATACTTTATAACTTCTTCTTATATATTAGTGGTTACTTTATCGAGTTGTCTTCAGACTTATTATTCAAAATATATTGTTTGTAAAAGAGTAGAGAAATTAAGTTGCCAGTGCCAATTCATTAAGCAATACAATATAACAGTATTATATGATAAGCTGATATGCCCAGATTCTCTAGTTTGATATCAAGAAGTAGATCAAGAATGAAGAGAGAAGAATGTATCTACACTAGAAGACAAACTACCTTATATACAGATCAAATCATAATCCTAGCCCTGAAAATGTATACTAGGTTAGTGTTGTTTATAGCGTTCGTTAAGTGGTCTCTAGGACCCCGAAAAGACGTTCCCCAGCGAAATACCCAGCCCCGGCCGGCCTACTTGACCTGGGCGGGGCATATTTTTCACCTTTCCTCCCCCTACCCGGGACCAGGGCCCAGCCCCACCCATGCTCCGGACAGGCACCCGTAAAGTTTTCGTTGTGGAAAATTGGAGCTCATCCAGGCAATGAGTAGGGTTGGGCACTAGACGGGAACGGGGAGGGGAGAAGCCAGAAAATACAACCTTCAAGAGGAAATCACGCCACTCCCCACCCCGTAACAAACCCTAGTTGTTTACAAGCAAGCTCGAGCGGAGCCTAGACTATGGCTCAAGCAGCAAAGACATTTGAGGCCGAGTAGCCACTATACTATTGACATACTCGTCTTATGATTTGAAAAACAACTGACAGTTTTATATCACGACTTGAAAGTATATACAACTATCCAAAGGACTTTCTCACTATACCCAATTCCAATTCTACACTGGTTTTCCTTTACCTCTTCCCACATTTCTACCTTTGGCTTGAGTCTCTTGGTGTCTCTTGATGGCTCAAATGAGGCTCAAGCAGGCTCTCTAGCCTGGCTCCTGCCCACTCGACTCTTGAACAACACTACACCAGGCAGTTACTTGACCTCTTGAGTTATAACAAGGAATTATATTATAGTTCAGGCTCAGCACCACCTCTAACTGCTCAATATAGTTAGACAGATGATATAAATATATACCAGTTCAACTATAGTTAACAATATCGAGCTCTGTAATATAGACAATAAATCTAGACCATACAATAATAAGTTATCTGTAGTTACAGTCTCATCTGAGTGAGGCTTATAGCATATAGATATACTTTACCTAGGATTAATAGTGAAAAATTAACCAAGATTTTGGCAAAAATATTTTCCCAAATATGATAAGAATTAATATTTTAATACATGCTTTGAAGATTTCTAATATTCTAATACTTCCATAACAGATATAGTTGAAGTCCTATCATATTCCATCTAAGTCATCTGTGCACGACTCTCTCAAATGACTATAATATGTAACGCAATTTCACCATACTATGCTACCTACTATGGCATTAATACTAACTTAATTATACAAGATTTAACCCTCTTTGTCTTTGCTGGAATTAGAAAGCTTATTTATGCTTACCACAAGAAAAAAATATTTCCACCATGATAATATGATAGATATGATATCTCTTAATAATCAGGGCAGAATAGCACCCCCCTTCCTACCTCATAGTATATTATTTTGCATCACCATAAAGAGATACATAGGGTAGAACTACTATTCTGTTTCTTTCTATCCCTACACCCCGAGCTTAATAATTATATTATTCCTTCAAGAACTATCATCAAGAACATTGATGCCAAATATATCCGGGTTGGGAAATGAGTGAATTGAATATGTGCTTTAGATTGGTAGCAACTCTAGGCTGGAGTATTAAGGATGACGATTAGAATATTAACGTAAAAGGACCATTAGGCAGTCAGTAGGTGAGAAATTGAGTAATAAAGTACAATATAGTTGCTATTAGTAGTTCAAGAGAGATAATTGAAAGGGATATATATACTTGAAGTAATGGGAATATGACCAATTAGTATTGCTATTGTCTATTTCCTATTATTTCTTTTCTCTTTAGTTTATAGATATCTTTTTTTTTTCATTATTCTACTATTTACTTTTACATATATATATATTATTCTTAAAGTATGAGGAGGATTGTCAATGCCAGAGTACAGCTATTATAATATTATATGAGTAAGGGAGATATTGCTAATAATTGCCACATCTACCTATTGGTGTTGAGTATCTATTAATAGTCAGGACTGGTCTATTTTCTCAGCTGATACGTTTGATAAAGACCAGCCTTAGGGTGGGTATAGAAATAGGTAGTGGGTGTGACCACAAAACATAATTGACATTGAGTGCCTTATAATAAGTACTATATAGATTTATTAGTAAAAAACAGATCTTCTTCAGATGGAAAAAGTCTCTTTTAGTAGTGAAGCCATTCGCCTGACCCCTTCTACTTGCTCTGAGGATCTGCTAGATATTTTGTTTTCTTCCACTGTGGCTAGTAGCCTCTAACCCAAAAAGCACCTCCTTTGCATCCAGTCAACCTGTTGTGATCACCCTCCATTTTACAATCTCTTACTCTCATGTTTGTCAATGTCCTATGTACTTATTCCAAATACTAACTACCTAGATAGTTTCCACCCATTTAGCACATCCCAAACTGACAGGTTTTGCAGATTATTATTATTTGGGCAAATTGTATGAATAGTCTCGCGATATCAACTTTTCATCAGAAAGCGATTGATTTTCTCTTCTGTCATAGAGACCTCTTATCTCAATATCATCTTCAGCTAATAGAACAACAACTGATCTTGAGTTTAGTAGTGGAAGTGAGGAAAATAGACTATTCTGACTGATAATTCAATATAATAGGAAATATTTGCCATAGAACTGCTTCAATATCTACCTCAGGATGGAGGCAAAAGATTCTCCCAGCTTAATCAACTATGAAATACCTTAATAATATTCCGACAATTCTGGCTGGACCTATGACATATATTAATACCCTTCATAGGAGCTTCACATCATTGATCTACTCTCAATGAGCGAATTTTAATAAGCTATACTTTGTCCTGATCCAACTATCAGTTGTAGAGTGACCACTCTCTCTGGACTTCAGTTGACAGAGTGGACCCATTTCCTCAGATGGGGTGCTGATAGCTACAGGCATAGGTAGTGGAAGGGGCTTAAGCCGTTGAATTCCACTCGTAGAGCTGATTCTTATAAGCAACATTGCATCCTGATATGACCACTACTGAAGGAGTGCACACTCTCTCAGGACTTGAGTTGACTGGGCAAACACATTTCATCTGGTTGAATGCGAACAGCTACAAGTATGGCGAGTGGATAAACCTTATAGCTTTAAATCCTACTCGCTGAGCAGATTCTAATAAGCTACTTTCGGTATTGATCCAATCTCTAGTTGTAGAGGCACTAGCGTTCGTGACAGGGCGGGGCGGAGCAGGTTTTGCCCTCTGAGGCCCCACCGTTACAAGGCCCTGGGGGGGGGATTTCTGGCTTCTTGCTACCCCGCCCCGGTCCAAGGCCCAACCCCACTCATTCCCTGGAACGGCCCCGTTTTTCACCACCAAAGCTTTACGAGGTCCCAGCCATGGGGATAGGGGAGGAAAGCAGAAAAATATGCCCCGCTCCAGGCTAGCGAATAGGCAGGGGCGGGGAATTACGCCCGGGGCTCGTCTTTTTCAGGGCCCCGGAGGCCCCGTAATAAATACTAGTCTCAGAGACATCTCTCTCTGTGGATTTGAGTTGACCAGATGGACACATTTCATCTGATGGGATGCTGGTTGCTACAAGTATGGGAAGTGGAGAAACCTTATACCATTGAATCCCTCTCCGCAGGAGGATTGCAATGAGCTATCTTTTGGCTTGATCTGACATCAGATGGTGGATTGATATCGCCCTATTGACTTAAGATTACCTGGTGGTCACATTTTATCAAATATGGTGCTGACAGCTATAGGCATAGTGAGTAGATGCACCTTGCATTATTGAATCCCTCTTGCTGAGGGCATCCAAATGAGCTACTTTACATCCTGATCTGAGCACTTATTTTAGAGTTACTTTCTACTCTGAACTTGAGTAGACTGACAGAACCTAGGTCATCAAGGGGTGTGCTGAAGGCTACAGGCATGCAGGGTCGATGAGCCCTATACCCTGGAATTCCTCTTAGTGATTGGACTTTAATGAGCCAGCTTTCATACTAATCTCACTATTGATTGTTGAGTCAACCATCTATCTAGTGACAGGTTGCCTGCTTGCCTGTGCCGTTTTGTTCTATCAAGTTCTACTACTTTGTAAATATATATACTAGTGTATACTCTCTCTTCACTCTTAATAAACCTTGAATTTTAGTTATTATCTACTATTAGTTCCTATAAGTAATAATATTAATACTGGTAAATGCAGGTAGATGAAATTGCTTTGTGTCATTACAATTCCTTTCAGATCTGCTAAACGAACTCTGTATATAATGAGATATCATTTAGTGTTCATGATAGGGCAGGATAGGGCAGGTACTGCCCTCTAAGACTCCACTGTGATCTGGGCCCGATGGTTGTATTTTCTTCATGCTGAGAACCCTACTCCTGTGCGGGGCCTTACCCCACTCAGTTACTGGAAAGGCCTATGTTTTTCACCACTAAGATTTTACAGGGGCATGTTCAGGGCATGTGTGGAGAAATACCAGGGCTAGGAATAGAGGCGCTAGTAGGTACAAATATTCCATGCCTGCGGGAGGACGGTGCAGTGGGCAATTGTGGGGAATTTTGCCATGTGCCTGAGGTGTGAGAGGCCACAGAGGCCCCATAATGAACACTAATATCATTTGAAGAATTGATGCATTGTAGGGAGAGCACTATGTGAACTAGATTTGCTATGATATAGGATATTGTTTTTACTCATATTTTCTAAGCCTAAGATTTTGCTAATTCTGTGAGCTCTGTTCAATGGAAATCAATACTGCTATATTTTGGGATTGTATTTGATACTTTGTCCCTTAAATAGTTAATATATATTAAATTAGGTTTTTGATTTAGATTGTTGCTGAAAGGCAGCTGTAATTGATATCAAGATCTTTTTTTTCCTTATTGATAGAGAGTGAACTCAATACTTCGCTCAGGTTTTACATTGAGTAGTAGATATATATTGTAGACAATTTCCTTTGGCCCATTCACTGGCCACTATGAGCTTAATAATTCCAGAATAAGAGGGAGTACTTGGCGTAGAGTTGATTATTCCTTCGAGTTTCGCCAATAAATTCTTTACCAATGCTATTCATTGAACTTGAGGAGAGATTGCCTTAGATTGGCCATCCTGCGATCTGCTTTCTCTGCCACCTGCAGGGAGTTGTTGTCTTTATTCTGATAGAAATCTATATATTCTTTCAGAATGGTTAAAGGTTATCTGTGTTGCAGAAGTTCTCCTCAATTATCCTAATTGTACTTTTCAACTTTTGCAAAATCACTCTTGGCTTGGGCCTCGCCTTTGGCTATAGTTTGGCAGACTTCTTCTTTATTTCTCCCGAATATAATCTTCCATTTATTGACTTGTTTAATAAACCACTCTATGCTTTTTGTTTCAAGTACATAACCTCTATTTGTTGTACGTGTCTGACCAGTTGGTGTTCTTCTTGGAGATTGCTTGGAGATTTGCCCATACCTTCAAGTTGTTTAATTTGCATTTATTGTAATTTCAGTTTCGTTTTGAGGGATATGGCTTCTGCTATGGCATTATACATTCTGACTTGACTTAAGTGTACTTGAAGTTGATATTACTATATTGATAAAGCTTTAATCATTCATTTGTAAGTGGCTTGGCTTGCAATATCCTGGAATAGAATCCCTCAATAGTTTGCCTGAAATCCCGGTCCCAGAGACTATCCTTAGTATTGTAACTCACAGAGTTCAGGATATCACCTTTGTACAAATTATCAATATAGTTCAGGCATGGAGTCTCATGCTTACTATAGACTATCACTGGGACATCAGCTTTGGGCTGCAAGTTTTACTCCCCTGAGATTCTGGACTACTAAACTTTATGGTTTCTACAGTCCCCAATGTATACGGGATCTGCATAATTTTTAGCCACCACTTGTATCTAAACTCATGTGTACATACCCAACTTAGATCAAAATATACCTTGCCAATTCCTTCAGGCATGGATAATAATCCAATAATTTATTAGCCATTTCTCCCCTTCAGGTCTTATAATCTTGATTATAATTTAATAATAATTGCATAATACATAAGTAGATAAATATGTAAAACTAATACACATTAAACAAGTATAAAAAAACAAAACACTAGTTGAGAAAAATATTGTAGAGAGTATATAAAGATAATCCCTCCAGGGAAACAGCAATTCTGTGGCAATAAATTGGATTTGAGGCAAGAATCACCAAAATCTAATTAGTAAGTTGACATGATACACCTTAAGGAAATGAATAAAATAGCAAATGGGTAGAATTAAATACAATAATGTACTTAATATAATATAATAGAAAGTTTAAAATATGATCCAGGGAGAACTGTAAGCTGGAGATATATGATGGTGACTTTTATAAATAACATTTATATATTAAGCTGTCCGATGTTGTAATCTGGGATAGTAGGCATTAAGCATATATACTCTCTTCTATCAATACTTCAGTAGTAGTTAGCAGGTTATAATCTCTTATGTTCAAATTGTGGAGCCTTCCGGCCAAGTGAAGGGCAATTACATTTGCAAATCTTGCATATAGACCACTTTGCACTTTCCTATCTCCACTAAAGAAGACTACTTAGATATCCTCTTTTCTGAATTCTTCCATTTTAGGAGAAAGTACTGTTAACAATAGAAAAATACATCTACTTTTTCACTTCAATTAATATCTACCCCCTTTCTTACCTCTTTCAATTCAAACACCATCTAATGATAATAATGAAAAATCAAAGTGGAGGAAACAGAGAGCTTATTGGCCAGCAATGATAGTAGTAATAACAGTGATAGTGGGGAGGGAGAAAGTAGTAGGTAAGGGGTGTTGAATATTATAGATATAGTGAAATAGAGTAGGCATTCGTGATAATTTAAAAAAGAAAAGACAAAAGAGGTTGTAAAACAAAGAATAAGAAACACAAGGAAGAGAGGAAGATATGGAGAATTTAGATATGCCAAGCCCCCGGATTTTAGGCAGTTTGTGTGGGGTGACTGAAAGTGACCACCCTAGGTAACGGTTGCTATAGGGGCTACCCTGATCATTAGATGCTATCAATTGCTTTTTTGAGATAAGGTAGCCTAACACTATATAGATCTAAAATGATTGAAATTAAAATTCTTGATAAGGGGGGACCAATGACCGGGGAAAACAGATAAGATAAATTAAATACGAAATAATCACGAAGGATCAAACTGCTAACCCAAAGAAGGATCAAACTGCTAACCCAAAGAGGGGCGGGGGTACTCTCGGACTTCGCTATAAGGTCTGTTGTGTCAAGATTGACATCATCTCGCCCCAATAGCAACTCCACCACATACCCACACACCTCGGCCCGCACGAGTGACATTGGAAGAAGCACAGCGTCTCCAATGTTGGGATTGGTATTGTCTCTTTCCAAAAGCAACTTCAAGGCTCCCTCATGCCCATTCCACACGGTGGTCCAGAACGCGCTTCAGAATTTGCCCCCGTGGGGTTGGCTCACTGCCGTGTTTCCGGTGTTTTGCAGGTAAATTTTCATTTCTCCCACGCGTGCGTTCAATGCACTTTTTTGGGATTGCTGCGCTTTTGGCGGGCCCGCTTCTAGTATGATAAACCAGAAAGAAAGCGCAGCTCTGGATTATAAAATAGGGGAGCATCCTCATCAGATCCAGATAGGGCGCTCCTTTTTGGAGGATGGTGCTCAGGTTCAGGATATCGCATTACCTAGTTTTATTCGCTGGTCGCCAGGCCGTTGAAGTAAAGTAGAGGCTGAGTCAAAATTTAATATAGTCAGGATGAGTCCAAATTTCAGACCGGTTTTAGCCATAAGGAGTTAAGCAATGGCGCCCTATTGCGAATTTGAGACTTATTAAAAAGAAAACTCTTGTTTCAACGTACTGTACTACTATCGTTTTTATCGCACCTACGAGTACTCTAGCTACAACCCGCTCATGGCGGGGGTAGGCATTTTTCTCCTGTTGGGGGGGTCGGATTGACTACTCAGTGCTTCAGCTTCCTTCTCAAGAGCAGGAAATGGAAGGCGTTTATTGGCAGATGTCTTAGGTAGAGCTGGTAGACTATGTAATCCTTGAACTCCTTATGCTTCCCTAGGAAACAAAGCAGCGGAAGAAGTACGCGGATGCAAGCGGCCGAAAATCATCTCCGCACTATTACCGTTAGCCTCTGCACACCTCAAAAATTGTCCGCGAAATCCGAAACCCATCACGAATTCTGAGGTGTCGGAGAAAGCCAACATACTTCGTCAAGCCTTCTCTCTCCCTCTTCCCACTAGGACACCATTGGCCAATTGATCTACCTCCCCGTAAAAAATAAGCCAACTTACGGAAATATCCTATTAAAACATCTTAGGCAACCTATAGTTCCAGGTAAAGTCTCGCAAACTGGTAAACAAATAAGCTCACCTCCTACAAATAATCATTTAGCAATGATAATAGCCGCCGAAGTCATAACTTACCGTTATACGGAACAGGTCATCCGAGCGCAACCACAGGATCTGTGTACAACCCAGCGTCAGTGATAGTATTTTGCTCAGAGGCGACAGCTTCATCTGAGACTACAATTTTGCGCGGCCTCCCATGGGATCGACGTTTTTCAGGAACCGGTTCCGCTCCTAGAAGAAGAACCTTTGACACGGTGGCGACAGCGCGAGGAACAGCATGTACGATAATATCCACAATAGCTGTAAGTCTTGTAGGGGTAGGCGTTACTGCTCGCTCTTCTGAGGCTAGAAAGGAATCGTCATCCATCTTGTCCTCATCCTCCTTTTTATATGGCGTAGAGTCAACGGTTAGAGTTACTCCGGTTTTCCAGCTAGAGTTAGTTCCTCGGCTGCTGTCGTTGAAGCTTTCATAACTCTCTGAGGTACTGCTTCCCTGGAGTGTTGAGTCTTCCGGTCCCTCTTTGTTGGTGGCATTGTCGGCTCCTCTCTCGTCCCAGCATCACGCTTTGCCTCTTCTGTAGCAACAGCTCTCGGCATCCAACTAGGGATAGACTTGCCACTGGTAAATAAACTACCATCTGCTATATGTGCATCATCGGCAGAGGTCTCCACGGAAGTGTGGCGGGTCTGCTGCCCCTGCTGGCCGGTGCGCTAATCACTGGCTATTGACTAGACTAGTCGCCGCTGTCTATATGCTCTTCACTGACTTCAACCGGGGGTGTAGCTGTGACTGTTTCCACAAATCAGAAATATTAGGACCAAAACGGGAGGAGTTCACTTCTGCAAAGATACGACTGTCAAGCAAAAAATGGAGAAGGCTGGTGGGAAGGAGGAAAGGCATAAAGAATTACTAACCAAATTTAATTCCAGACTTAGACCCCCTAATCCTCAACACTGGCTAACCCACGGTATTCAAGCGTCCCCCCGGCCCACCGATCCAAGCCCTAGAGCTCCGTCTTTATTCCCCTGAGAGCGCACACTCAAATCACAATCTCCCAACGAAATAAACTGTGTCTCGTCTTGGGAAACATCCATGCTCCATGGCCTATAAGTTTGCTCTCGGAAGGGAACCGTCAAGGGTGGGTATGAGCTATAGGTGGCCCTAGGATTGATTGTTGCCTACGCTGCTGTATGTGGTGTTTGTACGGCTGGACACTAGTGGCTCGGGGGTGCGCTAGTCCAAGCCCGCCCACTCCTGCATTAGTTCAGTTCTGGAATGGCTAAGGAGAGTTTCATGAGAGAATCCCGGTCTTGTGATAGCGGAGATGGGGATAAATCTCCCTTCTATACGATCAGTGCCCATATTTTCTGTGCCATTGAGTGATGGGCCTCTAAAGTTCTGACGCCCAATGACAGTAGAATATCCTCCTGTTATCGACGCTCCGCTAATGATTGAAACGTCTCCCGCCGAAATAACCAATAGGTTATCTGACATTGTTCGGAATCGCGGAACTGGATGCCGGGAAGGGGAATCCGGATTTTTTTCAACTGCCACCAGATTGTCCTGGCAGTGCGGAAGTGGTGGGCCCTTTTGCGGTCTGTAAGATGCCTCAGATGCCTCAGATACCAGAGGAGGGGCTAAAGTAACTTCAGGATCGATTGGTAGCGCCGCCGGTGGAGGTGCGTCTGTCGCTGGGTTGATTGGGAGAGGATGAGTAGCTCCCATATCGCGAGCAGCCGAACATTGGCTTGGTGATCCCAAGGGGTAGAATGCTAAAGCTGGTGGAGGTGGAATGGTGCTCGCGAGAGCTTGGAAAAATCCCTCCCTGTCAACCTCAATAGGAAGATCTGGATTCACATAAAATTAAATTTGATGCTTCTGATGCCTCTGGGCGGAATTCCTGTGGAGGGGAGGGATAATTACTTGCCTAAGTTCCTTCGGAGCAGGTCTCGCATCTATATCAGTCATCTCATGGTCACTCCCGGGCCCCTCCAAATGATCAGTTTTAATAAGGCCTCTAGTTCCTCATATGTCGGAGCTGTGCAGCGAAAGAGACAACCTAGCATTCGCGCATGAGCAGTGTTACCATCCCCTAGCCTTTGGGAAACAAAATATGATAGTGGTAGAGGCGACACAGGTCGTACAGGATTAGCCGCTGTGGAAACCATCGGAAACTCTCCAAAGTTATCCCTCGGATTACCAGATCTCACCCCTTGTGGCGACGACCCTGTGGACGAAAACACCGGTACCGGCGGCGGGGGCATGCATACCAGGCCAGCCGCTTGAGTAGAACTAGATGCGACAGTATTCTCCCAACTCACCTCTAATGAGAGAAATCTCGGGCTCCTATCCAGAGAAGCCCTCCTAATAGGCTCGGTGTTTGTCTCGGTAACAGGGGGGGTGCTTTGAGTACTGTCGCGAGATAAAGTATGGTTCTGACCTGCTGAAGGCCCATTGGCTAGAGGTGAAGCTTGAGATGAATCCTTTGCTGACGGGGGGGGATTGGTCTCCCGACGGCGACTTGGAGCTTGGCTCATTCTTGTGCCCGAGAAGAGGGGATAAATACGTGTTGGTGTTATAATAGAAAAAGTGGTGGGAGGAGCGGCGAGAGGTATATAAGCTTAAGAAGGAGGCTACCGGATTAGGGAGAAAGCTGAGGCCAACATGAGGGGTCTGGTTCTCATATGCTGATTCTTTCAGCCCGCTTCAACTCATGCGGATTTGGGTCTTTATTAGCATGAAGCTCCAGAATTGTGTCATTCTTAGGTGCAAGGGCCAGGGTTTAGGGCAGCTAGAAGCATTTGCCAAGAGATATTATACCCTTAATCCACCAACCCCCGAAACCCAAAAACCCAATCCAACAGATAGCCGTGCTCTTCCCAATTGGCAATGGGCTCTCCGAACCCGCCATTGATACTAGAACAACCAGCGCACACTCTTTCCCACGTGCTGTGTCTCCCAATGTTCATGCCTCTACCGGACGGCGATTACCATTGCTCATGGGTACCATAAGCTAAGCGCTCCAAGCATAATTTCGCTTAGCATTCATCTCCGAATATTTAGCCGAGGTGTTTTTTGTATGCGACTATCCGGGGTTGTTGCGATCTTTGTTGCCCAGGCTTTTGGGTTCCCGGTTATTGTTTCATGGAGCTAGTGCTTCTCACCCAAGAGTTTCCTTCCCCATTCATCGCAGTCAGATTTGGAAGGATCTTTCGACCTAAAACGTATCGCGTGTACACTAATGTCTAATAAGTCCTCGTACCCCTTCATAGCAACCAGAAGCAACACCTACTCATAATCCAATATTTGTTTAAAAATTAAGAAAAAGACTAGAAAACAATAAGGATAAAGTCTAGATAGAATCTACTAGTTGTAATGATAATGATGAAGGAAAAAGTAAAAACTATAGATAGAGAGCAGAATGTGGTAATGAAGAATGTGAAAGAGTTAGATACGATCCCATTAGCTTTTGCATGCTTCCTAGCGCGGAGCCTCTGAAGCAGGGCGACGTAGTTAAACCACAAGCGCGAATTAAGGCTTTCCCTACGGTTGCCTCGGGGAAGATTGTTGAGGTCTGCGGAGCTATCTCGAGAGGTAGGTGACCAATTGCCAAGGCTATTGCACAATAGTGGCAATACCGGTATCTCCTGGGCGGTCAAGACGGTGGGAAAATTGGTCTCATGCATTAGTGCAACTAAATTTGCCTTATATGGATAAGTAACACATCTGTAGGTTAGCTTTAGTCTGGGCCACGGAATAATGGGCTACTAGACTAGTTATACTTTTACTATCCTCGGTATTATTAGTAATCTGAATCGGCAGTAATGCATGAGACCAATTTTCCCACTGTCTTGACCGTCCAGGAGATAATGGTGGAAGGGATAAATGTGTAACAGTCCTAATTGAAGTAGTGCGACCGAGCAAGCGCCAAGAGTACCAATAGGACTCCAAGTGATATCATATGCATTCAGGATAAAAAGATAATTTGTAGTGATCTACAAGCACGATATTACATCAATGTGACTCTGCCAACATATCCTTTGGTTCAATAATTTCTGATTACATGGTGGGTTGGAGAAACCCGTTGCCAATTGGGCAAAGCATACCGGACCCTGGAAGGAAGCAATAGCATCAGGAAAAATATCTGATTCGCATCCTGAGCTTCCTGACTGCATCCTGGCTGCATCCTGTTCTTCCTGAAAAATGAAAATTGATTAAATTGGGAAAATAAAAAATTTAAAAATAGTGCAGTATAGTTTTTTTCTAGGTGTTGTAAATGGGAAGTCCGTAGCTTAATTCAGCAAGCCACAATTTAGATAAAATATAAATATTAGATATTTACATACTCAAATCATAAACAACTGATTTCGAGTAGATTGTACTTAACGGCAATATGATAGCTTTACTATTTTGGGTACATACTGGGATCTAAAGTCAAGTGGTCATTTTCCGCATAGAAAATTATATATCTTGATTAGTCACTCATCTGGCTACTTCATGGCTTCAAATTTTGGATATATACTGTTAACTATATAATGAATCTTGGTAAATAACGCGTTTTTGGATTAGATGAATTTAGTTTCCCAGGATGCAAAGCTGTATTACAGGAAGCTCAGGAAGCATCAGAATGCGGTCAGGAAGCACCGGATGCGAACCACATATTTTTGCTGATGGAGTACGGGGTTCTTGTGGGAGTGCGGAAACAGGTATTGCCGGTTGCTACGGCAGGGCGGGGCCATAGCTCCAAAAGTCTTCGGTCCGTGCACCTCTCATGACTTACATCACCCGTCTCCTTTCCCTGTCCCACAGATCACCACGCTTCCTACAGCTACAGCTCGCGTTCTTCATCAGCTACAGCTCGCGTTGTTTATCTCCCACCCACCACCCCTACAAGATTCTGGCGCCCTCATTGCATCACTGGGACATATCGGTGGTAACACCCCCCATGGCAAGGGCAGCGGCAATGTTACCAACACCACGAACGGCAGGAAGGCAGTACCGCTTCAGAAGCTAGGCTGGATTGGTGGATTTCTTTTGGCGTTTTTCTCTTGGGTCATTTCCTATCTCTCTCCTCTCGTGTTGTCTAGCTTAAACTCTATTATTCGACTTTGGCAAATTGGTTGGTTATCACTTGCTGAGTGGCTAGAAATGGTAATAGTGAAGCTCTGAAAGAGATCTTTAGGGTTTGTGGGCCGGTGGAATATCGTGGGCTGACTTAATTATCGCAGATATCTCATTAATTGGTTGGTAGCTTGGTGTTGTTTCTCAAATTTCACTATACCCATATAGCACACCTTACACTTTTATACCAAAATTCATATCTTCTAATTGTTAAAGTGGACAGGGGAAACAAGGTTGATCTTTCCCCCAAAAAACTAGTAGCTTAAAGCCTAGGGGTTGGCCAACAAGGGTGTGGTTTTTAAATAGAAATTTACCAATATTTAAAGTTGATTTGGATTTGTACATATTGAGATTGTGGTAGATATTAATTCCATCTAATACCTGATAGCAAGAACTCTGTTGAGGATAAAAGATGTATTTCACAAAGTATCAAGACTAGCATTAGTTATAGAATAGGGCAGGGCACATTTTGGCATAAAGGGGCCCAAATCTTACATAGGCTCTAGTGGTATTTTATTCATTCTCTCTGATCATCCCAGATCTGGGAGTCAACTCTACATATTCTGCTGAATATCTTTCTATTTTTTACATTTAAGCTATTATAGAGGCCTATGTCTGATATATGTGGAGCAAGACACTGGCTGGATATTGGGATGAACAAAAATAAAACAAATACCCTGCATGTAGTGGGAAAGTGAGAAGCGGGTCAGAATCATTACAAGATATATATATTTTGGAGTCCAAAATGCATCATTATGAACACTTATCAAGATCTCATATGATCCAAAATATGATGCCAATGTGACATGATATATGTTACTAGCGGCTTACCACTCGAAACTTCGAAGAGGGGGCATTTGCTCTTATTGGTCTTATATTATCTCTCTTTAGCCATTATAAAGCAGTTTCGCCTGTATCTTCCCTCACCCTCCCAGTGCCCATCCTCCTCCCCCCCTTTCCTCCTCCATCTGACACACTTCTAACTCCTATTCCCCCCCCCTACACACTCCACTCTTTGGTGATTACACTCTGCCTACCTGTCTATGGATGCCTCATTGTTATTGAATATAAACCTAAAGTGTTCTGTTGCCAAGGATACACTAATAGATTACATCTATGATCTGTTATCAGATCTCACTTTTTGATTTGTTGTACAGTACATAATAGATACTTAACAGAGTAGATGTAACTTCATAATAGTAATACCAAAACTTGAATGAAGTTAGATCCTCATGCATCAAGTTTTTTCAATTGATTGAAGGATGGCAAAAGATTTCATACTATCGAATTATCAGAAATTAGTATTAGTTAGTTATTAATAATAAATTCTATAATAGTGAGCTTGGTCTAATATACACTTGGTAATGGTTATGCAAATCTCGTATATTATGCTTTATAAAATATTATTCTTACTACCATTACTGTTATTATGAAATGTATATATCAGTATGAATTTCTTTTTCGTTTGCTACCATTTATTGTTTTGTCAAGTTTATAGTAACAAATATATTATTTCAACTATGATTTGCTACCGAGATTTTTGATATTTTCTATTTCGAATTATCTATTAATCTACAGTTTATTTCTTGTCCTTGTCTTATTATTATAGTTCTGAATTATCTACTAAAACGTGTTAACCATAAGTATATACTCTTCACTCTAAGTAACCTATTAAGATTTTTTGCCTTCTTTCTTATATGTATTTCTTGATTAAGATATCTGTATTCATCTTATTTTTGTTGGATTTTGTTTCTTAGTTGATTAGCTATTCGCGGTTATTTTACTCTAATATTCCAGTATTTTGAAGTCTCTCTTTATAATTAGTCAGGTTTTGCATTTTGCTTCCATACAAATTATTTAATCATACTTGATTTATATATCTGAGTATTTATGAATCTTGAGAATTCAAAATCATACATGCTACTAAACACCTCTGTGGAATTTCGTATATATTGAAGTCTACTACCGGCTTTTCACAATTCTCGTATCTTTTGAACTGATTTGATTAATACTCTGTATCTAGTTGTTAGGTGTTTTATATCTCAGAGTTCATGACTCTTTAGAATTCAAATTCCTAAGTTTAACTAAATACCTCGTCTTTAATTTACAAGATATTGAAGTCTAATATTAGCTTTGACAATTATGGTATCTCTTGTATTGATTGGATGAATACTCTCGTTCTAGTTGTTAGCTCTTGTAAATCGCAATTAAGAAGGGTGGTATTATGAGATCACGGGATGCTTAAAACCGTTAACACCTAATAGTATATACTCCACCCCTATTATATTCCTGAACCTATTAACAAATATAATTTCCTTATCTTATTCAATCTTGAAGAGGAGATTATGACATCTTATTAAATTGGTTACAAAAGAAATATCTCTCCTATTTATAGTATAATTACAAATATCATCTTATCATAACTGTAGTTATACAATTATCTGATTGGATTTAATAGAGTATACAAGTGCCATTGGTCCACCATTATTATCACCAAATATATTGGTCAGGATTTTACTACTTTGTGGGTGGTACCATCATTTCCTTATACTACTAGTAGACTGAATTGCAGATTGTAGTTTATCCATTGTCATCTGCAATACTTTGATTGACATAGTCTCTATCTACCAGTAGTTTTTCTATTTCCTAATACCCTTGAAGTCTAGAAATCATTAGTGTGAATATGCTTTAATTTACTTGTATATTATTCTGAATGTATAATAGTGTAGTATTGTCTTTAGTTTTTACTCCTTTCAGCCCATTATTGTCTTCAGCGGAGTATTTTGACTAAATGAATGACCTGCTTTACTCTCCATATTGGGACTTTTTCATAGTAGCTTAATGGTTTATATTTGGAAGCTCTAGAGCCTCATGTTTACTTATCCCTATTAGTTCTAGTTATCTAGATCTTCCTTGTTATTCAACAATGCTTAATCTCTGGGCTATGTCCCCTTACTAACACACATAGATACACAGTTTTGGACTAAAGTTTATCCAAGTCAAGTTAACTAACTTATATCATAATACACTTCTGAGTCCTTGACTATCCTCTACTTGAATTGAGTAATATAGTGAGATCTCATCATAGTTTTCTACCTCCAAATCAGGGGTAATCCCTTGGCTCCTAATTATATTCTCACTATAATAGTATGATATATATCTGCAGTACTAGCCAGAGGAAATTGTCCATTATGGTACTTGTCAACTGCTTTAATATTTTTTCTCACTTATAATATCTTTACAATTTCAGAGAACTCCTCATAAGAGTCATCTAATAGTTATATTTACCAAATAGCATACACTATTAGAGAAATTTATATTCTCTCTATTTGGAATTGGATTCTGTGCTTGAAATCATAATCTTAGTAGTTAACCTAAAATGGATAAATATACAATCTTGATATATTTTCTGACGTCTTAGTAAAAGAATAGTACCAATAGTGAGTGAAAATCTTTTCGTAAATCTTCATCTAGATTTAGTATAGACAAAATTTCAGCAATGACCACAATAGGGGCAAGTAGGTAGAAGTAAGAAAGAAATTTATAAAATGTCCTGAGAAGAAGAGACGAGATTTGATATAGGAAGAATAAATACTTTAGAGTGAAAACCAACTATTATATTATTAACCAAGATATATAATTTAAAAACTCTGGTAGATGTGAATGTATAAATACACATGAATATAAGTTGCGAGAATATTATCAAAATTATTGTGATATATATATTAATCAACTACAGGATTTATAAAATAATTATTAAGCAGGGATTAAGTTTTATAATAAATAAACTTGAATTTAAAACTGGGGTTCTGAGTTGTCTCTAGACAATATTATCTATACTCTCTTTTGATAATAGAATATATATTTGTAATGTTTATACTTCCTTTTTTATTCTCTTGCAAGATATATACTTTAATATACTAGTAGCAAGGCTAATAGATATGATGCAGTATATGTAAAGTTTTGAGTTATAATAACTGCTTCATATTTTAAGGCTATACACTTGAGTTTTTGAGATTCATATAGAACTAAAACCTTCAATAGAAGATAATATCTATCCGTTAAAACCATCTCTCATGTATCAGTAATTTCTTAATCTGGTTGTCTTAAAGTCTCTTCTTATTTCTCAATATTTAGTGTATTACATACTTGCCATTTGGCCCACTATTGCAATTTTATCAAGCATAGAATCTAGGTTGTTTGTTTTCTAAGGTTATATCTCAGGTTCAATGATTCTATAATAAAAACTAGGCTGTAATAACTAAGGTGGTGGTGTCATACTAGATCAACTATGGCATAAAGGAAATTTTAAATAGACATTTGCTCTTAGCCCTAGTCTTGATAACCATTTGGCAGTCACTTGACCTCCTTAGTAATAACTATATAGCATATGTTAAACTCAATATGCTCTGTTACTGACAATTTTAGTTAAACAAATAATATAAATCTATTTTAATTGAATTACAGTGCCTCGTCAGAAGTGTTCGTGATCTGAGACATGTTTAATTGCGGTTGCGCCATGTTGGGGCAACCGAGGGGTTGTCAACGGCGTGCGCGCGCGAGTGCATGATCAACCCTCAACCACCATCTTTTAACAACGGTCAATGATCTACTAAGTATATTTTAAAGTAACAAAATAATAAATAAAGCTAGCTAATACCTTGTATAACCTCCCCTTGCTTCCAATACTGCAGCTACTCTACCAGGCATTGATTTCCACAACTTTTCAAAAAACTCCTCAGGAATTGTCTCCCAAACCAAAGGTAATACTTGTGCAAGTCTCTTCTTAACAGCTTCTTTTCCTCCTGGGGTATCTCCAATCCTTGGATACTGCTGGTGTAATCGCTTTTTAAGCTCAACCCATACATGCTCAATAGGATTTAAATCAGGGGAGTAAGGGGGGTGTTCCACCAATTCAATAGAATTCCTCTCAAACCATGCCATAACACTAGAAGCCTTGTGAACAGGAGCATTATCTTGCTGAAAAAGAATATCTTCAAGTTGCATACCAAAGGAAATCATTTGATGAATTACAGGAAAAAGATGTCTTCTTAAGAGTCTAACATACCTGGTCTTGTTGATGTTTTGAGTAATAGGAACCAAAGGACCTTTTCTCTTACCCCAAAAGCACCCCCATACCATAAGCGAAATACCCTTATCCTTTTCCTTTGGGTGAACACAATCTGCAAGCCACTGCTCCCCAGGTTCTCTAAAAACCCACTGCAGCCTTGGATCCCTAGATTTCTCCACACTACACTCATCACTCCAGATGACTCTTTCAAAATCCTCAGCTGTCCAATTCCTATGAGCTGTAGCCCATCTTACTCTCTTAGCTATATGGACAGCTTTGAGCTTGGGTCTTGACTTGGCTAGCCATTTCTTGATATTGGCATCTCTGAGTACTCTATCCACTATAAATTTCAAGCTGTTAGAGAATCATGTTCCATCACTCAGGCTCGTCATGTAGGTAGTACCAACCAGTAGAAAGAGAAACACCCGGCGCATATTTATCCCTGAAATCAGATCTGTTCATTTTCCGGTTGGATTTGGCTGCCAGGATGATTGTGCGACGCTGTCGCTCGCTGAGAACAGGTGGGCGACCGGGGCGAGGAATATTATCCAGGGATAGACGCTCACATGCGCGAGTGAGAAAGCTTTTAATGGTTGACCATGGCTGGCCAATGATTTGAGCAACGAGAGCAATATTCCGGAGGCAGTGGAAAAATCCGATAGTCATGCCTTTTTCAACATTTGTCATTTCCGTTCGAGTAGTCTTTGGATTTCGCTTTTTTGGCTTTGATTTATACCCGGTTCGGTTAACCAATGGAATTTAGGATTATTGGTATAGTGAAAAGAAGCAGTATAGGGTCACGGTATTATTGTGGTGTAGGGCAGGGTCGCGATCGCGCTCGCGAGCGGTACTACTGAGCGGTACTATTTGGTGAGGTGGCATTTGGCGAGGTTGCTTAGTCAGCGATCACGAACACTTTTGACGAGGTACTGTACATAGGTGTCTATCCAAATCATATTAGAGAGCCAATGCAGCTATTACTTATAATAATAAGTCAGGTGGCACCATGTCAGTACATAGTGAGATTCCTGATATTGTGATGTAATGTATAGAACAACTGATGACACTCAATATGTGAGTTTAGACTTTTGGCAAAAAACATTCAACTAAACGTGATAAAATGAAAAACAAAAATATGGAATTACCCAATCCCCGACCTTGTACCACTCATATTATAAATAATATCAAAACTTTACTATATTCCATATATCTTCCATATAGATAACTCTCTTTTACTAGGAAAATAATTACTATTATTGTACTATGCTATACTGTAACCGGCACCTAGGTATCCGGAGATTCCCCAAGGAACATCTATTGATACTGAAGGACAGGAGGGGAAGCATCCATGCAATCTCTATAAGAGATATAAGAAACATGAGGGAATAGTAGACTGATAGCTCAACTTATAGTATATTTAGCAGAGTGTTCCTGTAAGGCTTAAGAGTTCGAATCCATAGGGGATCATGAACCCTTTTAATCCAAATAAAGCATAACCAAATATCCTGACCAAAGAGCAAATAACAGAATACAAAGCTATAGGAGTAGCGAAACTTGTAAGTACTAAACAAGGTCATGAAAGCGACAGGATATATCTTACAAAACAAGTAATGGAATCAAATATGCAAGGGATCGTTACTAATATACTAATCCAGTAATACATAGTAGGAAAGAACAGAGTATCCTAAGTGGAAATAAGGTGGGAAGGGAGTAAATAAGCGAGTAAAGGAAAGTACTGCCTAATAGGAAACTATAACAATAAGGAAGCTACAAGGTAGATATATGCATTACTAGGAAATCCAAAATAGGCAGTATCCAATGTCAATGTAGTCAATAGTAGAAATACTAGTGGCTTCTATTATATGTAGGAATAACTGTGGTTTTAATACTAACTTCCTCACAAGTGATTCAACTTTTAGTTATTCAGCTCATAGTTAGAGTCTCATTCCTGCTGAGTAATATTGAAACCCCTTCCAAATAAGACAAAATCACATTCAAAATTGTCACTCGACTATTGTATCAGAATACCTTCTGGGTTGAACCTAAAATGACACAGGGTCTAGCATGATAAAGAGAGTATTCTTCGGAAAGAGCTGGCCTTCACACAGTTAGCACCCCTTGGTGATGGCTATGAGAATGATCGAGCAGAACATTGGGGTCATGCTAGACTATTATCTGATGTAGAGCAAGTGATGATGGAATAGGTGATTATTCCATATATTGTAAGGAAGTGATCGAGCATGATGGATGCTCGAGTATCACCGAAGATGCTGGATTATCATCGAAGATTCGCGTTTATGCTATATCGCTGGTAGGAGGTATTCCAAGTCCGTTTCTGAAGCAGATATAGTTATGCCTATAAAGCTTAGTTTTGGCCAATCTCAGTATGATAACTCTCTGTTCTATGGTTATATCTGATCTCCAAAATTATTACGGATGTTTAAAAAGGGTAATAGGGAATTCCTTAAAATTCTGATTTTCTGCAACCTAATTCATTCAAATTCCAGCATCCTACTCCTCACATTCTGCAGTACTCATCAGCAAAACTGTTACCTTATATCGTGAGCTTCGGATGCACAAGATGCACCGGAGGCCGAAAAAGTAAACTATCATTCATGACATAGGCTGATGCCAAGCCTATATGAGTGATCAACCGCCTACCCACCCAACTCTTCAGGATGCTTAGGACGAAACCGCTATATTCCGGAGGAGTTTTGATACAGACTTTCATCTTCCAGAAGGCAAACGATTCAGCATTTAATCTTCCTGAAGTCTTCCCGGAACCTTCATATTTATGACCATTTCTTCTGGTAGCCAAGAGTCCCCCCTTTACCTGCCTCTGACCCAGGTCAGAATACTTGTTTTTGTAAAGTCCTCTTAAATTGTCTTCTATTCTATATCTAATTCTAGTACTACTTATTTATATACTAGCACTTATTTATATACAAGCCTGCCCCCCCTGCCAAACCTCATCCGGGTACCCCATGCTAAACAGACACCACTATCATGGATTTTCAATACGTTGCAACTAACCTTATACTGTTGTGTAGCTAGAGACGGGGCCAACAACCTCTGGCAAACAGAATTTGAATCTGTGATGCAGTTGTGGAGATATGTGCTGTCTAGTCAAAATCCTCTAGCATTTAACCTAATACCCACTGCATAGGGGACAGCAGCTTCATCAGCTGTGATCGTAGAGGGACGAACAGTAAACTATTAGGTAGCTGGCGTCAAGCCCAATAACCTCTAATAAACAGAACTGGAATCTGTCATGTGGCTGTTAAGGAATCTGCCATCGAGTGAAAATCCGCCAGCTGAGTGCCTAATACTCTCTTTAACCGAAGTTAGTAACTTCCTGAGTCTTGATGCAACAGGGATGAACCCTATACGATTGTGAAGCCTGCAACAAGCCCGACAATCTCCAAAATACAGAATTGCAATCTGCCACATAGTTGAGATGTAATCAGCTATTGAGTAAAAGTCCACCAGCTTAATACATAATACTCCCTTCCACAGAAGTCAGTAACGTCCTGAGTCTTCATGCGACAGGGACGAACCCTATCTCATTGTAAAGCTAGGGACGACCTGAACAATCCCCAGCACATAAAACTGGAATCCGTCTTGTAGTTGAGTAGTAATCAGACATCGAGTAAAAGTACGCCAGCTTATTAACTAATACTCTCATCCATAGAAGTCAGTAAGCTTCCTGAGTCTTCATGCGAGAGGGACGAACTCTATACCTTGGTGAAGCTAGTGAAGACCCCAACACTCTTGAGATAACGGAATCAGAATCCGGCGACTGGTTGAGAGCTATCAGCTATCGAGTAAAGGTTCGCTAGCTTAATACCTAATACTTCCTTCCACCGAAGTGAGTAACTTCCTGGGTTTTCATGCGACTGGGATGAATCATATACCGTTGTGTAGCTGGAGATGAGCCCGATAACCTCCATGTGAGATATCCAATATCGGCCTTGAAGTTGTGGAGGAATCAGGCATCACGTTTTGAAATTGCGAGTGCTATAACTCTATCAATAATAGTTAGGGAGGGATCAATCCTAGACCAGTATGTTGCTGGTAGCGAGCCCACTGGCAGTATGATTCAGGTATTAGATTCGTGATCTGTGATGTGGTGGTGGAGGGGCCTTCAGGGCTACGCTGGTATTGAGAATATTGAGGGTTGTATATGATGTGAGCAAATTGTGGAGTTGTGTTGGGTCAAGGGCTAAGTGCTGAGAAACCAGTATGAAGTAGAGAGTGTCCTAGCAATCACTCGCTTGCAGAGTGGAGTGAACTGGTATTTTCACTTGCTAAAAGATCCTGTTCTGAAAATAGAATACCTTAGTGTCCTTAGCACAAAATTACCATTACGAGTAGGGTGGATTTCTGTAACAAACCCAGTATGGTTTGTAGGGTTTCACAAGATATCACTCTTGAATATCTTTGAGTTTTGGGTATTTTACATTATGACTCTCTTTCGTTATGAGATCTCACATATAAGTCAAGTAAGACTCATATTTAGTTGAGTAAGTTTATTTGATTAATGACTCGCTTGAGTAATATGAAGTTATGTTTTCACATGAGTCATAATAGGAGACTCATAGTTATATTTAAATTAATAAGCAGTTGTAGAAAGAACTATATAAGGAGCGCGAGCAGAGGATAGTTAGTTCTTTATGCAACTTTTCACTGTTATTTTCTATCTAAGTTATATTATGAGAATACGAAATATCTTTATTATATTCTTGATTATATCTTACTTCTTGAAGTACGTCATTCGTTATTATCATGTTATCAGGGAGCCTAAGATATTAGAGAGACTCGGCACTTCAAGTTGAAGTATTAAGATCAATATAAAGACTAAGAGTCTGGACTACTAAGACTTAGCAAGTAATGACTGGTCGTTACCTGTTACACCACTACGATAGGAACGCCTTGTAATACTTGGTTGCGTCTTGTGCAACACCTAAGGACAAAATAGCGGACGATCACTCAGATACAGAAGTATCAGATGCTGGTACCGAACAACCACCCTTAAATCTCCCTGAAGCCTTGGGAGAAGCCCTTAGTCAAGCACTCTCCAGCGAACGCTCCCAAGGACCAGCTAGCCCAACCACAGGATAACCAGCATCACTAGTGCCATCAGAAGAGACAACCTTACCAGCAGATACAAGAAGAAATGCCATGGCTCTATATCAAGGAACAGCGGACCCAGCAGCCGGACCGGCAGGATGACCTGTGGTAGAACCACCAATAAACCTGGTTGGAATGTCTGATGAACTGATACCACATTTTGCTTAAACCATAAGAGGCATCAATAATACGCAAGAATTAAAGGTCAAACCACCGCCGGAACACAAGGGAGAACAATGATTATTACGGACATTTATAGTACAATGTAACTTGTATATTGAAGCCACCCAGGTTACTACCAACAACGAAATAATCACTTACACTTAATCTCGACTCAGGGAGGCAGCAGTGAAATAGATCACTCCATATACGGAAGGAATAAGAACAACTAAATGGACTACTTGGGACTAATTGATCGAAGAACTTAGGAAGCAATTTGCAGATATGGATGCGGAAAATACTGCAAGGACCAAAATACAAAGCATGACTCAAGGCAAACGAACAATCACGGATCATTGGAATGAATTCCGGTTAACGGCCATGGAGGAGAACCATGACAATAAGACCACGCAAAGATTATTTCTTATAGAAATTAATAGTATTGTGCAGGAAGCATGGGGACCAGATAATCACGAAGTCGACGATCTGGAAGGACTGACAGATGGGGCCATCAAGAACGAAAACTATATCAACTTCCTCCGGAACATACAAACGAAAAACAATACAACTCAGGTCACCAACAAACCAAGAAACACCAATGGCACCTTTCAACTAACTCCAACACCTGCATCAGGAGAAGACCCTATGGACTTAGCTGCTTCTAGCAGTAGAAGATAGCAAAGACTGCCTCAACAAGAGTTTAGAAGACGCATGGGGGAATTATTATGCATCACATGTGGAAGAAATGAACATATGATCAAAAAATTGTCAAAGCAAAGAATCGGTCCAAAACCCTACTATCCAAACAATGGAAACTGAGAAAACAAAAGAACGAATCCAGGAGGTTTTAAACGAAGACTGTGACCAGTAAAAGGTGGTCTGAGGGACATACCACTAAAATCCATTGGCATATCAAATTTACAAATGGCAATCAATAACATAGCAATACTCGAACTCGAATCAGGTAATCTTATGTTAAAACTAAACATTCACCACGGGAATGAAGAAATGTCAATAAACGCTATGATCGACTCAGGAGCTACAGATGATTTTATAGACCGCAGCTTCACCATAACTCATCAAATACTACTGAAGAAAATCATAACACTATGAGATGTCTACCTAATGGATAGAACGATTAGCGAAGGTGGGCCAATTACGCATATAGCAGAAGTATTCATGCAAATAGGGCATTACCAGCAAATTATTTCCTTCCTAGTAGCAGACTTGAGGAAATATGAGGCAATTCTAGGGATAACGTGGTTATGAAATTACAACCTAAGAATTAATTGGGGAAAGGAAGAAATTGCCTTCGATAGCAAGATGTATAAATATATCTGCTTAGACAAATCTCCGTCAGTATTCGCAACATGAGAAAGACAAGCAATCAAAGAGAATTTTAAAAAAAGAATTCTTCAAATGAATACTAAGGACCAGAATAGTCTGTTAACAAATCATGGTCAAAAAACTACATAAGGAGGCAAAAATCCTGAGAAAAAGGCTCTAAACAAGCAGGGGGACACGACCTTTAGGGCCTGGAAAATACTACTCTACCACCAAAGTGACAAGCCTTAATTGGGACGGGAATATCAATAGAACTCCCCTTAGGTACATATGGATGCATAGCGCCAAGAAGTGGATTAGCGACTAGATATAAAATAACTATCAATGCTGGGGTCATCAACAGTGACTATAGAGGAAAGGTACAAGTTTTGCTTGTAAACCTCTCCTACACAAATTATGAAGTTCGAAAAAAGACGGGATTGCCCAACTTATTGTAGAAAAGATCTTCCTCAATTAGCTGCTGGAAGTAGAGGACCTTAAAACAACAGTGAGAGCAGATAAAGGCTTTGGCAGTACAGGCTCAAATGACCCTTATATAAGCAATGCTTAGGTCAGCAATTTCGCACCAAAGCAGACTTGCTTAATAAGACATTTGGGCAAAAACGAAGCAGAATTATCCCTTGAAAATACGCAAAAGGCTTTTAAGGCTAGTCTTAAACGAATTACCAGCCATGGCTGGGAAAAGATTACTAAGCATTTCCTAACTATGGTGGGGAAAAGATTAGAGCTAATCCCAAACGAATTCCCAGCCATGGCTGGCAAATAGAGGGGTGGAAAAAAGAGTTACACAAATTCCCAGCCATGGCCGGAAAAGAATTGCCAAGCTAAGCTAAACGAGAATAATTCGGCCAACAAGGAGCTAAACCTAAACAAATTCCCGACCATGGCCGGGAATCATATACAAAGTCATACTAAGCCTAAACAAATTCAGTGCCAGGGACTGGAAAAAACTCGACGGCAAGAAACGAAGAATCATCCGCCAATGATAGCATTCATAATGGCAGGAACCTTTCACAGTATACACCAAAGAAAAGAAATTACCGATATTTGCAAATGGGATGATACCAAGTTGTCATTAGCCGCGACCACTATCAGTACGGAAATAGCTCTAAAGAAAGCAAAAGGAGAAGATCCATAGCATCTTAAACAAACAATCCCAAAGGAGTACCGTAACTACTTAGACCTCTTCGAACAAAGAGTTCGAAAGGATTTACCACTTCATTGAGAGGTAGACAAGACCATCGACCTCGAAGAACGGAAACAAGCCCCATTTATGAAATTATATCCACTAAGAGAACAAGAACTAGAAGCCTTCCGGAAATATCTAGAAAAAAACTTGGAAAGAGGATGGATTAGACCGTCATTATCCTCAGCTGGTGCAACTATCCATTTTGTCAAGAAAAAAGATGGAGGGCTACGCTTATGTGTAGACTAGCGAGGACTTAATACGGTCTCTAAAAAATATCCCCTACCACTTATCAGCGAAGCACTCAAATAGATTACACATAGCGAAGTATTATACCAAATTGGATATCAAGGATGCTTATCAACCCATCCGAATTAAGAAAGGTGATGAATGGAAAACTGCTTTTAGTATCAGATATGGAGTCTTCAAGCACTTAATCATGCCATTCGGGCTAGCTAACTCCCACGCAACCTTTCCAAGATGAGTCAATAGGGCGGTTAGCAAATTTCTCGATATAACATGCATTGCTTATCTGGACGACCTACTAATCTATTCGGACACCCAGGAACAACATAAAAATGATTGTAAAGGGATCCTTGAACAGGTAAAAAAAATTTGAGGTACCGCACAAACCTACTAAATGCAAATTCCATAAAGAGGAAACTGAATATCTAGGATTTGTTGTCAACAAAAATGGAGTAGAAGTGGATCCAGCCAAAACTGATTCAATCGAAGAATGGAAAACACCAATCTTAGTAACAGGAGTTCAAAGCTTCACGGGATTCTGCAATTTCTACCCAAAGTTTATAGAAGGATTTAGTCAAACACCAAAACCCCTCTATGGCTTAACCAAAAACGGTTGCAAATGGTTATTGGACAAAAGGGCTGATGAAGCCATCCAGACACTATAAAGAAAAATTACCTCAACACCCATACTTCAAGACTTCTATCCAGACAAACGATGTCTATTAGAAACGAATGCTTCCAACTTTATTTGTTCAGGAATGCTTTCACAACAAGGTTAAAAAGGACTCTGGAAACCTGTTGCTTACCGATTAAAGACAATGAGCAAGGCTGAATGTAACTATGATATACTCGACAAAGAACTATTAGCAGTTGTTCAAGGACTAAAAGCATAGAGAAAATACTTGAAAGGAAATTCCCATACTACAAAAGTCCTAACTGGCCATTGCAATCAGGTACCTTTCATGATAAGTAAACAACAAAACCGACCACAAATTCGTTGGGCAGAAGAACCTAGCCAGTTTAACTTCAAAATCCAATACCGTCCAGGAAAATTAGGAGGAAAATCAGATACATTAACCAGAAGAAAAGAAGACATATCAGAAAGCCAAGATGAATGAAGAACCCAGTGATAAAGAATATTACTTCCAAAAGAAAAATACTTTTGGCAAGAATAGGACTCTGGATACGAATCCATGGAAGAAATAGCCACAACCTCCACGACCAAAATGCCGACACTAGTAGAAATTTAAAATGAAACTATGCGTGCCCCACAAGTTGAAAAAATATGGAACGGACTGGAAATGGGAGATAAGGAATACCCAGGAGAAGCCCTAGGATTATGCGAATGGAAGGTTGCATATTTGTGGTATGATAAGAATATATGGTTGCCAAACATCGAAATGATTAGCACAGAAGGGATAAGACGAAACCACGACACCCCACAAAATAGACATGGTGGGGGAGGAAAAATATTAGAATTTATGCTAAGGATATATTATTGGCCAGGGATGCGCAAAGATATAAAGCAATATATGAAAAATTGCGACATATGTCAACGTATAAAACCAAGCTATTACACGCCTTACAGATTACTCAAACCCCTGGAAATTCCATATATACCATGGGAATCAATTAGTATAGATTTCATTACAGATTTACTAAAATCAAACAATTATAACATCATATTAGTTGTTGTAGATCGCCTAACAAAAATGGCTCATTTCATCCAATGTCCTAAGGATCTAAAAATAAATGAGTTGGTACAGCTCTTTGTACAGAATATCTTCAAACTTTACGAACTACCCAAAAACATCATCACCGACAGGAGTTCTATCTTCACATCAGACTTCGGGAAAGAAATAACTCAACAAATGGAAGTCACATGAAAGTTAAGCACAGTATTTCACCCACAAACTGACGGACAAAGGGAAAGAGTGAATGCAATATTAGAACAATTCCTTCGAGGATATGTGAACTATTCCCAACAAGATTGGGAACAATGGATAACATTTGCCATATTCGTCTACAATAATGGACTGCAAGAGACAATAGGAACCAGCCCATTCTACGCAAATTATGGCTATCACCTGACACATGAAACTATGAGTCAAGAGACAATGAGGACAATCATACGACGTGAAGATATGAATCAACTTCATGAAATCATAAGACTGGAAATCATAGAAGCTCAGTATAAAGCAAAGGAAAGTGTTGATAAATACAGGAAACCTGATCTAAGACTAGAGTCTGACGATAAGATATGGCTAATCAGTAAGGATATACGGACTACAAGACTATCCAAAAAATTGGATTACAAGAAATTAGGACCATACACGATAAAAGAAAGGATAGGAGAAAATTCTTGTAAATTACACCTCCCTTGCTCGGAAACAATAAATATTCAGTCTTTCATATCAGCAAACTCGAGCTTTATTCAAATAATGCTTTACCATCACAACAGAAAGAACCACCCCCTCCTATTGAGATAGAATGGGAAGAAGAATTTGAACTTGACAAAATCATCAATTCCAGACTCCACAGAAACCCGGTTCAATACAGAGCCAAGTGGACAGGATACCCTCCCGAACACAATCTCGAGTGGTATCCTGCAGATAACTTCAATAAAGCCTTCTCATCAATTGAATCCTTCCTCCGGGAACACCCCACGAAACCACAAGACCTTGGACATCACAATCTACCTCTTCCCCAAAGGAGAAGTACATGACGAACCTCAAATGACCAATGAAGATTGAGTCAATCTGGCAGATATCCGCTCCAACCTAGAATTGTACGTCTCTGAGGAAGAATTGGAGAGGGGTGTGAATATCAACCCCCGCAAACAAGCCTGGCTGTCCTGGATAGCATGTTACCTTCAGGCCTGTCAAGTCCACAAATCAGACAAGGATGTGGCTAACTACCCAACTCGGCTATATCTGGAGAAGAGCAGGGTAGAATGCTACAACGACCGATGCCGAGACTACTATACAGCAAAGAAAGCAGCAGGATATTATCCCCGTCCAGACAGAAGTTGGGTTGAGTATGTTCTGAGTACAGAACAGCTGAGAGAGGGGGTCAAAAAATCCTGGCCCAAGAAACCGAAGGAAGTCAGTTGGGAAGACAACGGGCAGAATCAGGATTGGACCACCACCTCCCTATAGACGATGATAATGGCCCTGCATCAACAAATTGACGAGATGCAGCAAAGGGCAGATGAAGCCTCAAGGGCTGCAGAGAAAAGAGAGCACAGTTGGGCAAAAAGTGCACGAAGACATGTGGTGAAGGTCAACATCTTAAAACACAAATGGACCGGACTCCACAGAGCATTAACTGCCACTCAGACGGCTGAAGCACTATTGACTAAGCCAGTGGAAGACCTGAAGACAGAGTTAGAGGCAGACAAGAAAGGGAGAAGCAGATTGGAAAGTGCTGTGTGAAGGACTGGAAGAGAGATGCGTGGGATTACCAATATGCTACTTAATACTATTGGAAAAGAGAAGAATGTGAGCCCGGAATATTTGGTAATGGTCTAAGGGACTTCGGCCTTGGAAAGGGGTAGCTAGTGTTACAAAGCAGTTATGGTTTGTAGGTTTTTACATGATATCACTCTTGGATATCTTCAGGTTTTGTGTATTTCACATCATGACACTGTTTAGTCATTATATCTCACATATGAGTCAAGTAAGACTCATATTTAGTTATGTTAGTTTAGTTGATTAATGACTCGCTTGAGTATTATGAAGTTATGTTTTCACATGAGTCACGATAGGAGACTCATAGTGATATTTGGATTACTAAGCAGTTGTGGAAAGAACTATATAAGGAGTGCGAGCGGAGGATAGTTAGTTCTTTATGCAAGCATTCACTGTTATTTTCTATTTAAGTTATGTCATGAGAATACGAAATATCTTTATTGTATTCTTGATTATATCTTACTTCTTGAACTACGTGATTCATTATTATCTTGTTAGCAAGAAGCCTAAGATATTAGAGAGACTCGGGACTTCACCTTGAAGTATTAAGCAGAATATAAACACTCAGAGTCTTTACTAGTAACACTTAGCGAGTAACGACAAGTTATTACCTATTGCACCACTATGATAGGAACGCCCTGTAACACTTTCTCACCAAGCCTCCACACTAACTTCATTCTCTTTGTCAAGATTACCTCCTTTCTTAGTAGCGGTATGAGACGAGGCTTGAAAGACCTCCAGAATTTGGCTATTGTCCAGGGGGTATTCTGGAAGGATAGTAGATCCGTGGTTTATCCAGATTGATGATGGTGTTGCGTAGTCCGTCCAGAAGCACAGGAGGTAACCTACTATAGTAACAAACCTCAGGACACACTCTTGTGTGGGAACTTGCCTCCCAATGCTCTGGACGCACAGGACACAAATCTTGCACCCCTTGTGTCTGGATGCATAGCTGATGCACTGGAAGCAACTTAATTTTTTACTGATGCTCTCACCATCAGCCTTCTGAACTCCCTCTTCTCCGAGTAACACCTCCTCACATTCTGCTCTCTCCAACTCTGTCAATCCAACGCATGCCTTCGTGAGCATAATGAGGCGACCAGTGTTTGACTCTAGGCGGGTTCTTTTTTTGGTAACCCTATCTCTAGCTACAGCGAATGCTTGCTCAGATGGAACCCCGTATTGTACTGTCAATAATGATAAAATATATAATGATCAAAAGAGTGTACCTGGTTGAGAGAATAGCATGATAATCTCATGCAATGAATCCTAAATTTGGAAGCTGATGTGTATGCCTCGTCCACAATTGGATAATATTCATATTCCTGTTTACTCGAAGTTCACGCAGGTAGATATCAACTTCTGATTCGACAAGATCTTTATCAAATTTATCCTCAGAGGAACCAAAAATTACCTGTAGAAAATGGCTACGGCTTTGGTGTGTTTGGGAATCTTGACTATTCAGTACTGGGACAATTGATAATCAGGATATTGCACTACGCATCATCTGATTCCTGGGGACTTGGTCTGAGAGTCGCACATACTCAGTATTGATAATCTGAATAAATTTCTCTTTGACATTCTGTATCCAATCGGATTCTCATTGCAAATCACGAAATACTTGTACCTTCATTATCGGGGCTAGTATTGTTGTGATTACTTATCCTGTATTGGAGTCTGTCATCAACCAATATTGATTTATCTTCTGCTAAGTATCATCAGCCGCACCCCAAATCTTAATGCTGGCAGAGTGCAGATCCTGAGTACATTGATGGTCTCCATCCCTTTCAATTAATTCATGTCGGGAGTTGGGTAGAAACTGATGCAATGGGAGCTGTGGGCTCAACGTAGTATAACTGGAGCCACTAGCAAATTCTGTAGGATCCACGACAAGTGAGAGTACGTTTTCTATACCCTCCAAAGTACTCCCCTCGAGGTGTGAGTAGATACAGGGAATCTGCGGTTTGCTGAACTCAGGAGAATTGTCAATTGCAAGAAGACGTTTGAGTGCGGGACGAATGTATAGAACTTATTGTATGATCTCATAGGTGGAATTCCGTCAGATATGAGCATCAAGAATAGGAACTAATCTGTTAAGTCTCTTTCTCTGGACATAGTCTTGAAAAGACTCTAATAGGATGTTGAAGGATCAAATTTGCGTGAGGATTTCCCGTAGCTTGCAGAGAGTGGTTGCACGGTCAACTCCAGTGGTATGAAGATCATATTGATCATCATGTCCGAGAGCAACTTCCCTTTCCTCCGCTTCTGACCTCGGGGTTTTCAATACTGTTTGAGTAGTTAAATTTAATATGTGTGCCGAACATCTTATCTGAATATTCTCCTGAGACCAGTCTCGCCTTTCTAGCTCTAAATCCAAGATGTCATTAATCATGGTTGCATTGTCAGCGGTAATGCAATTACTGACCTCTATAATACTATAAATATTCAACATGTTCACTAGAACATCAGCTATATTGCCTGCACTGTGTGATTATTTCAATTGCTTGAAGCCAATTAAAGTATTGAATTTTTCCTATCGCCATTTGATCCACTGTGCAGTAACAGCTAAAAATGGAACTCTATTGCATGAGGTCAAAGCATCAATTGTGAGGTTGACTTTGGCACCCCAGAATATGTATGTCTGAAGTCTTACTTTTTGGCGCTCCAAGAGATCCTGGTATAGGTGAGTTTGAATATCGCGCTTGATAGTCTGCTGAGATACTATAGTCGCATTTCCATTTCAATGGATTATTAGTGATCGAAATACTTGGCTTTCCACTACCTTAAAGCTAGACTTGATTGCAATTATCATTACTGCAATTAACTTTCTGTATTATAGAATATCAAACAACTGTCCAGGTGGACAGGCAGCTCCCGTATTTCTGGCTGATGTGAGTGGGATAACTTCTACTCCCGTCATCAGAGCAGTGGTTACCAACCGACAGCTGATGACAGCCTTGTATTTGGTTTCCGGAGATGGAAGCCGATTATGCCGAGTTCTCTGCATAATCAGCAAGCAATGTGGAAGTTGTGGTATACTAGGGGTTATAAGATTTCCAACTATGCCAATAATGACAGCAGTAAACTATCTGTCTTCCAGACTCATCATCCATGGTCTCACAAATAATCAAACGCTTCTTATATAGTTAGATATTGAATCGCAGCTCATGTTTTCACCTGATTGTACGTCTATTCAATAGTTCCCCTAAATAGAATACAACACCTATTAACTCTGCTCAAATTACATGAAGAGAATAAGATTTACCTCATTGTCCGCTCAAGGTCTCACAGTATCCTTAGATTGCTAGAGACTCAGAGGAACTATTCTGCTCACTTGTTCCATCTGAACTAGTTTCTGCAACCCGCCAGTTCACCTGAGAGGATGGAATCGATAACATTTCAAATTAGTTAAAGTGATCCAAAAAAAAAGCAATTGATTCTGAAGTGAAAACTTGTGGGAAAATAGTGATAAAAATATGCGGGGTAATGGCTGACTAACCCTGGGCGACTGGTGATGTCACCCGATTAGGAATAGATCTATATCTAGCCGAGTAATCGATCATGATCAAGTTTAGTCGACTTTGCTGGAGCTTGATTGACTATGATAGAGCAGCACTCATCAGCAAAAACAGATTATATGTCAGAAGCACCGCCATTGCGTCCAGAAGCCGGCGGCTGCAATTTTTGCGTCCGGAGCGTCTGGAGTATCTGAAGGTAGGTTTCCTACACTAAGGTGCTTCCAGAAGTAGGTTGCGACACTAGGCTACCTCCAGTGCTTCTGGATGCAATTCACAACACCAGTCTGCATCTGAATCAACCACTCATCCAATCTGCTTCCAGAATAGCCTTTAGTTAATTGCCGCCTTCTGGATAGCTTTCCGGCCTTCTCTCCTGCTAAGAAAGAGGCTAATCTTGGCAAAGAGAGATGGGCTAGTGTGGATCCTTGGTGAGAAAGCCATTGTACTGTTAATCTTAATATTACACCAATGATACTAAGGTATCCTATTTTCAGAACTTGATCTTTCAGAGAGCCCAAATGCCAGTTCACTCCAGTCTGAAAGTGAGTGATAGTTAGGACACTCTCTGGTGTTGTGATTTCTCAGCACTTAGCCTCTGACGCGATGCGACTCTGCACTTTCATTACGGCACTTTCATCACCCGCTCCATAGTCTCAACACTGGCCTCCCCCCAATTCTTCACCACTACCACATACCAGATTCTGGATCTGATACCTGCATCATACTGGGCCCAATGCCAGCTATACATAGGGATAGGATTCATCCCTATGCGATCAATACCCCGGAAGTTGCTAGCTTCTGTGAAACTACTAAGCTGGCAGAATTTTACTCAATGGCTGATTTCTCCACAACCACAGGGTGGATTCCAATCCTGTTTGCTAGAGGTTTTTAGGCTTATATCTAGCTACACAATGGTATAAGGTTCGTCTCTGTGGCATGAACACTCAGGAAGTCCCTGAACTCTGTGGAAGGGTTATTGGGTATTAGGCTGGTAGAGTTTTACTCAATGGCTGATTCCTCCACAACCACTGGACGGATTCCAATTCTGTTTGTTAGAGGTTATTGGACTCCTCTCTAACTACACACCGGTATAAGGTCTATCCCCATCCAATCAAAGCTCATGAAGTTGCTGTCTTTTGTGGAAGAACTAGGCTGGCTGACATTTACTCGATAGCTGATTACTCCACATCCATAGGACAGATTCCAATTCTGTTTCCTGGAGGTTGTTGGACCTATCGCCAGCTACACAAAGGTACATCAGCAAAAAAAGAAATCTGTCTATTGTGCTCCACGGTGAGCCAAGTCGTTGAGTTTTACGTTTTGGCTAATCGGGAGTGACCTCAGTTAATCACGATGCTTCCAATTGTGTCCCCTAATAATCAGATACAAATCTTAATTTTAGAAAAATATGAGCTATTTTTATCAATATCTCATGGACATTTTACATTACAAAGTTGTATGTTATGAACTCAAATTTGTCAACTTTGGTATGTAAAAGGTCCGTGAGTTCTTAATAAAAATTGCTCATAATTTGCAGAAAACGGAATTAATATCATCCGCTTTACTCAAAGGAGTGGGATTTTTAATATCGCGATCATAGGACTCACAATGTGCCAAAACATAAAACTCAACGACATGAGGCACAGGGGGGCAGGCTGTTTTTTTGCTGATGTATAAGGTTCATTCCCATGCTATCAAAGCTAATAGAGTTGCTCTCTTCTGTTGAGGAGGTGCCGGGAGGAGTTGCCCAGAGGAGCATGAGGCAGGGAGGAAAACCTGGAAGCTTGACTATAAATAAGTACTAGTAGTAGTAGAATGAGACATAGAATTGAAGACTATTTAAGAGACCTTTAGAAGATCTAGTATTGTCACCTTGGTCAGAGGTGGGTAATGGAGGCCCTTTAGGGTTATCTGAATACTTCCAGTAGATTGAGTGTTGCGTCCAGAATTCCTTCTGAAGATTGTGTATTGCGTCCTGTGCTTCTTGAAGTTGTGGTACTACATGTGCTTGCGTCTGAATGCATGTTTAGCACTACCCCTACATCTAGAATCGCGGTTGACATTTTGAGTGTCCTGAGTGTCTGAAGCACAGGACGCTCAGAATACATATAATTATTTTTGCTGATGCTTATGCTCAATGAAATCAAGCTAATCATTACCTATATGCTGGATCAAGTTGTAATCGAGGAACCTCTATGATCGTAGTGATCGAGCAAGCAATTGTCGACTAAAACTCAATCATGATCCAATCGTAGCCATCACTAGCACAACTAAATCTCTGCCATTAACCATTACTTTCTTAAATCTCAAAATAGGTCAATGGACTATGTCAGCATGTCCGTACAAGTCATGAAGTCAGTCTATCCAGGATACTTTGTCCATTTTGGAGAGCACTAGCCTGGAGTAGTATAGATAACCAGTCCAATCTACATGAGATAGAACTAGCCGGCAATTTGTTTCTTATTAATTGGCTTATCATCAGTCAGATTATTCAAAGTAATAGAGTAACAGGGTTTATGTGAGTAGAAAGATATATATGAACTATTTCGATAGTGACTAATAGCTATTGCAATTGGCTATTTAACATCTTCTATCAGCTTCCAAGATTCGATTTGAGGTAGTAAGAATTCCTGCTTCCGCTCTCTCAAGTAAAGTATATCTTGGACAGCTTCTCCTAGCAGCTGGGTAAGTGAACCACTTACAGGAGGTACTTCATATACTTCACAGTAAGTTTTTGAAACTATGCCTATGGTTGGAAATACTCCGCTACTTGCATAGAAAAAGGTATAGGGGTGTAACCGAACAGGTTGCTATATTTGTCCATCCAGTTTGGGAGAATGATTCCAATATTAGAGTCCAAGAACAATCTTGCAAGAATTGAAAGACTACTACACTCATGATATCGGAACCAATTTATGCCTCCTTTCAACTGCTTCCCATGAGTCCATGTAGTAACTTTATAGGGATTAGTTAGTCGACCTCAAGGCCATTCGCCTTTGAGTAGAGCTCTTCAGCAGTGATCTTAGCAGTATATCAGTTGGGAATCCCTTGTGTTACTGCTTCCTCTAGTGAACTATTCTCCTCTCCCAGCTTGTCAACTACATCCTCCTTTTTCGCTTAGGTCTCCTCATCTCAAGTTGAAACTGGAGACTCAATACAAGGTATTCTATAGGTAATTTCTCCCATGAATCTGATCCTAGTCTGGTCAGGCACCTCCAAGTTGACAGAGTTCTTATAGTATCTTTCAGTCTTTTTAACCAATTATGTAACCATCTATGGCCTATAGTGCTTACCCACCAGAAAATATATCTTATCTAGTGTTCGTTACGGGGCCTTCGAGGCCGCGAAACACAAGGGTCCAAGGTGAAATTCCCCTCCTGGGCCCGGTTGCCTGCCTGCAGCGTGCATATTTTTCGCCATTCCTCTCCACTCTCCGGGGCTGGGACCCCGCCCAACCCATATCCCGGACATGCTGCCACCAAATTTTGTTGGTGAAAAACCGGGGGCTGTCTATTGTATGAGTGGAGTTGGGCCCAGGATGGGGGTGGGGCGGGGAGAAGGCAGAAAATACGCCCCCCTGGCCCAATGTAACAACGGGGTTTCCGAGGGTACAACCTGCCCCGCCCCGCCCCGTAACCAATGCCAATCTTATCGGTAATTATCTACCTATCAGATACATCTGAGGCGGATCTGAATTCATGATCTCCGTTTCTTACTAAATATCTTGCCAATTGGCACTAAACTCTGGAGGGTTTACAGGACACTTTTTCAGAAAGTATCGGTTTCCACTCATCCAGGGCTTGGGTATAGCCCTCAACATGAACGATAGTGGAAACAGCGATCCAATGAATTCGAAATGGCAATTTTCTTGCAATTGCGGTCAAACAATTCCTCTTCAGGCTGGCATCCGGTAAAGCCATAGCCTGTACTTCAGCAAGCTACTCAGCATCAAACTCAAGTGGCCCTGTACTATCAGGCTTTAGAGTCATGGCAGTTGGAACAGCAGGATCGAGATCGTAAAGTTCCTTATCTTCTTGAATGAACATGGCCTTTGATTTCTGAATTATTCAGTTTGCTAATGCTCTTGGCATCCAGGTTTCCATCACAATTTTCCCCAATGGCAAGGGTCTTCAGATCTGAGTTCGTCTAATATGCCTACGGCACCATGCTTACTATTACTACTAAAATTGTTGCCCTCCAACATTTTTGGAGCACCAGATCTAGTAATAGGATGTTTAATTGCAACTATTGGGCTCATTACATATTTGGATTTCGTTTATTGAGGTATTGATAGAGGTTCTGCCTGTTGCTATTGTAATCTTTATCATTTGGTGTTCAAGAGCATGGGGCATGCACCCATTGTCTCAGTACTACTTCTTGGCCGGACTAAGCTCTTAAAATAATCTGTACCTCAACAACATCACATCAAGAAATATCTAAAATCTAGGAAATCTATTTTGAGTGCTCCATATTATAAAAACTTTGTCTGAGGAAACTGGAATATAATATCTCTTGTATATAATTAATAATCTTGTTGCTTTATGAAATCACTTTTGTACTACTAAAGTTACATATAAAAGTTAATATAAATAAATCTTGCAAGAATTGGTATTATTCTATAAATCTTAGCTTCAGGACTCTTTGCTATACAATTGTCACATCTTAATACTTGGCATATTTATTGACTATTTCAGGAGTAAGATTCACATAATTAAAAGTTTGTAGTTTATCAAATGTTTTCTCATTTGTCTTGAGTTTTATGAGGATGGCATTCTGTTTTTCAGAGGTATGGTGTATAAAAGATCAACAAATTATTACCCGCATATTATAGACCTATAGTGTAACCCTAATTTTGTTCTGGTTGGGTGGAAACAATTTTGATATAGAAACGAACCTCAACATATACTAATAGAACAAAATCTTTTTAGTTACATAGGTTTCGCCAATTTGGTAGGTTTTTACATGTCAACAGAAGGAATAATACTCTATTTCACAAAACCCAACACTGCTATAATGGATTGTGAGAAAAAGATTGAAACAATTACGATTGCTTTTGACTAGTGGAGGAAATTATTGAATATATTATTTCTATGTTTTCTTGAATTGATTTGGTTTCATATTAGACAAGAATAACAGATTTGATTGGCTATTGCAATGGCTTAAATTGTGCTGTTAATGAAGGAGTACTACTAAGACCTTGTTCATCATTCTACCAATAGGTTGGCAATGTGAACTGTTTTTCAGAGTTTTTTTAAACTAAATTGGCATCATGTTCGGCAGGCCACAAATACCATTGTTCTTTAGGAAAAATACCATGATATATCTATAATAGGGTAATTGGCAAAGTGCAACTAGGGTTTGGTAAAAAATAAACAAAATGGAAGAAGATACAATATAAGTAACAATTAATCAGAATTGAAAATAATATATTTACCTATTATGCCTTAGAAAACTATTGAATTACTGGACTTTACTTCAAAAATGACTTTATTATGTTTCAGAAATTTATTCTCAGTACTTTTATGAGAGGGTTTGACTTGATATGTAATTACAGGAAAAGATTGTCTTACAATAAAAATCAAACTACAGAAAATAAATAGACTGCTAAACACATTTATTTTGAAAATACTATAATATTTTCACAATAGCTTATAAGCCATTTTCCTGAAAGACCATGGCTTTTCTAAAATGTTCAATGTGGTACAGGACCTAAGATATGATACTAACAAGTTAATAATATTAGTATAAAAACAGTAAAGAATAGGAAATTATATGACAGAACTTGACGCCACTTTATATATAAGTTAATAAAAGTAAGATCTAAATGGCGGGTTGGTACAACTCATTGTCAATGGTGCAAAGTAAGACAAATGCTATCGGAGCGGGTAAGCCAGCATTCCTGGGCGGTTAGCGCACTTCTTTTTTTCTAATTCCTGGGAGAGTGCAGGGCTATCGCTTCAGTACACACTGTCCATGTTACCTTTCTATACAAGTTTCTCTTTCAGCTTCTCTATACTACACTATGATCACTTCTCTTACAGCTCACGTTCGTTACTTCATGCGTACTTCATTGCCCACCCACTTATTGTAGCAAATCTGAATTCCGCCCCTATTGCACAATGGAAAACATCAGTGGTAACTATCTTCGATCGCAAGGGCAGGAGCTTCCCATGCATTAACTCCACTAATGCAATCCGATATGCTTTGGCCCCGAACACCCCTGCATCCTCTTTCAACTATGTTTTTTCTTGGGTTTTTCTTGCATTTAGCGTTCGTTATGGGGCGGAGTTGTGCGGGTTTTGCCCTAGGAGGCCCTGCCGTTACACAGGCCCGAGCGGTGTATTTTCAGCCTTCTCTACACCCCACACCTGTCCGGGGCCCAACCCCACTAATTCCATGGATGGGCCCCGATTTTTCACCAACAAAAGTTTAAGGGGGCCTGTCTGGAGCCAGGGTGGGGCGGGGCCCTGGCCCCAGGTAGGGGGCAGGAAAGGTGAAAAATATGCCCGGCAGGAGACCCGCGCTTTTTCGGAGCCCCGGAGGCCCTATAAAGAACCCTACTTGCCTTCTCTTTCTATTACTCTTAGCAAATTTCTCCTAATCTGTTTACCTCTCTTTGGAAATTTGGGAGCGATAATACAAGAGAGTGACATTTACAAATAGATAAATAATATTCTTATAGAACAGACAAAATGGTCATGCCCTTTACTTTATATTAAATTAACAAATGCTAGTAGTCATAGAAATTAAGGCATCTAATTAGTACAGTAATAGTATAATCTGTTAAACATAAAATACTGATATTATGATATAAAGATTACAAAAAAGTGAATTATATCAAATTATATCAGTAAAGAAATATCTTCTGTTGTATCCTTAGTTGTTCTGCCTTTTTACAATTGAGATCACGTCAGGGTTCTGAGAACTATATGTACTGTCAATTTCATCACCATTCTCAAATTCTTAGTACCTAGTTGACCACTCACAAATTCCAGATATAATGCTAAATGCAGTTCACCAAACCATCATTTCCGTGGATTTATGCCTTATCTGCACTGTTTCCTAAGTATTATATACTCAATTCTTATCTGTTGAAAGTATATTGAGACTTTCTCACGTATTAAATATCGCTAATAATGCTATAGAAGGACAGTTCCAGATATTAGATATAATATTCATACAACTATGCTTGATCTTAATTCATCTAAAAAACAACAGGATATACTAAATCATTTACCTTTGAGAGAGCAAAAATACAACTTCACAGTATTATTAAAGAGAATATATTTAAACAACACTTTAGTGTTGTGATTTGCTTCTCAGTTAGCCTGATATATAAAATTTCATTATATTACATTATCCTTTGTTCTTTTACTAACTATACACATTCTCCTTTATTGTGTATTAAAGGTTAACTTGAATCTATTTCTACATTTGCCAGTAATCTTATAACCTTTCTGTGACCATATTCTACAGCTAGAGAGCAATGTAGTCTGTAATTGATTAGTGATATTCGGCAGAATGATTGCGCTTCTAGGAAGCACCATATAACTTGGCCTTACTACCAGGTAGAGAGAACAAGACTGGTCTTGGGTCATTCAGATTTGGTTTTTGTGAGTTGACCAACTTACATTGAAAAAAACCATTAACCAAGTTATGATGACAGGCTTCTGGGGCCTATATCAGTATATTTTTCTTAAAATTTATTTATGAAATAATAAGTAATATCTTCTTCTTTGATTAGTATTATACTTGTGGTAGTATAGCTTTTCTCAACCCCTAATGACCCAAGTAATAAGCTCAAGTAGTTTTCTTTTCTTAGTCAATTGTTTGTATATTTAAATGAAATATTAACTGCTACCACTTGCATATACCTAGTAGTATATATGTAACCTGCTCCGAGGTACTGCGAGATTCCCAGAGGAAGATCCAGCAATGCTAAAGGACAGGAGGGGAAGCGTCAAGTGGAATCTCGGTAAGAGATATAAGAAAGGTGAGGGCCTAATAGAATGACCGTTCAACTTGTAGTATATTAAAGAAGAGCGTTCCTGTGAGGCTGGACAGTTCAAATCTTTAGGGGATCTCGAGCTCTTTAAATACAAATAAAGTATAACCAAATATCCTGTCTAAAGCAAATATAAAAATGAAAAGCTACTAAATGAGTAGCAAAACTTCTAAGTCCTAAACAATGTTATAGAAGCAGCAGAATAAAACTAACAAAACAAGTAATAGAATCAAACAAACAAAGGATCACTACTGATATACTAATCCAGTAATACATAGTAGGAAAGCATAGAGTATCCTTGTTGGGTACAAAAAGCAAAGGGTGCAAATAAGCGAGTAAAGGAAAGTACTACCCAATAGGAAACTATAACAATAAGGAAGGTACAAGACAAAGTTGTGGGTTACCAGGGAATCCCAAATATGTAATATCTAACGTCAGTGTAGTGAATGATAGCGATACTAGTAGATTCCGTTAAAGTCCCCCTATCAGAAATTAAACAAAAGAAAGGTACATGTTTCCGTTAGGTTTCCATCTCAGTTTCTTCAATGGAGGGGAGAGAGTAACAGGTTTCGGTCTCAGAGTAGTCAGAGTCTTGGATAGGGGCCCAGAATCTGTCGGGATCAAGCTCTGGTAATAGAGGGAGATATCGAGGTTTCTGGACTGTCCAAGCAGACCAACATTCGTTATGAGTCCAGGGGAGGTGGAAGGGGATAGTTTCATTATAGTTGTCAAACCAGTAGGTTCTAAGTACAGTACTGGCTCCTTCAAGGGCGTCAATTGCTTCCCATGTTGCTTCGATTACATCATAGCCTTTCCTGTGGATTAGGAATTGGCATTTTCTTGCGATTGATTTGATCCTTCATAACCTTTTCAACTTCCCATTCTTGTTGTCCAGATGCATCAATAGTAACTGGTTCTTTGGAGACTGGGTCAGGGAGGCTAGGGAAGGCTTTGAGATCTGGTCTGAGGTAGATTCGAAGATGGCTGCGATGTATCTATGGGTGGATACATTGCATGATGGGAGGGAGGTTGAGTTTGTAGTTATTATGTTTGTCAGGGCCTTCGAGGACAGAGAAAGGTCCAAGTCATGGTCTAACAAGTTTGTGGTTTCGTCCTATCTTGTGTACATAGGGTTCAGATCTGAGGGTGACTTCAGTCTTTCCAGGGGTGATTGGGGGTCCTTCTTTGCGTCTCTTCTGGCTAGTGGTTGTCTGGTGAGCTCTGGCCTTTTGGAGTTCGCTTCTTGTAAGCTGTTGATTCTTCATAATCTGAGAGGCTATATCATCAGCACAGGGAATGGCGGTAGGCATGACTCTAATACTAGGAAGAAGGTTAATGATGTGTCCAAAGGTAATCTCAAAGGGTGAGAGGTCAGGGCTGTCACTGGGAGCAGCATTGATGGCGGTTTGGATATAGGGTAGGTGGCGAGTGCATTTGGTGCCTTTGGGGTTTACAAAATTTCGAAGGCATTGACGGATGGTTCTGATACTTATTCAGTTTGGCCATTGGGCTGGTGATGGCAAGCTGTAGCCATGTTGAGACCAACCTTGATGTTGGCCATAAACTACATCCAGAGGTGGGAGGTGAACTTGGGATCTCTATCAGAGATGATAGAGGTTGGGAAACCATGGAGAGAGAAGATTCGTTCAATGAGGAGGTTAGCAGTCTCGACTGCAGTAATGTTCTGGAAGACTGGGATGAGGTAGGTGAATCCAGAAAAGCGATCAACCACAACTAGGATTAGATCCTTCTTGTTGTCGTATGGGAAAGGTCCTGCAAAGTGTATTGCAATCAAAGAGAAGGGTTCTCTGGGGACCGGGAGAGGGGTGACGACTCCATCAGGGAGAGTGGTTGGTTGCTTGTTCATCTGGCAAAGGTGGTATCTGCGAATGACGTCCTTGAAATCGTTCCTCATAGTCATCCAATAAAAGTCTCTGGAGGCGTATTTGAAACATTTCTGGGGTTCCATATATGCCATTTGCTCATTGGTGATGCTGATGATTTTGCTCCTAATGTTGTGTCCTTCATAAGCAGCTTCATAGAGGACATATGTACAGTCTCGACTGTCATCCTGCCCTCTTTTAACGAGAAGTCCATCATACAGAATCCAACTTAGATGGTTGGGGTTCTTGCTGACGATGTTAAAGAGAGGATCAGTAGCTGTAGCCTTCCGAAGGCTGTAATACCACTCTCCCTTAAGGTATTAGATGAGCTGGAAGGCACGAACATCAAGGGCTCTTGATGGTTCATCTGGGAAAGGGTCATTGTAGTCGACAGTGGTATCCGGGATTGGGAGGTCGTGATCCTGGGTAGCATGGTTTGAGGAGGGTCCATCATGAGTGTTGACTATAGTCTGGTAGATTGGGTGTCCTTGATCATTGGTGAGAGCGGGAGAGATAGCCCAATTGTCTTCTGCTCTGCGCTTATGGTGGTGAGGGGTGATGAAACAAGAGGTAGGGTAGAGGGGGCTAGGGGAAGGGATATGGCGAGGTCCAGAGGGATAGTAGTGGCGGTCCTTCCCATCCATGTGTGCTTTGCATTCATCCCATACACAAGCTGTCCAGTGCATAGCTCGATGTCTGGTAGACATAAGAAATCATTCCAACTCATCTCCGGGAGGAGTAGAACTGGAGCGGGGTGGGCTGCTCGCCTAGCCTGAGCTGGTGAGGGCAATTGATTCCAATTTGGTAATGGAGTGATAAATTGTTCCAAAGCAGTTGCTGATTGCGTGAAGGTGTGGGAATCGTTCCATTTGGTTTGAAGGGCTGTGAATCCTCTGTGCAAGTCCTGCAAGCTGTACCTGAGCTGTTTGGATGAGTATCATAGTTTCAGAGGGATCATGGGGCTGGTCTTCTGTGCTGGCTTGGTCACTTTGCATTGTATCGATTCCTTGTTGAAGGCTGACTGCCATTTGATCCAGTCCTTTTTCAAAAGGACCTGGGTGGGGATCTATTGCTTTTGCCTTAGGCAAGTCTGGGATGGGGACATCTTCGGCATTCTACATTGAGATGTGTTGAGGTATAGCGAAAGGATTGGGTGGGGTAGGAGAGGTAAAAGATAGTTCGCTTTCAGGATCGAGGGTGTGTGCCAGATCAAGGTAGTGTCTGGTATTGCTAATCATGGCGGAATAGGCTTCCTTTATAGAATCTTTTTCAGTGTGGTCTACAAGGATCATTTCAGGGCTTGCATGGTATTCCTCATACATCCTGGAGAGAGCAGCTGCCAGGATATTGTCTTTTCCTGGCCTGTGAATTATATCTAAGTCATACGATTGGAGGAACATTCTCCATCTTGTCTGGAGGTAAGGGAGGTTTGTTTGGGCAAGGAAACATGAGAGCCCTTTGTTGTCCGTTATCACTGTAAATCTGGTTCCAAACAGCATGAGGTGGAATAATTGTACAGCATCGACAATAGCAAGGAGTTATAGTTCATCCACAGGATAGTGCAGCTGACTGGTGGCAAACTTTCCACTATGGAATGCTGCAGGGTGAGCATTCTCAGGTGTGGGTCGTTGGCCGCTCCATGCTCCTGCAGTAACTTTAGAAGCATCGGTGACGAGGTAGATTGGATAGTGTGACTTATAGTCCATGGGACGGAGGGTGGTGATATTTTTACCTAAGTGTTTGATTTGTTGAAATGCCCCTTCATATAGGGGTCTCCATTCGAAATCCTTTTAGGCAATCAGATCTGAAAGTTGGACGCTAGCGGTAGCGAGATGTGGTTGGAATTGGGCATGGTAGATCACAACACCAATAAAGGTTTGTAATTCATTCTTGGATTTAGAGGTATGCCAGTCTTCGATTCCTCTTGTTTTCTCAGGATCTGTATGGATTCCTTGATCATCTATAACATGGCCTAAAAGAGGTAGTTTATCAGTGAAAAATCTGCACTTGCATGGGGAAGCTCTGATATTGTGGTCCTGTAATCTCTGATAGACCTGGCGGATATCTCAGATATGAGCTTCAATAGTATCTGAGCAAATTGTGATATCATCTAGCTATGCCCATACTCCCTTTCCAATCAGTCCATCAAGGACATATTCGATAACTCGCATAGCTGTAGATGGTGCATTGTAGTCTCCTCGCAGCATTACTGGGCATGCAAAGGTTCCCAAAGGGGTATTGATTGTATTGAGAGTTTCGTCTTTAGGGGCTACTCCAATTTGGCAGTACCAGTTATGCAAGTCAATGGTAGATCTGTACTTCGCTCTGGCAACAGTTTTGAGAATCATTGATTGATTGGGGATGGTGCTATCGTTCTTTATAGTGATGTCGTTCGTGCGGATCATGTCTGCTAGGAGTCTAATCTCGCCATTGGGTTTTAGCTTTGGGAACATGTTGACAGGGTTATTAGCTTCGCATGGGTAGATGATTTTCTTTTTCTTCCAATCCTCCATAATTTCTCTGTATGCTGGTAGGATTGTGTCAGGGACAGTGAACATTTTCGGACTAGGGGCCGAAACTGAATCAATTAGGTTGATGTGGTTGTTAATATCTCCAAGGGACGGTAGTTCTGTGAGTTTCTTGGTTGGGAATACATTTGGGAACTCGGAGATGAAGTCAGGGGCATCAGTATTTGCCATAGCAGAGAATCAGGCATTATTCGCTTTCTTGCAGGTGAGGGTTACTCCTTTGTCTGGGAAGGGGATAGTCGCATTTCCACAATCGATTACTGCATTATGGGGGGTTAGGTATGGCATTCCTAGGAAAATATCATAGTTCTCTAATGAACAGACTAAGGAATCGGTGATGTCATCTTTTTTGTTCTCTACTTAAATCCGGGATTGGAGTTTGTAATTGATTCTTGAGCGAGATCATTTAACTGTCTTTTTCAAACTGATTGGGGTATCAAGGTCTTTGATAGGGATTTTGAAGGTTGAGATGAACTTTCCAGAGATTAGGTTATCTCCCATGGTTCCTGTATCGAATAGGGCCTTCGCTTTGTGGCCATTGATTGTAATGTAGGCTTCAAGTGCTCTGTTGGCGGTTCCTGATGGGCCAACAAGGTTGGAAGTATTGGCGACGGCAAGGGTGTCCTGTTCTTCCTCTTGAGTGTGGTAGGACTAGCAGGGTTTTCCGCTTCTCTCTGTTGCTCCTCTTCTTCCATTTCCTCTCTGGTTATATCCTCGATTGGTATACTGATTTCCTTCTTCTCATAGATATCAACGTTTGAGTAGTGTCCTAGTTTTCTGCAGTAGTAGCATCAATCTTCTCGTCTTCTTCTATGCTTTTCTTGAGGGGATAGCTTATTGTATTGAGAGGTATTGTTGAAGGAGCATCGGGGTTGTCCTGAGTGGTAGTTTCTGGGTTCCATGTTTCTAGGCTGTGTGAGTGCATTCGATATGGCGTTGGTGTGTTGATTTCTATTATCATAGAGTCCTGTGGAGTGGGCGATAGAATCTCTTTTCTCAGTGATTTCAATTAACTGGTCGAAGGAGGTATCAGAGGTGATATGGGGTTTGACATCTCGTTTGAGTTTGATGTCCATAGTGTCTAGAAGTCTCTGTTTTACTGAATAGTCTGAAATCGTTCCTGAGGGTAGGCTGTCTTTGAGGGTTTCGAGGGAGCTGACTGTATCGGTTATCTGTACTGTTTTTCTATTAGTAGTCTGCTTTACTCCAAGCCATTGTTGATAGATAGTATCAGTGGACATAGAAGATAGGAAGAACCCTTCCAGTTTCCTCTTGAGTCCTTCAACAGTTTTCGTTCCTTGACAGTTGTCATATTGGGTAAATTTCTCGAGCGTCTTATCTGCAGTAAGCTCCATAGTACTACAAGGCTTTGGGGTCGGTATCTTGGATTCCATAGGTAGATATGCAGCCGCGAACTGAATTGAACCATGAGTTGATTCTTAATGGGTCTCGGTCCTTTCCTTCTCCTATATAGAAGAACAGTGCTGGCCATTTAGGGCGGTGACTTCCTTCTAGTTTGAGTGACATAGTGGCGGGTCTAGGGCTAGGGGGTGGTGAAGGACCTGGGGATGGAGGTGCTTCTTGGTCAGGACTTGGTGGACTTGTGGATGGTTGGCTAGGTGGCGCTTATTCTGATGGGTCAGGGTCTTGGTCTGGGTCTGGCTTGGGTGTTCCTTTCTGATATAGCTGTTCTTGGTCAGGAGTTTCGTCAAGTTCTTGGTCTTCTGGGTCTTCTGGGTCTTCTGGGTTGTGTCTTGGGGCTTCGGCTTCGCTGCTTGATTCTTCTTCAGAAGATCCTAGGTCTTGGTCTTGGGGAGAGTCAGGTTCTGGCGCAGTTGGCGGAGCTGGTTTCTTTGCTGGGGCGGCAGGCTTTGGTTTAGCTGACGATCCTGATAGCGCCGCAGGAGCTTTGGTGAAGCGTCCTTTTGTATCTCTTGAAAGCGAAATGGTTGCTATCTGGGGTGAACAGTTCTCGTGAGGAGTCTGCTCTAGGACTTTTAAGGTACAAGGAGGTGTACCGGTACTGTAGGGTCAAGGGAGGTGATGGGTGATCAGTGCTATGCCGAGATCAAAGGGTGTACTTAAGTCTATGTCAATAAATGTAACCTGCTCCCAGGTACTACGAGATTCCCAGAGGGAGATCCGGCGATACTAAAGGACATGAGGGGAAGCATCAAGTGGAATCTCTGTAAGAGATATAAGAATGGTGAGGGGCTAATAGAGTAACCGTTCAACTTGTAGTATATTAAAGAAGAGCGTTCCTGTCAGGCTTGACAGTTCGAATCCTTAAGGGATCTCGAGCTCTTTAAATTCAAACAAAGCATAACCAAATCTACTGTCCAAAGCAAATATAAAAATGCAAAGCTACATGATTAGCGAAACTTCTAAGTCCTAAACCAGGTCATCGAAGCAGCAGAATAAAACTAACAAAACAAGTAATAGAATCAAATAAACAAAGGATCGCTACTGATGTACTAATCCAGTAATACATACTAGCAAAGCATAGAGTATCCTAATTGGGTACAAAAAGCAAAGGGTGCAAATAAGCGGGTAAACAATAGTACTACCCAATAGGAAACTATAACAATAAGCAAGGTACAAGCCAAAGTTGTGTGTTACTAGGAAATTCCAAATAGGCAATATCTAATGTCAGTGTAGTGAATGATAGAGATACTAGTAGATTCCGTTACAATATGAGACTGATATTAAATAAATAATCTTTGTTATAGTAATTTTGTTGTAATTTGCAACTAGTTGTAGCTTGTGTGCTTGAACAAACAGTTGTTCCTGTAAATTTAAGGTGAGATATATAATTCTTTTGAGCATTGAGAGCTCCCAAGAGTGATCAAAAAGCAACCAGTGAAAACAATAAGGTACAAGAGTAAACTTGGATAACGATGTAGTACAGTTGTTACTTTTAGGAAGTACTCCTGCTAGAAGAGCTTCTATTACTGAAGCCTATGAGCAATCCTTCTATATTATAGTAGGAAAAGACAAGAGTTTCTACAAGGGAGGAACAATAAGCCAAGCACACTAATAGATATATTATAAGTTGGCCAAATAAAGAGAAAGAACTATGAACTAAGGATAAATATATAGTACATAGATTTTTAGTTGGTGAATAGTATCGAAAATGTACAAGAATATTTATATATTTTTTCAATTATCTTCCATTTGGATGAAAATCTCTGTCATTCTTAGAGAACTTGAACAAGAAGCTTTCTCAATATAAACTAGATTTCAAAAGTCGATCAAGGCTATGCAGTCCCAGAAAGACGGGTAGCTTAGTCCATTATTAATAATAATATGGATTGATATAATTCAGTTAAGTGGCAAGCATTGTAATCTTGCAAGTTCCCCAGGATATTATAAATACTTGTTGTCCCTAGTTAAAATAGGTATTAGCCTAAGAAAAAATGTCAGAATAAGTAGTTATTTCCTTCAAATATTATCCAGTGAATAATTGTAACTCTCCCAGATGTTCACTCTTAAATTACCTCATAACAGTTGAGCTGCCTGGGAATAAATTTATTGTAAGATGTAGCATTCAAACTAGCCATACTTATAGTGGTCTCGAAAGCCCTCAAAACCCCTGACCCCTTGACCCTTTGTACTACCCAGCCCCACTCAAAGCCCTAGGGTAGAGCATAGTTTTTGCACACTCATTAGGCATCCTCTTACTCTCCCTTTTGCTCAGATCAATCCATACTATAAATTTGTAGCTAAACATGTTACACACTCCACAGAGTAAGCCAGGACTCCTCCTGGACATGTTAGGAAGTGAGGATTAATCCAAAGATTTCCCTCCCGTATTTTGTAATAGTATGTCCTAGAGCTTGAATATTTGCCTGGGCCAACCTTGTCAAAATTTCCTGTTATAGCCTATCTATGATCATTTATCAGAATTACAGCTGTCCTTTGGACTTTTCCTATACTCCTACTTCCTAGCTACCCATTTATATTGTGACTTATTATCATGCAAACATGGGGCAAAATATCTATGATTGTATACCATATATTGATATTGTGCGTGGACAAAATTAACCGTTATTCAACGAAGAGAGAAAAGTTTCGACGATGACAACAACCATCCACCACCAGCCCCACTATCATTAAAACCAAGAAAAAAAATCCAAAATGTAAGTACAAGATAGAATACACAGTAGAAATTAATATTTGAGCTAGAGAAAGTTCTTTAAGTGGTGTTGAAAGTGGCGGGAGATGAGGAGGGTAGCGTTGCCATCTATCATTGAATCGCTGTTAATTTTGTCCAAGCACAATATTTGCTTAGATAGCGAGTCAAGCTTAGAGCCTCTAGGAACCCGGGACATCGAGGTCCATTGTTTCCGTCATCGCTATGGTACACAGTTAGTTTAAATCCTAACAGCCCGAGGCCACTAACGCGCGAAGTTTACTCAAATGAATCCCTCGTCTCGTCCTCACCTTCCTCTCGAAACTTGGTGAGTGGATCTCGGGACAGTGTTCGCACTGGGATTGGCTGGTTCGCTGCCGTATGGCTCCGGCGGGTTCTCGATTTGAGCAGGGAGTCCAAGGGAATATTGGTTATAGGTAGCCTGCGCGATCGCACCGTTAACATCGCCTTTCACTGCAGGCTGGATTGCTCTCGGGAGATCTGATTTCGGGGCAGAGGCCGGTGCGTTTTCTAATATCTGATCGCCCGGAGATTGGGCTCTATCCCTGTAGGACCCGGTAGTCCCAGCGAATGCCGACCCATTGCTTATGGAATTAAACCCATCATCTGATGAGTTAATAGGTGCTGTTCTAGTCAACCGTGTATCGCTTCCGGCAGATCTTTCAGTTGAACCAGATTTTCCTCAATCCTTCGCTTTTTCGCTCCCCATTGAAGTGCCAGGTCGACTATTATCTAGTCTCGTCTTCCTGTTTGTTCCTATTGTGGGGCTTTCATCTGATTTGTTTGAAACCGTTGACGAAAGGGGGTTGAAGGCGGCTTCTCAGGGGTTGGTGGTATCAGGCCCAACTCATGCTCAGCGGTCCCGTGCGCCACCACCCTTGGGATTCGTAACGGCTTAAGGGCCTTAAGGAAAAATGTTGGATTCCTAGGAAACTCTGGGCCCAAAATCTCAGTCTCATCGCTGGTAAATTCAAGGTCCTTTCTGCCGAAAAATAAGGCCTGATTTCCCCCGAAAAACACAGACATCCCAAGCATATCGGTATGTGAACCACTGATCCGACCCGCGCGAGTCGAACATTCGTCAGGCCCATGGCGGCTACTATCGATGGAATCATGGCAATATTTGTCCAGATTCACGTACTGCTGATAGTCTAGGTGCTGGGTTGTGTTTAGGGTGCCATTGTCGGAATGTAGAGGTGGTAGCGGTGACGCGGTTTTTTTTTCCGGGCTCTCATGAGCCCTGTGTCGACTAGTTATCTTGGAGGAGTCGGTTGCCGGGATCGGTATCAAATATTTTGAGTCTGTACTCTCATCCTGAATTTTGGAGATTAAAGTAGAATCGTGCCCACCGCGAACACTAAAGCCACTCTCTAATGACTGCGTGCTTCGCAGGAAGTGGGCACCATGTCTTGTAGAATCTCCCTCATGTTCTAAAACTCTACGCCGATATTTCTTGACCACCATGGGTTCCAAATGTCGACCATCGTCACTCGGATCGTGAGCAAGCTTTGACCTACCGCCCGCAGCCATTATGCCACCCACACCATTCTCTTTCGGGTTAACGTTCTCGTTCAGTCCGTGGACTAGTAGCGAGCCTGAAATATAATTTGGCTGAGGCCTTTGTGAGTCAGTTGGGATCAGTAGTGTTGGCAGGCCGATGGATGTTAGAAAGTGCTTCCATGAGGGGACAAGAGGTCGGATTAAGCCCGAATCGTTCCTGTTGGATTTAGATACCGCAATAAAATCGTCATCACAGGAATCGTGCTCCGTTTGGAGAAACGAAGATGGAGTAATGATAGGTTGATGTTCCCCCGGCCATCCTCGTCGCCTGAGGGGTAAATCTATCGATCGTTAGGGGGATTCTTTGAACACGAAGGTTAAATTCAGAGGGACGCAATACCATTAACATCAAATGCAGAATCGAAAAACGAGGGAAGTTGAGGGTAGCTGCTATTATCGCGGGAAGCATATTCTTCATCCATGGTCGAAACCAGAACAAGCAATTCTTGAAACGAGTGGCTGCCGTGCAGGAGGGCTAATCGCTAGTGATTGGGTGGGATGAGGTAGGGGGATATGGGGCCTGTGATACGGCTGGTTAAACGTACTCGAGTACAGAATTAATAGGTGTTGCGGTGCAACAAAAACTCCAAGCGCAACACCCTAAAACCCCAAAGGCTGGGAAACTGTGCCCCATAAGCGAACCCAAGTATTTGGCCTTGCGGCAGAAAATAGAAGGCCTAGTATCTTAAACAAAAAGCGGTTGGGGTCAGTTTGGGCTGTGCGCTCGGCCCCCTATCCAAGAGAGGAAATTTCGGACCTCTCATCCTCAGGTATAATTATTGGAGTTCCTCCGGTAGCGCGGTTTAATTTCAAAATATTGGATTCACTCTGCTCCATTATTTATTCAATTAGGTCGGTGTAGTATAGTGGTTAGTACGCCTCGTTGTGGTAACACAACTTCCGATGAGACCCATGTTCGATTCATGGTACCGACAAAGTTTTTTTGATTTTTCATCTACCACCTTTCGACCAACAGAAATAGTCATGAAGTGTAGATTTTTCGGCCATAAAAACAGAGTGTGGTGTGTTTGTTGGAAATGTTTTTATTTATCTCAGAGTACCGAGGAGAGCACATTCGGGATCGGCGATCGTTAAGCGAGATAGTGTGGTATAGTCATGTTTACTATATATTCAATTAAATAGGGCCCAGCGTGCGGGACGACACCGCTTTCGGTTGGTGACGTGTGCAAATTCAGCAATTCCCGCAATATTCCTTAGCCAAGCTCGTGAAACATAGAATATTTCTCCGGGATAATGGACCATGTTTTCATCTCACTTCTTTAATAAAATTTATACATGCGGTTGTCAAGTGGGTTCTAGGTTTCCCACAGCGTGATAGGATTGTTATAGTGGTAGTAGCACAGACAGTGAGATGGATGGGGGGCGCCCGGCAGGGATGATTAGTACCGGCGGTGGGCCGATCGCGCTGTGATGAATTCGCGGCTAGTTTTGGCTTTTTAATTTTTAATTTTTTATTCTTTCTTCCTTGGCTACAGAATGAGAATAGGTGTGTAGGAATATTTTTTATTTGTTCAAGCGGGAGAGGTCAGGTTTCCTCCCATATTAGAATATCATACAGATTTAGGAAACAAGTCGCAACGATCATTTCCCACAAGTTCTAGAAAGTACTCTACGGTAAAACCTCTTAACATGCGCCATCAGATTGTCAGCCGTGATCAACCCGTTTGCCCAGGATAGGTTTAGCCAGACACCTGTTTCTTCAAACCTTTTTTCTTTTCTCTTTCCCCCCCATTACTACCACCCTTTATTTTGCGAAAAAAGCAATTCCGCCTGTTCCCCTTCTATTAGTATTAAATAATAGCCCCTATCTTTACATTCTTGTATAATACTAGATTGGACAGCTATTTCTACACGTAGCAGAAAATGAGAAAGACTAACGACGAAGCCCAATATACAAACATCTTCCTCCCTCTTCTCACATTCCACATACTGTAAACTCCCCTATAATTCTCCCTATGTAATACTAATCACCATAATGATGGAGCGGAGAGGGGCTCATCTACAGAGAAAGAAAGAGCAACAAGTTAGAATGAACAAAAAAGGTAAGGTTTTCTTATTTTATTTTAGAAAAATAAAGTGAATAAATCTTAGGTGACGTTCTTTTGTATCCCCTATCGCGGATAGTATAAGCCTAGTTTGCGTTACATACTTATTTAGCATGAGATCAATCAAAGCCTGCTTCTGAGGCCCCGACACTTCTAACAAGTTCTTACGGTAAGGGTGAAGTATTTAGACAAGCTGGGGGGGGGGGGGGGTGGATATCCGTGTGAAGAAAGGAAATAAATTCCGGTTCATACAATCATGTGATCTGATTTGTTGAGAATCTGCTTAAACCGGCGATGCATTTGTTTTTTAGGTATGTGGCGCTCTTGATGACATTTCGGCTAATTGAATATAGGGCTGCTTTGCACAGGCCTCTGCTACTGCTGGCTATCTCAGTATTTCACCCCTACTACCAGTACATACGACACCTCTTTGTCGCTATCATAGTACTTTCTTCCGATGCTCGCCGGCAAGGTGGTTGCCTCCTTACCTCTTTTGGTTGGTTGTGGGATTCTTTTGATTCATCCCCACCGAGTCTTCATAGAAAAAAATATCTGGCCTCGGACTAAGTTAATGATGCGCCCTAGGCACAGCGGTTATGGTTTGTTATAATAATATTATTATATTATTTACTGATAGATAGTCCTGATCTGTAGCAAGAAAACTAATCCCCCAAGAACTCGGCTAGGACACGGCAATCTACTTATGGAAACTAAAACTTAAAATTATATCGAAAACTACAATACTACTATGGGTAGTCCCATCTCGTGTCCTATCTAACTTCATATATCCGGTCACCTTCGTTCAACTGCCCAGGGTGTGGTGACACTGCAGATCAGGGCCGACGATGTTATACCGACATAGAAAGGAATCTTTGTTTGGCCGAGTCCCGATCGGCGCAATAGCGTCGACGAGTGGGATAGCATTGAGTATTAGCATGCGCGTTGCCATGGCTATCCCGTTTGCTAAACAATTTCGTTTGCTGGTGAGGCGGTTTTTTTCACCAGCAGTGACGGGGTTCCGCCGACATCGCCGGAGGCTATCAGTTAATAGATATCTCGCCCATATGGAGCGAGAGATGATCCTGTGAGTGAAGGGAGGCTGTGGGGTGCTGCATTCCGAGGAAAGACGGTGGGACACGAGGCTGGTTTCCTCATGGTTGTGATTTTTGGACCTGTAGGACGAGGGATAGGAAGTAGGTTCGTCCACGGTAAGGTTGTGTTTGTAGACAGCTGTGTTCTATGCGTGAGTTCGGGTATCTGTTAGTGGATTTCGGAACCAATGCAGAGGTTGCATTTCCCAGATGTTGCGCCGAGTTGTCTTACCTCCCGATTGTAATGTAGCCAAGCTGCGCGCAAGCCTAGACGTGCAGTTGCTCCTATACTTAGCATGAATGAAAATTGTTAAATCTCACCACCGGTGGATCATCCTTGGTGCAAACCTTCAGCGCCACGTCAAGATGACAATCCTAGCTGCGGTACTTAAATGACACCCGGGTTAGTAGCCCAACGTATTGGTAACCTGTTAGTACAAAAACCACATTAGTGAGTAAGAAAACAGAGTACCCCAAAAACAAACCGCGTGGCATCAAAGCTATGAAAAAAAAGAGGAAGGAAACTACCCACGCTTAACTTAAGCGCTCAGTCTGCCCGATCCTAGGTCCAGACTCAGCGCCCCAGAATCTCTAAGGGCTCTGCGAGGGGGACTACCAAAGCTACCGACAGGGTTCGGCCACCTCTAGGCGTTTGTTCAGGACAGCCAAATCCTAAGACTGTTCTCTCTGGCTCGTACGGGGGTTTCTTTAGGGCGAGAATGCTTTTTGGAGGTAGAGATGAGCTACGGGCGATCGCAATAGACGAGTAGGAGAGAAAAAGGCTCGCGGGGGACAAGAAAAGAGAGGACGAGCGATGCCTCATGATGACAGGTCTGTGGATTTCTGCTCGAATAGCCGAGTATGAATCGCGGAGTCTGATTTCTGAATTTGCCTTCTGTTCAGGAATGTTTCTGTGGGGTTATCTGCTCCCTCAATTAATAGTAAGTTTAGGTGCATCCTAAAATCTAGGGGAGTATAACGAGCTACTAACCATAATACCCCACTCGATGGAATGGGAGGGCATCCTCCGATATGGAGTACCCGAGTTAAATGGGATGAAGAAATAACGCTGTGGGCCACCGGGAGAGGTACACTTTCGTTGGATAATATAACGAACACCGGGGGGGGGAGGAGGTGAAGGCTTGAGGATAATTGTCATGGTTTTCCGCGCTCGTAACTCCCGGACTGACAATCCACCTTGTCTTCATCTGTCGGGCGTAGGGGATCCGCTCGTCCAATAAATGACGAGCGATCTCAGTAATAAATTTCATCCTCCCCCTAAGACAGACCGTCTAGGATATTAGGAATATCATGCACAAGGGGTTGAGAATGGTGGAGCCAGAGCCGGCAGCGGCAGAATTGTAGAGAAAGAATGGTAGGAAATGTAGGTTGTTGTAAATAGAAATTTGGGTATAATGTAAAGGCTTAGTAAAGAAAGGTGATATGCGTTGTTTTTGAGAGAGAGCGAGAGATCGGGGAGTGAGAGGTGAAGTGTGAGTGGTTTTCTGACTGCAGCTGTGGTGGGTAGTGCCCTAAGAGTTTTTTTTTTTCAACACCACAGCCATGAGTGACGCATCCAAGATGTGCTATCAACACCCATAGATAATGCATCAAAGTCCACCCTTGGCTACGCCAAAAGCGCTACATTTGCCGGATCTTAGGGAAAAACTCTCTGCTTTAGAAAATACAGGTACTTCTGCTGCTCAACCAAACCACCAATTTGGGTGAAGGAATTAAGTTAGCAACCCCGGCTACCGCCAAGCCCTAGATCAACGATTAGTGAATAATACTGACCAGCCAACTTTCGTCAATGGAAAGCTCGTAATGGAAAAACATGTATTATGATGCCCCGCCCCCGATGTCTAGCGCAATCGGCTAAGAGGTAAGCCACTCACCGGGTGGATTGCGACCCACCGTCATGGCCACTCACTCGCTACTCCACTCGCAACTCCACTCGTAAGTGTAGTACGGGCACATGCAGCATGTTCAAGGTGAGGATCTCCAAGTTTACGAGGCTGGTGATACACAAAAGCACCGGGGTTAATTGTAACTTGGCTCGGGTGAGTTTCCATTGTTTCATTCGTGACTACTTTAACCATAAGAGCAACCCGCAATCTAGGCTTACGCGCAACCCAGCAGCATTACAATCCCGAGGTAAACTAACTCAACCCTCGTATCGCGCAGTACATTTGGTGAGTACCACTCGCGCGATGTGCGGCAAGTCTACCACTGATACCCGAAAAACCCCCCGGCCAGAACACAGCTATCCACAAAAAAATATAATAAAATACTCCTGCTAAAAAAGATATCTGTTCCGGACCTTTACCCATACTCTAGTATTATGCTAGGACGCCACTTGTTGCCATAAGTGAAGCGCAATTCTGAACTGTGCTCCCGGCGTGTAGGAAAAGGCTGAGGACAGACTTTTGTTTTTGGAGAGTAGACCCATCTGGCCCCCTTCCGCCCTAGGTGCGCAGTTACCAAAATTCGGGTAGGTAGTGACCTATAAAATGACCATCCTGGTTTAAGACGTCTATTATGTACAGTACACACCAAAGAGTGTGGAACGAGGGAGCTGCTTGACATAAAAATCATGTGCATAATATTATAATATTTAGGTTCAATCTATGTCCATAATAGCTTTTCATAATGACGGCTGAGTCACTTATATCATAAAGGAAACCTCGCAATGACGAATGAAAACCCTCTGGGAATTTACACCCCTGCTCCCATTCAAATAGCCCTCGCTATAAGTAATTTCTTCCTAATCCTCGCTATAACGAACGAAGTATTCCGAATTTTTGGCCATCGTTATTGCGGGGTGCTAGAGTAATTCCACCATCAGCTCCAGATTTAACGCGAACGGGTCAATTTTCCTTTTATTCAACTTTTATTTATTTGTATAACAATATTATTATATACATACTCGAGTATTTATTCACTCACTCAGGAAGAGTTATCCAATCATCCAGCGACAGAGATTCCGTGTACTTTCCCCACCGCTGTCGGGATTTATAAAGAAACAGAACAAACATATAAAATGACTTGGGGACTCTCGGACCCACCCATCCACCCGCCGCCGAGATAAAAAAATAAAAAGATACATGACTTTTGAGTAGAACATTTGAAGCAAAGAAACAACGCTTCTTCTTGGTCCCCACCTTTGCTTCGGGGCAAGAGTTTATTTGGTAATTGCGTTCAGGGGTAGAAAAGAAATTTTTGAGAAATTCCAGTACTGACGGCCTTTTTGAAATCGATGATAGATAGCGGGTAGAGAGAACACGGGAGAGTAAAAAATTCACTGCGCTTGAGAATTAGATGATATTGGTGTCCGCAGTCATCGTCATCCATTATTAAATCGAGGTAGGTGGGGGACTGGTGGGATAAGTATTTGTTAGCTCGAGGCGAGGAGGAGGAGCAAAGGGAGTTACCAACCTTTAAGGGGAGGCGGGTTATGAGGAGAATATTAATTATTATGAAGGGGTGACAAGAACTAGTTCCGGCAGAATCAGGCGCTTGCTAAATCAAATGCTCGCTAAATCAAATGGTTTCCAAGTTAAATCAAATGCTCACTTTTACCAGTAACCCACGGCGAAACGAGCCCACGGTGAGGCGAGAACGCCCATAGAAATTTTATAGGACAGTGATTGTTTGTATAGGCATTCTCGCTATGCCGTGAACTCGCTATGCCGTAGAATACTGTATGTAGTAGATGCTAAATATGTGACCGCTTAATAATCAAACGCTGACCAAGGTGAAATAGGGGGAGAAAAGAGAACGCGAACGCCTCAAAACACCCAAAAGAGCAAGTGCTTATTTCTTAGGATTGATCTTGCGTCGCTTCCCCTTTTTATTAGCCTCATAACCAGACTCAGTCCCGTCCTCTTCACCGGCTCTGGAACTCTCTCCATGATCCGCATCATCACCCTCCATCCAAGCGTACTTCTTCTTCGGCGGATACGCAGTATTTAAGAGAGTCTTAAGTGTGGTCGCCTGGTTTTCTAACGCCTCTTGCTCTGCTAAGTTCTGCTTCCTCTTTTTTGTCCCTACCTTGCGGGCCTCCTTGGCTTCTGTCTTGACCTTGGCAGCTGCTTCACGCTGGGCCTTACGATGTCGGGCTGCGCTGGCCAGGATCTCAGCTTTCTCTTGGGCTTCGTCCTCTTGACGCGAAATCTCCTGGGCGAGTGAGAGTTCGGCTTCGTCTTCAGATTCTTCAGCCTCGGATCCCTCGCTCGCTGCGGAATCTTCTTCATCGCTGCTAGGGGTCGCTCCCGCTTCAGCTGCGAGTTCAGCTTTTACTTTTACCATTCCCTCCTGAGCCGCCTTATTTCCCTTCTTGATCTTGGTATTGGTAGTTTTTGTCACAACAGCACTTTGAGATCTCGCCTCTGTCTTCACACTAATTGCCGCCTTTTTTGCAGCAATAGTCGCCGCCCGCTTTTTGGCTGCTGCAGCCTGTTTTTCTGCCGCCGCAATCTTCTTGGCCTCCGCCGACTCTTCCCTCATAGCCATCGCGGCCTCCAACCTCTCCCGCGCCTCCTCCCGCTTCATCTTCTCCTTCTCCCTCTTAATTTGACGTTTAACCTGAGTTTTAGTGATTGCACTTGGCCGGTACCCACCAGCATCTGCCGCCCTTTGTGCCTCAACCACCAGCTCTGCTGTAATCTTGTCCACCAAAGCTTGGTGATTCGCAGCCCTAGTTGCAGCGGCTCTTTTTGCCGCAGCCGATCGGGCCTCGACTTTCTCCGCTGCCGTTTTCGCGACAGATTTAGTCTTTGCCCTCAGTGTTGGTGGAGGCTGTGGCTGTTTCTCGGCTTTAGGGGCATTTTGACGGGGATTTCGCTTACCGCCTTTCTCTGAGAGCTTGATTCGTTTGCCGTTGCGATTTGGCTGGGGTTCATAATAATCATCACTATCGTCTTTGTCGGATGAGGAGGAGTCGTTAGCGTATTTTCGCTTAGGTTGATGTTTCCGGGGCGACCTCCTGAGGGGCGACTGCGGGACCGGAGGCAGTGGAGGTGTGTGAGCTCTCGGTTGAGCGGCGGTGGGTATTGGCGTGGAGGTTTCATCTTCGTCGCTGGTATCACTCTCGCTCTCGGTAATCCGTTGTCGAATAGATGTAGCTACCATAGGCGGTGGCGGTGAGGACTTATTGTCCTCATCCACATCACTAATGTCGCTCTCGTCTCTGCGGATGGGTAACCGGGGTTCTTTCCCTTTCATCCCTCTCGCGGTTTTCACGGTTCTGGCGGGTATTTGTGCTGATTTCTCCACTTTAATTTCATTTTTGCGGGAACCTTTCTGCCTAGCTCCCGTAGACCCCTTGTTCTGTTTATTTTTGTGATAGGTTTGGGGTGATTCATAGGCATCATCACCGTCTTCGTCAGATGAGGAGGAGTCGCTTTCGTCTGCCGGCTTAGGTTGATGTTTCCGAGGAGATCTCCGGAGGGGTTGCGGGGCCGAAGGTCGCAAAGGTGTGCGAACCCTCGGTTTAACCGCGGTAGATAATTTCTCTGGGATCCTATCTTCGTCACTGATATCACCCTGTCCCCTCACCTCCTTCCGTGCCCGAGTTGATGCCTTTCTGGGCTGTTCTTCATCAGTTTCATCACCCTCGTCATCAAGGTCCGGTAGGATCCAACTTGGTGCTGCCAGGTCTCCGCGCACGGGCCCATAGACTGGTGAAGGTGCTCGTGTGGCCCTTGCTGGTGTCGGCTTCGATACTTGGGTAGGGGTTAGCACCGCTCCAGCCTTGTCAGCTGCCACACTCTTTATCACCCCCCTCTTGGACGCTGATATGGATGCCCTTGCTTCTGGTTCCTCATCCTCCTCACTCTCACCGGATAGGTCGTCACTGCCGTCACCCGCGCTAGGTGAATCGGAGACGTCCGAGTCCGATTCATGGGCACTCCGGATGGGCTTATGTAGAGTTGGCCGCCGACGTTCCTCCACCGTTGACGCGTTAGTCGTGAGACGCACCCTCTTGCTTGATCTTGTATTGGTAGGTGTCCTTGGTGGTGAGGCCTTGGAGGGACCAGCTATTTCGTCAAGGACCTCTTCTCTCCCGCGTTTTCTGGAAGCTCTTAATTTAGTACCCACCGATGCAATCGCCGCCTCTCCAAGAGTTTCTCTCTCCTCCCCATGCCCCACCGTCCCTGCTATACTAGCACGTTTCTTCGATGGCCGGGAGATGCGCGCTTTTCCTTCGAGAAGCTTACGACGCCTCCTTTTAGGCGAATATATCTCTGCCGGGCGGATGGCCAAATCCCGCGGAATGTCCTCTTCCATATATTGCACCCGCGCCCTCATGACCTCTCGGCGTTCCTCTAGCTTTATTGCCTCTAGTCTAGCCTGTTCTTCCTCGTAGCACCTCACCTTAGCCAGCTTCGCAGCCACTAGCTCCCGGAGAGTTGGCCTGACCACTGGGCGAAGCTGTGCCTCAAGGTAGCGAGCGATTTGAGCATTCCCGGTCTGTTCTAAAGATTGCTTTACTTCTTCTGGTATCTCGCGTCTAAGTGGTATATCGTCATGTTCGGAGATCCGCTTCAGAATCGGAGCCATCACCCGCGCTACTATCTCCAAGACATCTGAATGCACTTCGGCACGCTTGGTAACCACATACAAATACTCTAGATCGCAGAGATAAGTAGACCTTGCAATAAATACGGAAGGTCTCAGGTCGTCTAAGAAGCTCCAGCATCCCATCTGAACATCAAAACTCGGGAGATCGGAGCCTTCTTCCCCTGCTTGAAGGCAGTTACAAAGTTCCTCGACTAGCTCAATCATCTTATCGGACCCCATCAAGCCGAAGAAGCCCATGTTGTGAACGCTGTACTTTTGCATAAATGGAAGGAGGAGTTTCATCCTTCTCTGGCTTCCCGCAGCTTCACTGAGAGCGTCAAGTAGTTGCTGGGTCTCCTTCAACACGTCTAATTTGATCATATCCTTAGGGTCCATTACTGCCGCTATTTTCATATTAGCATTTGATCACAAAATTAATATAGTAATCCACGGCGAAGCGAGCCCACGATGAGGCGAGAACGCCCATAGAATTTTGATCCCTTAGTTTGTCGAGTGCTGCGCCCAAGAAATCTGGTTAAGAAAAATAACGAGATGCGCGAAGTGTCCTTCTTTAACTGGAAATAAATTACTAGAGATTTAAACTGACTCATTCCACCCATCTCTTGGGCGCTCTGACAAACTAAGGGATAAGACGGGGGGGTAATTTGTATGGGAATTCTCGTTATGCTGTAGACTCGCTTTGCCGTGGAATACTGTAAGTGGACGGGGCGCTTGCCTTCTTCTGTAGTGGTATCTTCCTCCTCTTGAGCCATCTCCGGCAAATACCCCCACGAAATTAACTTCTTTTCAACATCTTTGAGTTTTGGCTGCGGATATTCGGCAAAAAGCTCCAGCAGAACACGGGTCCTTTCTGTCTGCCGCTCAATCAGGATCCAGAACAAAGCAGCTCTAGTCGCTGGAGAAATCTCCAAATCAAGTAACCTAATAACTCGCTCTATTCGATACCGTTCCAAAACACTCGACGGAATCCATTCGTGATTGATTTTGACCTGTGGGATAGCTCCCCGTGGGGGATTGTTGAGCAAGGGCCTTCCGTCAGGCCCTTCAATGTAATAAGCCTTCACAAAATCTTCCACTGACTTGGCATTGATGGCGATCTGGGGGTCTGTGACATCCCCGACTGTGCGGATCGTGTCTATGAAATCGTATATGGAGGGGATCCTTTTTTCTCTTGGTTCCGGTGGGATCAGCCCGCGTGCGTCCTGTGAATTATCAGGGGGCAGAGGAGTCTTCCGCACATAGGCGCTGGGCGGCAGGCGAGGGGGGAGTAGCGCTACTTGATCGAAGTACTTATAGTCAGGATCAAGGGGGTCGACTATGCGGCCTCCGCGGAAATATAGAGTCTGAGGCGCCCACTTGGGCGCTGGGATTTCCTTTGAAAAAAACCAGTGAAACATTGTATCCGGGATAGGTATGGTGAGGGGTGCGGACTTGTATGGCTGCAATTTGACGCCGGACGGGATTGATGAGGGAGGCCGATGGAATCTATCGCCCTTAGTTGGCTCGATTATGTTGGCTTCCTCATCGAGATCCTGGAGGTCGTTGAAATTAGCATTGCCCCTGCTAAAGAGCGCGGTACCGGCTGTGCGTGCTCTGGCTAGAACTCGCTCTTCACTTGGAAATTGGTAATTATCCGTGGTATCCGTGGGGGTTTGAGGTGGGCTTTCGTCCATCGGAGCTTCGGCGGGGGTGGTTTCTTCGACCATCGGCTCCACACCGACAGCAAGCGCGCCTGAAGGTTCAATAATTTTATTATCCTTGTTTGCCGACCCGGCTTCGACTGAGGGAGGTGGGGATGAATTGCCCCTCATGGCGGCGCTGATTGTAGCAGTGTCCTCGGAAGAACTCTCCGTACAACCGGGAGTGCCTTCTCCCCCTTCTCTTGCTCTGGCCGAACCTGTTGAATTGGAATCCTCATTTATCATCTCGGCCGTGTTGGCTTTCGGCGCGCCGGGGAGTTCAATAATTTGATTATCCTTGTTTGCTGGCCCGGCTTCAACGGGGAGAACCTTTCTCGGACTTGGGAAGATTAAATCGTCACCGATTGGCGGGGGGATATGTAACTGATGTCCATCCAGAAGATTTTTGGTGGAGGCGGGCTGTTGGATCACAAGCTCCAAATCTATCGGGTGCGGATCAGATTCTAGAGGGGGTGCGGTATCGTTATTCGCCCCCGCATTTTCACCAATCGAAGTAGGTTTGGATGGATCAATAGAATCGGAATCGATGTGGCTGATGCGCTCGATCTCGGATTCGCCTACTTCAAGGGGAGCCCCAGTCGGCTCTATAGGCTGGCGGTTTTCGGTGCTCGGTGGAGGGGTTTGCTGTTGGTTTTCTCCCGAGGGAACTCCAGCAGATGCAGCCGGCTCGCTAATACACTCCTTTGGCTCCAATTCAACCAGTGACGCATCTGGTGAGGAAGACCTGACTGAATTCTCCACAGGAGCTGGAGAGCCAGCACGGCTCATGATTTCCTCTGGCGTAGCCGAAATACCAGCGGGAATTGATGGATGGATGGAGGTCTGCAGTTGGGTATTCTCAGCGACAGTATTAACCCCGGCAGTCGAGGTATTGTCGGGAACCTTCAGCCAAGCGATCGCGTCCTGGGTTTGGCCGATCGCAAGGGTATTTGGTGTAGCAGCTTTAATTGCATCGAAGTCCTTCATATCTTGAATGAAAGGAGAGAGCTCAGTGTGGTTGGTTACTGGAAAGGCCGCACAAACGTCACCTATATCAGACATATAGCTCGGTTCATGTAACTCAGGCACACAGGGCAATGGCTGTTCACTACCGCCACTCCTAAGCAATGCCGGAGGGGTATCAAAACCAGTAGAAATGCCAACTTGATCAATAGCACTGTAAGTATCACTAGCGATTGGATGAATCTTACTTTCCTCCGGGGCGACGCTAGGATCAGGAATAAGTCCCATTTCAGGAGTTTCCGGAGCACCAGTAACGACCTCCGCCGCGGCATTAGGATCGGGAACAGGTACCCCTCCGACAAGCTTACCGGGAAACCAACACGACATGCGATAAGTGATGGGGCCAGCGGCGGTGGAGATGGCAGGTACGCTGTTCAAGAAATCCTCCCGAACGGAAGCGGGAATCCTAGAGCCGGCTAGACTGACTGTTAGTATCCGCTTTATATTCTGTAGACTTATGGGAGCGGGAAGAGGAGGCTGCGGGGTCCCTACGTTTCGCAGCTCTTTTTGGAGCTTTGCGTGAATATTGGCTAGTCATTTCTATTGAAGAACCTGGAGTAATGAATGGATGGATTGATTGATTGATTGATTGATCGATTGATTAACGTGTCGATGGATGGGTGGATGAACGAATGAAAAATGGAAAAGGATCGCTGGAGCCGGAGATATCCGATCACGAGGTTTTGTTGATTAAACGAAAGATTTGATTAAATCTAATTTGAGGAGAGAATAAGGAGGAGGGTGAGACGGGAGGAAAACAGGAGTGAGAAATGAGTAGCGAAGTAGAAGTCTGAAGGCGCCGAATGAGAAGAAAAGTCAATCGATAATACGATACTTTAGGCGCGCGGGACGGAATAGAGAGGGCGCCTAATCGGATGCTTATCAGAACAAAATATAGTCCTAGGAAACCGACGAATTTCTATCCTAAGCGGAACAGACAAGAAAAGCGCCTGATGAGGGCAGAGAGAGAAAAAGGAATAAGATAACAAAGTAGTATCGAAAGAGAAAATAAAAGTCGTTTTGTCGAAAAGTTTTCGTCGTTTTTCGAAAGCGTTGTTATCGAAGAGATGTGATGTGGATGGAGAGAGAGAGCAAGAGTAGGAGGACCACGAGGATTTATGAGCTCCAAGCGGGGGTCTTTCGAGTGTGAGTGGCTTATCATACTAGTGGGAGTGCGGGGTAGGGCATAATTAAATTTCTGAATAAATTCTATGTGTTTTTTTCCCACAGCTTAGATGTGTATGTAGCTCGGGCATAAGTTTTAGGGTCTCAGCGCTTCATGAGAAATCACTCGTGATTTGTAAAAAATACTATTAAAAATATAGTGTGCGAGGTGAGCAATTGAATGGAAAATAAAGCCTTTGCCGGATGTGAAATAATATGTTTGTTTTCGAGAGATATCGGAAGAGTACGGGCGGAAGCGAGAGGTAACGTGTTTTACCCACTTAGAGATCACACCGGGTAAACGATCAACGGTACCCCAAAACATTATATCTGAACGAATCTTGGGGTAAAACCTTTCTAATTCGAGATTTAAATAGCAATTAAAGTCTATAATTCTGTTTTTGAATAATTGCAAAGCTTTTCCATTGATTTTCTTGTGTGTTAAATTCAGATTTTCTATTTTTTTGCCCATTAATCTACAATCCAAGCTCCAAACCCCTTAGACTTATAGAACACATTGAAAAACATCTTAACAACCAAAAGAATATTGTATCAATAAGATACTTATCTCAATTGATAGAATTTATTATTATTTTTCAATAAAAAACCTAGCATTATCAGAAGTAATTTCCCTCTAGTTTATCCAAGAAAAATAGCCAAACAACAGCTAGAGACTGAAGAAAAAATCCACTCTATATAGTAGAAGAAGTTCTGCATGTGCTCCTCAATTTTTGAGTACTTTATGTTTGTGGTTCTTGTTCTACATTCTTTTGAAGTGAATCTTTTCCTTGATCGCTTACCCGGTGTGATCGCTAACTGGGTGAATCACGTTATGGCGGGTTAAGAGAGAAAATAAGAACCGAAAGGAAACGAGAGTGCTAAGAGGAAACAGGGGGAGACGTAGCCATAGAAAATATCAGAGCACGCCCGCAACTACGATTTCCAACATTTGTAAAAGAAGAAGGATCAGAATTGTCTAATGTTTCTTGTCCATTGCTACTTGGGTGCCGGGCGATGATATGATTCTTATACCCGTGAGCGTTTATATACGGTGCTAATGAGATGAGTTCCAACTATTCCCAACAAGGTATACTTCCGTCACATTGAGGCTATTTTCCAATAATTAATTTCCACATAAATGTTGTGTATTATACATATGTTTTTCCTCAGCTTAAATGTGTACCGGGGGCATTCAGTTTTAGGGCTCTTGTCTTCATGAGGAATCACTCGAGTGTTCTAAGAAATCACTGTAGGAAATATCGTGCGTGAGGTGGGCGGTTGGGCAGAAAATAAAGATTTCACAGGATGTGAGAAGAGTATGTTTATGAAAGAGGAAAGATCAGAATTTTCTGATGTTTCTTGTTTATTGATACTACTTGCTAATTAGGTGCCGGGCAATGGTATGAATGTACTCATACCTGTGAGAGGTATCATACCTATAATTATACAATGCCAACGATATGAGTTCCCACTATGCTCTACTAGGCGTACTTCCATTCTATTGAAGCGATTTTCTTAATAAAAATGGTTGGATATACTTTTTTCTGTTACAAGGATTGTATTAAATTTTAAGTTTTGGGGGTATTAACTAGCGGAGAACTGGCAGGCTTTATGAGTCGAAGACGGGAAACAAGTTTTTGCTTGACGAAGAGCGAGGGGACTAGACTCTATATAGGGTCGGCTATTAAACACACCATTCCGGGGTATGATATTTAATTGAACGTTGTCTAGTTCGGGCTACTAGGAGTGCTATAGTGCCGTTCTTCTCGTACAGGCGTGAGTTTGTCTCGGGAAGTTGGGCTCGGGGGTTAGCATCGAGAGGGCTGGTACTTTTCCGGTGACTTTTTGTGCTTTTTATTCAGTTATGATATTATAAGTTTGAAAAGGGCAACGGGACAGATAGCTGTCCATTGTGCTTCTCCTACATGCAACTGATATACTGAAAACTAAATGGCGCTTTCCATTATGTCTAAAGTCAAACCGGAGATAATTGAACAAGGGTAAAACTAGGAAAAAAGTCCATTCTGTCTTTAGCGAAAAATATCGTGATAACCTGATCAGAGTCTTGTTTGGTGGTGTGTTGCTTGGCCTTGTATGATAATTTATATAGGCAGCCTAGGTGCGGGGACGGTGTATGCTAATTACTAATATAGATGCCATACTGAACCGACCCACAGAATTCTAAAATCTATATTATTGTTTTTGAAGCAATAATCACTTGTTGTTGCCATTAAATGTTTAGCCTGGATGGTTATTTGGAATGAATTCTGTAAGACTTAATCAGGTTGATGAGCGGAATCTTAATACTCTCTTCGGTAGACAATGTGCGTACTCCCTCCCGTGAGACAACCGGTCGAGTGACCACTTTACGAGACTCTCTCTCTTACGAGACTCTATGTCTAGGAGGAAGGGTACCAATTGAGAATTCTTCTAGGATGTTAGAGTAACGTCTCTAATTAGACCTACTGTATTTTTTGATTCCTTCGCTTTTATACAGTTCTAACTACCAAAGTCCCTGTTTCCTTAGGCAGTATATTATCTAGACATTAAGGCTACCTGCCATTCTAACGATTCTGATAAAATCAAAGCGTTAATCAAAAAGGCCCAAATATTGCAATATTTCATTTATGACAAAAAATTGCTATGATCCAATTTTCCAAAGTTGGACAAGTATATTAAAAGTGACTAAGTATAACGAGGAAAAGAAAGGAGGAGAAAACCAGAGAAAGAAAAACAAGATAAGGAAAAACGCAGTTGATATCCTGTCCGCTGAAGGTACAGTTCCACTGAGGGAGGCGTTGCGGGGGTCGTCGCTGTCCTTGCCGGGGGAGATCGTTACCCCCGATGTGTCCCACATCTGGCAATGCGGGTGCAGGGGTGCTTGCTAGGGGGCGGGCGGGCAATAAAGAACGCGAACAATGAAGAACCCAAGCTGTAGGAAGGATGGTGACCCGGGGGATTCAGAGAGACGGAAAAGGGGTTCCTGTGATGGTGGTTCGTGGGGCCGGGCGTCGTGGAACTATGACCCCGCGCTGGCCGAGCAACCGGCTATACCTTTCTCCGCCACCCTCCGAGACAACCAAGCTTCCCACCAAGCCGGGTTCCGTGTGCTTGCCCAGTTGGCGTCGGGTCGCACCAACCCGTCTTATACCATATATGGGAGGAGAGGTCGGGTGGTTTACTTACCTTTTCTCTTGAGTGCCGAACAAGGCCTAGATTGGGGAATATTTTTCCAGAGTTATCTGCTCAATCCTAAAGGGAAATTATGGAGGTCTTGGGGTGCTGGATTCTCTATTATTATTCCTGTTTTCAAGGTATATGTAGCCTACAATAGTATTCTTGGGAATATGCCGTTTACTAGAACAACCGGCTCGCACTCCTACCCCGTGCTCTATCTCTCCGAATATTCCCTCCTTCTTCCCCCTTGAGCGGCAGAAGGGTAATAAGGAGTGCTCATGGGTACAACAGCCTTAGTCCTCCAAGCTAATATTCGCATCGAATTTGTCTCTGTTAATTTAGCCGAGGTGTTTTTGTGTGTGACCATCCTGAGTTATTATCTTTGCTATCCAGCCTTTTGTATTTCCCCATATCCTATCATAGCAGTCTTTATTGCTTACTCAGCCTGCGGATTAGAGGTAGCCCAGAAACGGAATTTGAGGGTGCCGCTATACTATTGACCTCTTCCTAAGTAATATTAAGCAAGAGAGCAGAGTGCACGGTAGCTAGCGTTGCAACCCTTGAATGCTAGTACCTTAGAACTTATAACCATGAAAACTACAGTTGACTAATATTATAACCAACGACACCCGGGGTTAGAATTTATAAAATTCCATATATAAAGCTTTCCTGATTAATTATTAGAACATATTTACAGATTCACTTTTTAGTCATCTAGTTGGGGCTCAAGAGGCCTTCAAAGTTTGTCTACGAAAGAGTGCCGGGAGACTTGTATCATAATAACAATGTGACATCAGGGAAAAAAAGGTTTTGGTGAATAATTAGCCAAGAAAATTTCTAATTAGGTGCGGGATTATCATATGATACTACGAATTTAGGGCCAGTACGGAGGCATATAACGACCAATCGCCACGAAACCGATAAAACAAAAAACATTGCAACAAAAACATAAAAAGCATTTTTGCATTAGCGAAAACAAACTAACTAGTTACTACACAACCAATAAAAAATTGTGTTAGAAATAAAAATCACAAATAGATGGAACCTGAAATTTAATGATGAAATAAAATAGCCTAAGGAAAGAACAAGCCACCATTCTCACAGCTTCGGGCGGACTCACCCATCGCATCGCCATATCACCGGCTAACGTTCTACCATACCTCACGATCGAAAACCCCAAATACGAAAGTACTCTCCTACAGTTTCTGTCGGAGATCACTCGAAAAAGGTTGGAGGTGAAGGATAAAATGATGGGGCTTGCTGATGAGAGGAAGAGAATACCTGTTTTGCTTGCGCGTCTGCTGGCGCGCCTAAGATAGCCCTACTAAGTATAACAATCTGTAGCATGAATATACATCAATATGACTCCTGTCATTTCCTAGTGGGCTATCCTAACTTATCCGCACCTCTCATTACATTGAATTCATTTCCGACAGTTCCCCATGATCTGCCTCATTTTTTGTCCCTCTACCCCACCGTCATCTCTATTGCCTAGTGGCTGTTGGGACCCCCCTCCGGTTTCTGATACCCCCATGGTCTCCAGTTCAATCCCCGCTGTCATGCCATTTCCCCTGGCCTCGGCCAGAGCGGTGGCTGTCCGGCGTATGTGACTATACTATAACGGTATTGCGTGTTGGACCCAGCCCGTAGTCCCCCATGTAATATTCCCTTCGCAGAAGAGTGTCTAGCAGCCCCATCTATCCCTTCTCCTTAGTGTTATTCCCGCCATCGCTGCAGACTCCCGGACGATTCAGAACACTACACACAAGTATCCCCAGTTCCGAAGTGTACCTTACCTTAAACAAGAGCTCTTTATTCGTGGGTCATTTAACTCAAATGGTCAAGTTGAGTGCCCGATTCTAGTTTTTCGCGAAGCACTAGGATTAGTTTTTCTCTCTTCCGCTCATTTTTTTCCTTCTTCACAAATGCTTTATTTTGTGTCACATTAGAATTGTAGAATTATTTCTCTTTTCACTTTTTTATTCTCTTGCTCAACATTTGTTGTTAATCCAAATTAGTCTTCGCGTTCTCATATGTTTTCGTACATTCGGTTTCGTAGCGATTAGTAGTTATAGGCCTCCCTAGGGCTACCGTTGTTACTTCAGCATGGGACTCAGGGTTGGTTTTGGGGGTTACCCGGTTTGCGGTTTTGTCCGTATGGTTGCATGTTTCTGTTGCCACTTTGTTTATCTGGCATTTCCTGGGCCCTTGTCCGTTCACACATCCACTCTTTAGCCAACGCAAACATTCCCCCCTGTGTAAGTAAACATTCCTTCCATCCCCAACTAGAACAAAAATATTAACCGACCAAAATAGTCAACATGCAATCTAATAATCGTGCAGATGGGCGTGATACTTTCATCTATGATTCCAACCACCGGGATACTTTGCTCGGAGGTCTCTGGGTTGCGGAAGGCATCACCAATGCCAATCTCTACTGTATGGTGGATATCATCTGCCTTTTTGACGACACCTTCCATATATACGATAATAACGAGAAGCTGGTTGAAAGGGATGAGAAACCCCTTCAACCGGGGAATTACTTCATCGTGTATAATGGTAGGTCTCTTGTCCGCTTTCTTCGTTTGCCATTAAAGAACATGATAAGACTATGTCGCTGACAGGATAATGTCGCATCTCTAGCAAATGAAGCGTATTAGTAAGTAAACAGGATTTGCACTCGGTGGCTACAATCGGATTTGCCATGTGCGACATTATCCTGTAGGCGAAATTGTCCTATCATGGTCATTACTCACTTCAAACAGGTTCCATCACACTCACGGAAGAGGCTCCGCTACTTCGTGCCCTTTCATTGCACTCTGGAAGTCGTATCAAATCGTTTCGTGATGCAGTACGTGAGCGCGATCGTCGATGCGTTATCACTGGCCTGCGTTCCCAGCGACCAGACCGTTGGGGATGGGACTTCTTCGAAGTCGCTCATATCTTCCCTTTGGCATATGAGGATCACTGGAATCAGTCTAACTATAGCCGTTGGATCACCGTTCCACCGGCCAATGAGTCAGACGGATCCATCCACTCTGTCCAAAATGGGATGTTGCTCACTCCAAACATGCATGCACTTTTTGATGCCTACATTGTATCAATCAATCCGGACGTATGAGCAACTCGATCCTCAGCTTTTCATTGCTAATATTTACATAGGATAATTACAAAATTGTAGGTTTCGGACCCGAGGCCACCGATGAAAACATCGCCGGTCGTCACCTTGACCAGACCTTCCTCAACAATCCACTTCGACCGACCGATCAGCTTTTACGTTGGCATTATCGCCAAGCGGTGCTGGTCAATGTGAAGGGTCTTGGAGAGCCTTATATGGAGAATGATTTCCCGCCTGGTTCAGACATCATGACGGAAATCATGGACGGCCCAAAAGCGGCGGAGAGAATGGAGTATGAGCTTTTTAGCCGTTTTAATGCAATGGGGTCCCGCGCCTAATGGAAAGTCAGGCCAGCAAGCTACGTGTATCTAGTGCACAGTAATTAGGTGGCTCTCTTTTAATATTTGTGTTGAATACTCGAGTATGTTGTGAAAAACGGCCTTGTCGGCTATGGTTCTTTCCTATGTCATTCTTTTGTATTGGGTTGCATTCCTTGTTGCGGTGGGACGGCTTTGGTTGGGTCTTGGCTATTCGGTGAATACTGACGAGTTCACGTGGAGGATATCGATGCTAGGAGTCCAATCGGCAATAGAGTCTTCATAGATGCGAATGGGATTATGAAGTGAGGGAAAATGTTAAGGCGGTATCGGACACCAATAATAAAAAGGCTGTAAAGTTGCCAATTGTAGTAGTCAAGGCGAAAAAAAGGAAAAGGAAAAACTAAAAGCTAAAGACGAAACCAGGAGAAAGGGGAGGAAAGCAAATCAAAAATGCTCCAATGAAGAGGGTTACAGTTTCCCATGCCTCGCTCTAAACACGCGACCTTATGGTCGTAAAACAATACCTCTCTCAAATGCACCCTAACGCCTTTGTCTGTCGATTTACCAGTCCAATCTTCATCGTCAGAAGGATATTTATCACCAACACCATCAGTGCCAGTTTCGTCTCCGTCCTCTTCGTCCTCTTCGTTCTCCTCTTCCTCCTCCTCCTGAGTGTCACTACCTTCATCTTCACTCTCGATTGCTATAGGGACTACCCGTGGTGGTGTCCGTTAGGGGAATTTATTGCGATGCCTTTACATGACTGAGTACGCACTGTTTAGAGGTTGAGAAGTTTGGTTTGGAGATGATGGCTTCGTTGCCGCTGCACCTCTCCCGCTGTCCCATCTGCCGTCCCAATAATTCAAGCCTGTTGTCCTTGTCTCTCCTCCCGCTAATGACAAAAATGTAGTCTTCCTATCAAGAAAAGTCCTCCTAATAGGCCCTAGGTCAGTCTCGGGAGGAGCAAGTGCCGTGAGATGACGTATCGTTCCGACCTGCTGAAAGCAGATCGGCTAGAGGCGAAGCTTGAGACGCACTCTGGACCCTGGGCCTTTGCTGACGGGGCGAGGGATAGGTCTCCCGACGGCCACTTGAAGCTTCGCTTAGGCTTGTATCCAAGGAAAGGCGGATAAATGCGTGTTGGTGTTATAATAGAAAACGTGGCTGAAGGAGCAGCGAGACCCTAAAACTTAAAAAGGAGGCTACCAGGACTCGTGGGAGAAAGCCGAAGCTAACATGCGGGGTTAGGCTCTCCTATGCTAGATCTTCAGCGGGGAAACTCATTTCTACTCTTTAGGCTTTGGGTCTCTATTAACCCGAAGTTCTAGAATTGTATGATTCATAGGGGTGTGGGCGGGGTGTCACGGCTGCTAAAAACATTTGCTATTCATAGGGGATACACAATCGCGAACCAATTGAGGCATAGGATAGTCCGTGATGCATTTTATTCCTTGCGAAGGAGCCGTTTCACCTCTTCTATTTAATACAGTGTCGCGGAAAATGTGGGAGCGTATCAAAGTTACAACCAGTCCACTTCCCCCATATTGGCACCTCCGAACCCACGACATGAGGGTAAAGCTGCCACGGTGTGATCACATAAACACTCTCATTAAATTTTGCGAGCAATACTGCTTGTCCTCTCTAAAGAATGCGAAAGGCCGCTGCATAAAGTGTTACTCCGGACAGAGTATATCTCCTGAGGATAAAGCCAATATCCCAACTTCAAAATCCTTCTGCCAAATTCTCTCATCAAACATACCTAATCCTCTATCGCCTTGATTTAGGTCATAACAATCCACATTGGCCCCCCTTCTCCTATACCGTAAGAACTCAAATAAACGAGCCTCGTGCTATGTAGTCGAGAATTACCCACTTGAGAAAAGGGGCTAAAAACACAGCAAAAACTGAGCCGCTCAGGCCTCCTGAGAGTCATAAAAAAACAAAAAAAACAAAAAAAACACCAGACTTTACCAGAGGAGGCAACTCCAACGACATAGCACAAGGCTCTTTTATTTGAGTTCTTACGGTAGTACAAGAAATCGCAACCGCAATACTCCTCATTCGGCAGAATATGGCGTTTAAGACGGATAACGAGAGACCCTAGCTCTAAAGAGTCTCCCCTGGTGCGGCTGCTCCACACACCTACTACCTAATAGCGAAAAGCCAATTTTTTAACTATGATACCAAAGTTCCTAACTTCTTTCGGTCAGTGGCATTAATAAAGGGAAAAGCACAGGTGGCAGTTGTGCTAGTACGTGAGTGTTACTGTTAGCCGGGAGGTTTCATATACCTCGAGGGGGTTTTAGAGTTGGTGGCGGCATATATCACTATGGTAGCGGTCGATGGGGTCGGGGAGCAGCACACTCTGGCGCCCCTTTGGCAACCGGAAGAGGATGCGGGCCCAATCAGCGGGAAAATGGAGCAAGTTCGCTTAGCTTTCGCGGATTTTATATTTTTGGTGCATTTTTTTACTGATTCACTTCGCTGTGTAATTTGTTCCTAATTCTAATGCGTCTATCTCTGAAGACAGCTGTGTCTCTGTGTTTAGAGACAGAGGGACTCAAGACGGGCGGTGTTTTCCTACCACGGGATAGGATCAGCTTATCCAGCCCACTATATAGCCTTATTCTCTGATATAAGAGCTATCTAAAGCTTCGTCTCTTTTTTAGATAACCTTTGCTATGATAGCTTAATAAAATTCTTACTTTACATACCCGGTTTATGGGTTCGCTTAGGTGAGGCACAGTCACCCCGCATTTGCCGTTTCGAAGTGTGCTCGGAGTTTTTGTTGTACCGCAGCGCCAATTTGGACCCCTAGTACCCCTAACCAGCTGTATATTAGAGCATATTTACAGCGGGATTTTCTTCTTAATCTAGTTGGGGCTATACAGGTTACAGGCAAGAGTATCCGAACATGAGACATTCACAATATATGGTAATTTATCTGTGCGCCACATGTCTCATGTTCGGATACTTCTTGCCCTATACTTGTAGAAACCCTAAAAACTTTGTCTGGCAAGGGAGATTGTGAGACGAGTATCATAATACTAATACGATAAAAGGGAAAAATGTTTCGCTGAATAATTAGCCAAGAAACTTCCTGATGAGGCGCAGGATACTACCGTAAGAGCTGGAATAATTGGACCTCACGATAAGACGTCTAGAATTCGCTCCTTTGAATCAGCGGGAAAAAAATAGAGTGAAAAAAATGTCTTTCAGCCCTCGACCGAGGCAAATGAAAAGGAAAAAGCCACCGACCTTACTAAGAGAGACAGCTCCAACGTCCTAGTGCGAGGTCCAATTATTCCGGTTTCTACGGTATGATTTTAGGGCTAGCGGTGTTGGTTTAAGATTACCCGGCTTCTGGTTCGTGATATAGCTGCATCTCTCTCTTGCCACTTTGCTTCTTATCCCGCAAGTCCCAGACTCAGTTTTCGATTAACACAGCCACTCTATAACCAACGAAAAACTCCCTTCTTCCGTATGAGTAAACATTCCTTCCATCTCAGCTAGAACCAAATTTTAACCGACCAAGATAGTCAAACATGGAGCCTGAAAATCGTGCTGGCGGGCGTGATACCTTTATCTATGATTCAAACCACAGGGATACTTTGCTCGGAGGCCTCTGGATTGCGGAAGGCACCACCAATGCCAATCTCTACTGTATGGTAGAGATCATCTGCAATTTTACCGATACCTTCGATCTACGCGACAATAACGAACAGCTAGTTATAAGGGATGAAAAACCTCTTCAACCGGGGAATTACTTCATCGTCACTAATGGTAGGTCTCCTCTCCGCTTTCTTCCTTGGCTATTAAAGAACATGATATGACAGTGTCGCCGACAGGATAATGTCGCATCTCTAGCAAATCAAGCGTATTAGTAAGGAAACAAGTTTTGCGCCCGGTGGCTACAACCGGATTCGCCATGCGCGACATTACCCCGTCAGCGGCATTGTCCTATCATGGTCATTGCTCGCTTCAAACAGGTTCCATCACACTCACGGAAGAGGCTCCGCTATTTCGTGGCCTTTCGCTTGAGTCAGGAGCCCGCATCGTATCGTTTCGTGATGCAGTACGTGAGCGTGATCGTCGATGCGTTATAACTCGCGTGCCTGTATACGAACCTGCCTTTTCGGGATGGAAGATGTTCGAAGTCGCTCATATCTTCCCTTTAGCATATGAGGATCACTGGAATCAGTCTAACTACAGCCGTTGGATCACCGTTCCACCGGCCAATGAGTCGGACGGATTCATCCACTCTGTCCAAAATGGGATGTTGCTCACTAGAGACCTACATGCATTGTTTGATGGCTATGATGTGTCAATCAATCCGGACGTATGGGCAACTTCATCCTCGGCTTTTCTTTGCTAATATTTACATAGGATAATTACAAAATTGTATGTTTCGCTCGTGAAACCACCTGGTATAACATCGCTGGTCGTCACCTTGACCAGACCTTCCTCGACAATCCACTTCGACCGGCCGACCAGCTTTTACGTTGGCATTATCGTCAAGCGGTACTGGTTAATGTGAAGGGCCTTGGTGAGCCTTGTGTGGAGATGGATTTCCCGCTTGGTTTGGACGTCATGGCTGAGATCATGGACGACCCAAAACCTGTGGAGAGAATGGAGTTCGAGCTTTTTAGCCGTTTTAATGCAAAAAGGTCTCGCGCTTGATGGAATGTCAAACTACCAAGTGATGCGTATCCAGCGTGCATCAAGTTTCCCTCTTTTAATATATGTGTTTAATATGTTGTTCACAACAGCCATGTCGGCTATGCTTCTTTCCTATATGCTTGGATCGTGGATATTCGGCCGCTATTTCGGATTCGCTTGGAATCTTTATACTCTTCAAGTTTGGAGGCGTATACTGTTGTGGCTTGACAATTCCAAAATAACTTTTTTTGTTAGTTAGCAGTTGAATGACGAGGCGCTCTCCGGTACCAGACCCTTTCATGTACTTGTGTACTGTAGACATCTTAAACTATACCAGCATTTAATGAACCTACAGTAGTATGACCGGGGGATTTTGGGAACATATCTTATAGGAGATTTTATCCTACGAAATTAGTTCCACCGCTACCTTCGTAGGCCGGTAGCAACTGGGCCGGGTTTTGGGAAAACCTAGCTCTAGCTTTGAACGTACCAATATCCACTGGGAGATGGGCGTGGGGGATCAGGCATTCGGGGATTATGGAAGTGCGGGCGGACCCAGAGTAGGGATTCTTCCTGAGCACCTATGGGCTTGTTAATATAGCTCCGAACATGGAAAACCGACCCTCCAGTTCGCTTTTAGTGAACTTGAATAGGGTTTTTTTCTGAAACAAACGGTGCGATATTTCCTTAGAGCCTGTTCGGTTGGAACGGACCGTTCCGTTGGGTGACCATTTCTGGTGTGAAAATGGCCTTCCCTCCGTTTTGAAATGGAAGTAAAAGGAGTATTTGTATGGGGGAACGGAAGGGAACCGTTCCAACCGAACAGGCCCTAACCAGACGGATAAGTAAAGAGGCCCTAAGTATGGATATAACTGGGATGCCATGCTGCGCTAACCCACAGAACTCCAAATCTATATTTTTGTTCCAGAAGGAATAATAATTTCTTGTTTGCAGTAAATGGTTAGCTTGGATGGTTATTCGGGATGCATTCCTCCGGATCTAATGATCTGGTTGAAGGGTATTGTTTGATATTTCAGGTTAGACTATGTGCTACCCACTGTCTCGAGACAACCAGTCAAGCGAGAGACCACCTTACCCAACTGTACTCGAGTACATTTAAGAACAAGAAGAGTAATTGAGAATGCTGCCAAGTTGTTGGAGTTCCTCCTTGAAGTGAGATTTTATTTATTTATTTTATACGGGCTATCCAAGTTCTGATTTACCAAGGCACCTTATTCAGATATTATCTGCCATCTCAACTATTCTATAATAATGGAAATAAAAAATAAAAAGGCTCAATGTTTCAATTTTTCATTTGGAACAAAAAAAAATTAGCATATAGGGGAAGTCTGGGGTACCTACCATTTTTCCTGAGTGCCAAACAGGGCATGGATCGGAGAATATTTTGGCAGGGGTGCTGGACTCTCTATTATTCCTATGTTTCGAGGTATATGTAGCCTACAACAGTATCCTTGTGAATATGTCATTTACCAGAACAACAGGCCTGCACTCCCTCCCCGTGCGCTATCTCTCCCAATGTTTTTTCATCCCTCCCACCTTGATCAGCGGAACGGTGATAAGCAGTGCTCATGGATACAACAACCTTAGTCCTCCAGGCTAAAATTCACTTCGAATTTGCCTCAGATAATCGAGCCGATGGGCTTTGTTGTATGTGATTATCCGGAGTTGTTGTCATCTTTGTTGTCCAGCCTTTTGTGTTTCCCGATATCGTATCATGACAGCCTCGGTTGCTTACTCAGCTTGCAGATTAGACGTAGCCTGGAAACTGAATTGGAGGCTGCCGCGATACTATTCACTTCTTTGAGGTTTGTGCGCCCTACGGTACTTAATATTAAACAAGCAAGTGAACAGCGAGCACGGTAGCCAGCGTTGCAACACTTGAATGGTACTGGCACCTTAGAACTTATCCCCATGACAACCAAAGTTGACTAAGGGCACGTTCACCCAATATATTAGAGTATAATATTATTTACAGATTTTTGTTTCTAGTCTTCTAGTTGGGGTTAATGCGGCCTTGAAAGTTTGTCTAGGAAGGAGTACCCTGAAACTTGTATAATAATATATTATTATAAGATATCAGGGGAAAAGGTATTGCCGAATAATTAGCCAAGGAAATTCCTGATGAGGTTCAGGATCTCATACCGTATTTTCTCGTGCTATACGGTGTTTCGCCAAGACCGGTGTCTGGAGTCTGTAATGGGCCCTCATTTTCCCCCAGCCAACATAGTAACCAAGGTGAAGGTTTTAGGAGTCTACAACCATGAGGCTGAGTGCTCATTTGTGAGGGTTGGCTGCCCAAGCTTGCGCAAAGCCCGGTCTTGGCGAAAAACCGTATTACGTGAGAAAATATATTATGATATTTGGCACCATACTACCAATTTAGGGCTAGCGTTATTAGTTTAGCATAGAAGAGGGTTTGTTCTATGGGTTACCCGTTTTACGGTTTTGTCCGTATGGTCACATCTTTCTGTTTCCACTTTGCTTCTTATCTGGCAACTCCCAGACACCCCTGTCGATTTTATCCATCCACTCTTGGACCAACGCAGACATTCCCTCCTATGTAAGTAACCATTCCTTCCATTCCCAATTAGAACAAAAATATTAACGGACCAAGGCGGTCAACCAGTCAACCTGCAAATCGTGCGGGTGGACGTGATACCTTTATCTATGATTCCAACCACCGGGATACTTTGCTCGGAGGCCTCTGGGTTGCGGAAGGCACCACCAATGCCAATCTCTACTGTATGGTGGATATCATCTGCATTTTTACCGATACCTTCGATATACAAGATAATAACGAGCAGCTGGTTGGAAGGGATGAGAAACACCTTCAACCGGGGAATTACTTCATCGTCACTAATGGTAGGTCTCTTCTCCGCTTTCTTCCTTGACCATTAAAGAACATGATAAGACAATGTCGCCGAAGGACAATTTCGCATCTCTAGCAAATTAAGCGTATTACTATAGTAAGTAATCAGGATTTGCGCCCGGTGGCCGCAACCGGATTTGCCATGTGCGACATTATCCTGTAGGCGAAATTGTCCTATCATGGTCATTACTCACTTCAAACAGGTTCCATCACACTCACTGAAGAGACTCCGCTACTTCGTGCCCTTTCGTTGCACTCCGGAAGTCGTATCGCGTCGTTTCGTGATGCGGTACGTGAGCGCGATTGTCGATGCGTTGTAACTGGCCTGCGTGTGGAGCAACCAGAAGTTTGGGGATGGGACTTCTTCCAGGTCGCTCATATCTTCCCTTTGGCATATGAAGATCACTGGAATAAGTCTAACTATAGCCGTTGGATTACCGTTCCACCGGCCAATGAGTCAGACGGATCCATCCACTCTGTCCAAAATGGGATGTTGCTCACTCCAAACATGCATGCACTTTTTGATGCCTATATTATATCAATCAATCCGGACGTATGAGCAACTAGATCCTCAGCTTTTCATTGCTAATATTTACATAGGATAATTACAAAATTGTAGGTTTCGCACCCGCGTCCACCTACGAAAACGTCGCCGGTCGTCACCTTGACCAGACCCTCCTCAATAATCCACTTCGACCGACCGACCAGCTTTTACGTTGGCATTATCGCCAAGCGGTGCTTGTCAATGTGAAGGGCCTTGGTGAGCCTTATATGGAGAATGATTTCCCCCCTGGTTCGGACATCATGACCGGGATTATGGACGGCCCAAAAGCTGGGGAGAGAATGGAGTTTGAGCTTTTTAGTCGTTTTAACGCAATGGGGCCCAGCGCTTAATGGAAAGTCAGGCTATCAAGTGATGTGTATCTAGTGAACAGCAATCAAGCGCCTCTCTTTTAATATTTGTGTTGAATACTCGAGTTGTGCACAACGGCCTTCTCGGCTATGTTTCTTTCCTATGTCATTCCTTTATGGGTTGCATTCCTTGTTGCGGTGGGGCAGCTTTGATTGGGCCTTGGCTATTCGACGGCTATTTCGTATTCGCTTGGCATCTTTATACTCTTGAAGCATGGAGGTGTATACGGTTGTGGATCTTATGATGGGTTGGGGGCTGAAGATCAAGTTGGTTCTCATGGATGGTGAGGTCACTCATGTTGCTATCAAGATTTGACTTACTTGGAAACTACCGAAAGAGAGAACAATATATTCTGTGTTAAGGATAAGAGCGGAGGTAGGGGGATGATGAAATTAAGGTGAAAGAAGCAAAAACGTAAAATATATAATAAAATAAAATACTTGCGAGGCCGAGTTGCTTTTAGATACCGACATAGAGTAGTCACCGGAGAAGCAATAAATGGGCAATCAAATGGTAGCAAGTAATTTGATATGGTGAGGGAAGTTATGTGGGTGCCGGATAGTTGCCTGATCCTCCATAATCAATTCCCAACCGGCCATTTTGGTGTAGCGTATATGATTATTAATGGTGTTTGCCGAGGAATGTTTGATGCTAGATCCAAGAGTTTGCCCGGCCAATGAGAGAATTGGGGCAAGAGCACCCTCATTTTATCCCGTTATTCAATATATATATTATTGTACCATAAGTACTGAAATAAAAGAGAAATTGGCTAGGATATTGCCGAGTTTACAGCGTATTCCCCTCCCTAGGTTGTAGGGAAATTCTAATGCCCTAGCACATTTCTCTTATATCTGAGTACTTACGGTACTGAATTAATTGCGCATCACTGGAAAGCAAAGCATCAATTAGACTGGAGACCTCATTTTATTCTTATGCAATGGACACTAGGTACAAACACTGCCTACAACCTCCGACACCCATCAGCAGCCCTAGCACTATGGGGAATATATCCTGCATTGTCAAATAATATCCCCACCTCTATTTAAAATATTCAGAATGCCTGGTCCTGAACATTCATTGCCTATTCATCACCATTGCTCAATATACTCATTACTAATATTTTATTGCGAGCTAATATATAGCTACCCAGCTTTCGTAATATTCCGATAAGGAAGGGTAAAGTGTAGAGTAGAGTCACCAGATACTTGAGATGACCTGAGCAAGAGAGTCAAAGAACTCAGCACGGAACGAAAAGAATAAAACACAATAAGTAAAACGAGCCCCATTGCGAAGGCAGGAATTGGTAAAACGAATGCACAAGGGTAGTGAACAAAACATTCATTTGAGCCAGAAATGGAGCTTGGCCAATTTCTGTTTTGACAAAACTATGTAAAATCAATAGAACAAATATTAGCTTACTGAACTTCAAGGCACTAGTGTCCTTTGGCCTAGGTGTATCTCACGTGCCATGAGGTGACACTAGATGGAATGCTTGATGTTCAAGTGCAAGTGGTTAGTGGTGGGTTGCTTATTGCTTTCTAGCTATGCTTGGTTAGGATAGAGGAGAGAGTTGATATAATTGATAACACAGGCAGTAAATATGGTAATCTTATATGAATGCTACACTAATGGAAGTTGGGAAATATGGCCAAGATAGTTGGCCATAAGTCTAGGTTACTTGATAGCTTATAGATATCAAAGTAGCGGTGTGTATTACAGGTAGGTAACTGGCGATTTTGGACACTTTTGATGGGATAATTGAATATTCTAAGGAGGAGATTGCAGAGGTTGATAATAAGGTTAAATGTATTCTAGTGTCCCGCTAATACGAGTGGAAAGATATGACATCCTTCAGACATCTCTCATCCAAGACGGCTGGAATTCTTCACCCACAACCCCCTCAGTACACATTTCTGATTGCACTGCTGAATCTCTCTAAACTTGACTATATACTCAGAGTTCTGAACTGCGTTATCGCACAGCGTGGTTGTGTAAACGGTCATTCCAAAGTTTCTATTACACTATTTATTCAAATTGATCAATGGTGTACCAGAAGGCACAGAAGCCTACATTAGTACCCACCAAATGATGACCAGGGTCTAATTAATAGTCATCCTGGTTAAATTATATGCAAGGTGCATCTATTAGACAGCAGTATTTCTCAAATAGGCACATAGTGTCTACCATGAAATATATATTCATATGTGTGACACAGATAGTGGGTGTGCAGTATTGAAGTAGTACTATAGTAGTGCCTTAGAGGGTATTTCCTACATTTCTTGTAGAACTATCTTGATCAGTGAAAGCCAATTATATTGGTAATACTTTCTTGTATACCACTTCATCCTTCCCCACACATAGTGAATCCAGTCTAGCTCACAATTGAAGTTGGGACAGAATGAACTCAAATATAGTTTTTTTTCTATCTCTTCTTGAAGGTGTGACTTTTGGTCAAGAAAGTCAGGCCCTAATGAGAACCATTATTGCAAAATATATGAATTAGTAGAGTACCAATAGCAATAGAGTATGAGTTAGTAATCCTGTGGGAAACCACTTGGGTATCCACTTTTCTAACTTCTTTATTTTAGTACAAAGAGCTTTTGGTAATACAAAACTTCATTTGATTTCTCATACCCATGGATATAAACTCCCTTCCTTACTAGTACATCTTTCCATTCAAACCCCAACTTATCAAAATAAAAATAAATAGTATCAGGAGGCAAAAGAGAGAATACTTGGAGGCCATAATAGTAGTAATAAATGTGAAAGCTGGGAGTGACAAAATAGTAGGCAATAGGGGTAGAATATTGCAGATATAGAAGAATAGAGAGGGCAATTGTGATAATATATAAAAGAGAAGAGAAAAGTGGTTGTGAGAGAAGGAGTCAGGAACACATGGAAGGGAGAATGATATGGAGAATTTGAAGATGACAAGCCCAAAGGTTTTAGCCAGTTTGTGTCGGGTAATTCAAAGTAACCCTAGGCAATTGGTATAAGGGCTGGTTCCAACCCTCTCATCAGATTAGATGCGGGGTATCGGATCTAGAGACGGTCTTTTGAGATAGGCTAGTCCAATACTGTATGTATTCCTTTGGTTTGTGGCTTAGCGGCAGAATCAAACACCCTTGTTTATTCACTCATCCACTCTGTGACCAACGCAAACATTCCATTCTTCTGTGTAAGTAAAAATTCCTTCCATTCCCAATCAGAGCCAAAATATTAACTGATCAAGCTAGTCAAAAATGCCACCTAATAATCGTGCACATAGGCGCAATGCCTTTGTCTATGATTCCAACCAAAAGGATACTTTGCTCGGAGGTCTCTGGATTGCAGGAGGAATCACCAATACCAATTTCTACTCTATAGTGGACATCATCTGCATTTTCACCGATACCTTCGATGTTGGCGATAATAACCAGTAGCTGGTTGAAAGGGATGAGAAACCCCTTCCACCAGGGAATTACTTCATCATCAGTAACCATAGGTCTCTTCTCCGCTTTCATCCTTAGCCACTAAAGGACATGATAAGACAATGTCGCCGCCAGGATAATGTCGCATCTCTAGCAAATTAAGTGCATTGGTAATCTAGATTTGCGCCACGCGGTTGCAACAGGATTGGCCATGTGCGACGTTATCCTGTCTGCGAAATTGTCTTATCATTGTCATTAACTTACTCACTTTAGACACGTTCCATCACACTCACCGAAGAGGCTCCGCTACTTCATGCCCTTTTAGTGATGGCCACGATCAGATCATGATCGAGTTTTGCTCGACTATAGTCTGCTCGATCAGCCTCGATCATAGGGGTCCCTCGATCAGATCATGATCGAGCAGAGCATCCATAATCTGATCGATTTGCTCGATCATGGGTACTACTCGATCATCTTGAATCACGACCAATCACTCTTGTAACTTGTTGGATATATTACGAACACAAAAAGAGATTCCTATTGCAATTAAGTGTAAAGAACCACCAAAGAAAGATAAGAAAGAGAGAAAACTATGGTGACGGAAAAGAGAAGCATACATTACTGGGTAACCTCGGCAAAGGTAGAATAGAACGAGTGCGGTGAGTTTTGTGGCCAATACGTGATCACTTTTCCGACATAGCCTTGTTAATCGGTGATGCGATGAACTTATATGCTGGGAGCCTACCCATTCTTCCGACCAGACTTTGCTTTATTAGTTCAACAAATTGACATCCTGACTACTGACTTTGTCATAATGCCACCGCTCCCATCGCTTCGGATCTATGGCAGCCAGGGAATACCGCCAATGACTCTAGATCAGCCACAAATTACCATGATACCTATGTAAAGAATAGGGCAGGGATCTTCTGTTCTTGTTATAACATGGTTGTAAATACTCGTAATCCATATTGAGTGAATATTTCCTACCTAATGGACACAAAATCGATCATACTCGAGCATACTCGACGATAATCGACTATATTCGATGATGCTCGAGCAGTGGCCATGATCGATCACTCGATCAGGATCTACCCATTTGATCGATCATTCGATCATGGGGTCCCCTCGATCATGATCGTGGCCATCACTATGCCCTTTCGTTGCACTCGGGAACCCGCATCGCATCGTTTCATGATGCGGTGCGTGAGCGCGATCGTCGATGCGTTATAACTGGCCTGGGTGTGCTCCGACCAGACTTTTGGGGATGGGACTTCTTCGGGGTCGCTCATATCTTCCCTTTAGAATATGAGGAGCATTAGAATAAAGTATAACTACAGCCGTTGGATCACCGTTCCCCCGGCCGATGAGTCAGACGGATCCACCCATTCTGTTCAAAATGGGATGTCGCTCACTCCAAACATGGGTGCACTTTTGATACCTATATTATATCAATCAATCCGGACGTATGAGCAACTTGATCTTCGGCTTTTCATTGCTAATATTTACATAGGAGAATTACAAAATTGTAGGCTTCTCACCCGCGTCCACCTATGAAAACATCGCCGATCGTCACCTTGACCAAACCTTCCTCAACAATCCACTTCGACCGACCTATCAGCTCTTACGTTGGCATTTCCCCAAGCGGTGCTTGTCAATGTGAAGGGCCTTGGTGAGCCTTATTTGGAGAATGACTTCCCCGCTGGTTCGGACTTAATGACCGAGATCATGGACGGCCTCAGAGCTGGGGAGAGAATGGAGTATGAGCTTTTTACTCGGATTAATGGAATGGGGCCCCGTGCTTAATGGAAAGTCAGGCTATCAAGTGATGTCTATCTAGTGCGCAGCAATCAGGTCCCTCTATTTTAATATTTTTGTTGAATATGTGGTTCATTACGGCCTTCTCTGCTATGGTTCCCTCCCATGTGATTCTTTTATATTGGGTTGCATTCCTCATTGCCGCGAGACATCTTTCCGTTGACTCTTGGTTAACGTATTCGGGTGTTATTTTGTAAAAGTCGGATATCATTATAGCAATATATTTTAGGTTTTGGGAGAGATACCCTGGCGCGGAAGTGACATGGTCTATGTGCTAAAGACGGGAAATAACTTTCTTATTGATGGTGAGGGAGAGGTCACTAGCCTCTGTATGGTCGGCTATTAGAGGCGGCATTCTGGCTTTTACTATGTTATTGAATGGTTCCAAGTTGAAGCTAATAATGGTACTATGATTCCGTTCTTGCACGCGCGTCAGCCGGTTTCAAAAAGTACTGCTCGGGGGGTTTGTGTCAAGAAGTTTGGCCCTTCGCTGAGTTTGTACTTTTTGATTAAACTACGATACTATACCAAAGACACAAGATTGCAACGAGAGAGGCACTGATCACTTTCAATTGTGCCCCTCCTAGATGGAACGGCTGTACTATACACGAAATAACTCTTTCCATCAGGCCCAAAATTCAAACTTCGGATTTACAGTAAGCAATGAAAAGCTCCACGGGAAGCCCACGCTATCTCCAAGGAAAAATTCTACTCGAGTAGACTAGCTCCGGGCGGCACCTCACCCGGCCCAGCACGAAATGTAGATAGCTTAGGTGCACATATTGTGTATGTTGAGTACAGATATAGATGCCTTACTAAGCTAATCCATAGAACTTCAAATATATAGTCTTGTTTTGGAAGGACTAATAATTTGTTGGTTATAGTAAATAGTTAGCTTGGATGGTTATTCGGAATGCATTCCTCCTGATGAAATGATCTGCTTGGTAGTTGTTAAATTTATACATGAGCGTATATGATGTGCCTACCCGCTCTCTCGAGACAACTAGTCAACCGAGAGACCACCATACCCGACTGTACTCGAGTACGTTTAAGAATAAGAAGAGTAATTGAGAATGCTGCCAAGTTGTTAGAGTTCCCCCTTCAAGTAAGACCTATTGTATTTTTTTATTCGATTTTATATGTGCTATCAAAGATTTTAATGGAAACAAAACAATAAATTGGCACAATGTTTCAATGTTTCACTTGGGATAAAAAATTATAATAATATACGGGAGTCTGGGGGTACGTACCATTTTTCCTGAGTCCTGAATAGGGCATGGATCGGAGAATCTTTTGGCAGGGTTATGGGCTCAATCTGAAGGGGAAGTTAGAGCGTTTTGGGGTACCGGATTCTCTATTATTCTGGTTCTTCGAGGTATATGTAGCCTACAGCAGTATGCTGGTGGATATGCCATTTACCCGAACAACCCACCTGCACTACTACCCCGTGCTCTATCTCTCCCAATGTTCTCTCCTCTCTCCCCCCTTGACCGGCCGAACGGCGATAAGCAGTGCTTATGGGCACAGCCCTCCAAGCTAAAATTCGCTTCGAATTTATCTCTGCCAATTTAGCCGGGGGATTGTTTTGTGTGTAACTATCAAGTGTTGTTGTCATCTTTGTTGTCCTGCCTTTCATGTTTCCCGATATCGTATCATGGCAGTCTTTATTGCTTACTCATCCTACAAGTTAGACGTATGATAGCCTAGTAACCGGATTTGAAGGTGCCACGATACTATTGACCTCTCTAAGGTTAGTGTATCCTGATTAATATCAAACAAAGGATTAGTGAGCACACTAGCCAGCGTTGCAATACTTGAATGGCGCTAGCACCTTAGAACTTATCCCCCTGGAAACCAAAGTTGACTGATATTACAACCAACGACATCCGGGGTTAGAATTTACAAAATTCCATGTTCAATGCTTTCCTATTTAGTTATTAGAGTATATTTACAGATTTACATTTGAGTCTTGTAGTTGGGGCTAAAGACCCCTTCAAAGTTTGTCTAGGAAGGAGTACCGTGAGACTTGTATCATAATAATATTATTATAATATCAGGGAAAAAGGCTTTGCGGAATAATTAGCCAAGGAAATTCCTAATGAGGTGCGAGATGTCATACCCTATTTTCTCGTGATACGGTTTTTAGCCAAGACCGGTGCGTGGAGTCTGAAATGGGTCCTCATTTTCCCCCGGCCAGCATAGTAAGCAAGGTGAAGGTTTTAGGAGTATGGTTCAAGCTCTCCAAAACGTATACCTGGCTGAAACAAAGGTGTTACATGTGGCTGTGCAAATTTACATGCCAAGACACAATTCCTGGCATATTAAATGAAAAAAAGTAGGGTTGATGTTAAGGGGTTTTCATATAGAAAGCATGATTATATAAAAAAATAAAAGTAATAATACAAAATAGAGTAAAGAAAGATGTATAATATCATACATGGCGCCATATTCCATATTACTCTAGTACTTGTATGGTATTTCTATTATCAAAGATACATATTGTATTATTATATTCTACTTGTGTTATAATAGAAAATCATTATTATTATATAAGTAGGACTACTAGGATACTGGGTTTCTTAAAAAATTTGTTGAAATTCAAGATTTTCCCATAAAACCCTTATTCCTATATGACCAGTCTGCTATTACTAAGCAAGTTAAGTGTGGCTATTGTAACACTTTTTCTCCTTTTACACCAGAAGTAGCAACTTTTAAATCCTGAAGGCTTCACAACTAGAATGCTAATTGGTAAAATAAAACCTGTTTATTATTCTTCCTCACTGTCTCCTTCAGAAACAGGTTATTTTTACTTATTGGGAGTTATGGTGGTCCAGCCTTCAGGAATTGAAAATGACGAAAAATCTGTTACACATTTTGGAGAGCTTGAACTATATAAGGTGAGAAAATATATTATCATTAATTTTTTGGCATCATACCATACTCCCCATTTAGGGCCAACGTTGTTGGTTTAGCATAGGACCCAGGGTTTGTTATATTAGATGTAGGGTTGGAACAACCCATTGCCAATTGAGCAAAGCTCAGGGGAACTACTGGGAGGTCTTGGAAGATCTTGGAAGAAGGTACGCCTAGTGGCTCGGAAGTTATAGCGTATTAGGCAAGGACCATAAAGCTACTCGCACAGATAGAACTATCAACTCCCAGGGGTTGAGAACCTCGATGCTTGCTACAACTCGCATTCTCGTCTCCAAACTGGCTACAGCTCGCGTTTTTTTCTTGCCCACAGCCAACTGGCATGCGTTTTCCTCCCCTCCGGCCAGCATTCTCATTTTCTCTCCGGCTCAGAGATTCTCTTTTCCCTTGAATGCGTGTTTTGGGATTCTGCTGTGTCACATTTTCAGAGTAGTGGTAATGCATAGACCCAGTGCAAACTAGAGAGCAGATGGATTTGGGACCCTACTCGGAGCAGAAGCACATAGGCCCGTGGACAACGACGGAATGGCAAAGCACTTATTTAAAAACAGTGTACGAGGATCGAATCTTAACCAAAGAGTTGGACCAGTGAGGACGAACTGGTACGGACGACCAACTGGCATAGATGGATGACCCCTGGCTATAGAACTCACTGCTCCATAACAGGTCTCTATATTGCACACAACTTATATGCAACTCACCCCTTCTTCCAGCACAGCTGCAATCGCCTTCATTGACCCCTAAAATACCACTACGGGACAATTATAAGCAGGAATACGAATTGTTCGAATGCGAAGCATATGAGATATGCAACTAGATATAGCAGAGACACACTTGTTATTCAGCAACTTACTCAACTTGAGACAACTGCTACTTTCTATCGTGTATTAGCTTTCCCCTATATCTCCCATATGCCCGCCGCACCACCAATCGCCTGGCATTCTCAGCCACCACTGGCACTGGCCTCTCTCACGCACCGCCGACCACCCTCAGAGACCCCCAGTCGGCATTAGGCACCCCTAGTTATTCTCGGAAAAAGCAGCTCTCATTGCGAATAATGCCGAGTGAAAATAGCAAAGTGATAGTACATGAAACGAAATACCAAGCTACACCAAAAGAACCACTCACAACTAGAAGCATAGAAAAGGAATATAAGTAAGAAAGCAACAATCACCTGCTCCTCTCCTCAGCGTCCTATCCACCTATATATTGCAACCCTGATTTACAGCCTTTCATGCACTCTCTCACTTCTATGTATATTTCACTCGCTTTTACAACAATTATTACAAAGAAAACTCTCTAGGCTCAGTAGCCTACTTGAATCAGATTCCCCCTTGACTGATCGCAAATGCATATCCGTGGAGTTTATCGAAGGGTAATGGTATAGAGGTAGTATGCCGAGCAACATCAAAGAACTCCCCCCCAAAGGTGGTACCTATCCGTACGGCATATGCGGTGAACATCTTTGTCTAGAGGATTGCTAGATAGGATGTATTCTTGAGCCCAAGAAGTATGTGGAGAGCCAATAGGTTATGTGCAGGTTCTATATGTGACCCGCTGTAACTGCAATTACGGAATCATGTCCGGGGAGTGCCATCAATTTGCAACAGTTACAGCAATTACTCAAAAGCTATGAGTTCCCCTCTAGCACATACAGCTCCCTTGCCTGCAGCCCATATCTCTACTGCAATAGCATCCTGAATTCCCTCCCCCGCCGCAGGCCACCATCTGGTCAAAATAGAACTCTATACCCCGAATCATGCAATAGGATACCCCAATATCACAGCAGTTCTTGCGCTTGCAGGCCACTGCTCTAGTATACCGATATTGCACTCCCTGATATGAACTACATACTCAGTTATCCACATTTTGGGAACAGTTCCCCAGTCAGCAAACTATCATTCTACCTTATTAGAATACTCAGTTATCTCTCCCACAAGAAGGCTACCCCAGTACCGCAATTACACTTCTTAGCTGATACTGCATATCAAGAGACCCTGATCTCACAGCTGTTCCCCCATTAGCAAGCTACACTTCTATCCCAGTAGAACACTCAGTTCTCCTTCTTGCCAGCAGGCCACTGTATATTACAATTAAAGCTCTCAATTAATACCCCGTACCAAGAGACCCTGATCTCACTGCTCTTCCCCACCTAGCACACTATGCTTCTACTCCAATAGAACACTTCATCAGCAAAAAAACAGCCTGCCCCCTGTGCCTCATGTCGTTGAGTTTTACGTTTTGGCATATCGTGAGTCCTATGATCGCGATATTAAAAATCCCGTTAGTTTGACTAAAGAAGATGATATTAATTCTGTTTTATGTAAAATATGAGCAATTTTTATTAAGAACTCACAGACCTTTTACATACCGAAGTTGAGAAATTTGAGTTCATAACATACAACTTTGTAATGTAAAATGTCTATAAGATATTGATAAAAATAGCTTATATTTTGCTAAAATTAAGATTTGTTTATGATCATTAGTGTACACAATCGGAAGCATCATGATTAACTGGGGTCACTCGCGATTAGCCAAAACGTCAAACTCAACGACATGGCTCACTGTGGAGCACAAAAGACAGAATTTTTTTTTGCTGATGTTAGTTATTCCCCTGCCAGAAGGCCACCCACTACTACCATTACATATCTCAATTAATACCTCATAGTAAGAGACCCTGATCTTACAGTACTTCCCCAGTCAGCAGACTACACTTCTCCCCCAATAGAACACTCAGTTCTTCCTCCCACCAGCAGGCCACCCCCCTACTACTACACTTAAATCCCTCAGTTAATACCACATACCAGGAGACCCTGATCTTGCCACCCCTGATGACATAAACAACCATGCGCAATACATAAGGTAATGGTGGAACAACTGGCTCGTAAACAAACCATCTAGATCAAAGCTACAATGAAGAGTTCAATCACCAACGCACAACTGATAGAAAGGAAAGCTTCTCTAATCCAAAGCTCACGACTCCACAATAATCAATAGCTCACTATATGATATCTCATCCCACATTCTCCCACCGCTTCTAACAAACCACCTCACACTGGCGCTCCCCCGATACTCAACGCACACCCACCGAAGATGATATATTCAACCAAAACTGAGCCTTGCAGGCTCTTCTATCCTTCTAAAGATCACGACAGTGATGTATTGCCTTCCATGCATGTTTCTTCTTCCAAGCATCCTTCTCTTACTTCTATGCAGAGAACAATTCTGCTAGGAAAACACTTCATGCTCTATTGCCGACTCGCATCTGATGTCATTTTTACAAATCGCAAGCACCTATCCGAAGCTTCTTGGTTTGAACATTGACTGGTTGGGTGTGTACATATCCAAGGGGTTGTATACATGCTCGAAAGATTGAGTATATTGAGTAGCATCCGATAATTGCAACAAACAAAAGTAACTATACAGGACCATGAGCTCCATAGCGTACTCACATCTGATCCCTTCTTCACAATGTTTTCTCCTACAAGCATATTACTTGACTATTATCATAGACCCATTGGGGTAGAAAAAAATTCCTCTACTGCCTGCTGACTTGACAATGAACGAAGCTTGCTCCAGTTATCTGAATCCCTGGCAGTTCAGATCTGGGGTTATCTCGCTCTAGAGCCCTTTCTATCTGATCCAGTTTCCCACGCTGTCAAGTCTGTACATCTGCATACTCCCATGCTGTTGCGGGACTTCAGCCAATTCTCATCATGCTGAATTATTGATGTTGTAGCTGACTTGGTACAAATGAAAGGTTACAATATCAACCCAGTGGAGTACACTACTCGCTTGAGCGCGATACAACAGAGATAACGAAGTGGTGAACATAATGCCTAGACAAGACCCAGTCAACTTGTAACGGAATCATGTATCTTGCTTTTTTATTTATTTCTGTTTGGGGGAATGTAACGGAATCTCCTAGTATTATTACGAGTTACTGCACTGTCGTTGGGTATTGTCTATTTGGGATTCTCTAGTAACACACATTCCTACCTTTTACCTTCCTTGTTATTATAGTTTCATATTGGGTCGTACTTTCCTTTGCTCGCTTATTTCCACCCATCGCTCCGTGTACCCAATTAGGATACTCTATCCTTTCCTACTTTGTATTACTGGATTAGTATATTAGTAGTGATCCCTTGCTTGTTTGATTCCATTACTTGTTTTGTTAGTTACATCTAGTCGCTTCTATAACCTGGTTTAGGACTTAAAAGTTCTGCTACTCATATATCTTTACCTTTTATATATTCGCTCGTTGGATAGGATATTTGTTTATGCTTTATTTGTATTTAAAGAGCACGAGATCCTTTATGGATTCGAACTCTCAAGCATCACAGGAACACTCTTCTTTAATATACTACCAGTTGAACGGTCATTCTATTAGTCCCTCATTTTTCTTATATCTTGTATAGAGATTCGACTTGATGCTTCCCCTCCTCTCCTTCAGTATGGACAGATCTCCCTCTGGGAATCTCAATATACCTAGGAGGAAGTAAGACAACTCAAAAGAGCAGACAGCACTGCCCAAATGGTACTATCCGAGAAGTTACTAGTAATTCGCAGGAGTGAATAGTGCAAATATGACTGGTAAAAGGTGATGTAAAGCCTGAGAGACCAGATAGCCGATGCCACGCACCACACTTTGGAGCTGTGTTCAAGGGAACTAGGGGTAGCGAAATATGACTTGAAGGAGAGGAGGTAACCTGATCCAACTGGGTGACTCTGGCCTGACCAATAACGCCGTACTCACGCTTTGCAGCATTGAAGCCAAGACCAGTATTCCCACCTGTTATCAGGATCCGCTAGGTATGGATCAGGGGTTGGAGGTTCCACAGCGAAGCATTATTGAACTTTATACTTAGACTATTAGCCTGGTAGCCTACAGCTGCACAATAGATATAGTGTACTGAGTAGCATCAAAGGACTCTCCATTGCGGATTCCTTTGCTAGGATACCTTTACTTGACCTCTCACTTCCCTCACTAGCCATATCGATATTTAGGACAAGTGCCAGCACTCGAATGAACATCGCACGTCTATACGAAATACTTTGACAGACTCATAACCTTCGGACACATTGTATCTCCTTATTCCTTGACTCTTTCATAATTACTCATAGAGTCTTCACTTACTGAACATTTATAAGACCTGTTCCTGTTTTTACTAACATCATAGGGTGACAATTGCGTGTTCTATCTTCCTGCGAACCTTATATAACGGAATCTGCTAGTATATCTATCATTCACTACACTGACTTTGGATATTGCCTATTTGGGATTCCCTTGTAACGCATATTCCTGCGTTGTACCTTCCTTATTGTTAACATTTCCTATTGGGTAGTACCTTCCTTTACTCATTTACTTGCACCCTTGGCTTCTTGTAACCAAATAGGATACTCTACGCTTTCCTACTATGTATCACTAGATTAGTACATCAGTAGCTATCCCTTGTTTGTTTGATTCTATTACATGTTTTATTATGTACATCCTATCGCTTCTATAATCGGTTTAGGACTTAGATGTTTCGCTACTCATGTAGCTTTGCATTTTGATATTCACTTTGGACAAGATATTTGGTTATGCTTTATTTGAATGTAAAGAGCTAGAGATCCCCTAAGGATTCGAACTCTCAAGCCTTACAGAAACGCTGTTCTTTAATATAATACAAGTTGAACGGTCACTTAATTAGTCCCTCATCTTTCTTATATCTCTTACAGTGATTCAACTTGAGACTTCCCCTCCTGTCCTTTAGTATTGCCTGATCACCCTCTGGGAATCCTGCGGTACCTAGGAGCATGTTACATTTTTCGACCTAGACTTAAGTACACTCTTGGCTCTCGCCATCGGACTGATCACGCTTCGCCTCCCTTGACCCTGCAGTACCGACACACCTCCTTGTCCATTGAAAGGCCTAGAGCAGACTCCTGGCGAGAATTGTTCACCCCAGTTAGCAACTATTTCGCTTTCAAGAGATACCAAAGGACCCTTGACCCAAGCTCCTCCAGCGCCATTAGGATACTCAGCTAAACCAAAGCCTGCCGGCCCGGCAAAGAAACCAGCTCTAGTACCTGCGCCAGAACCTGGCCCACCCCAAGACTAAGACCTAAGATCTTCAGAAGACGAATCAAGCAGTGAAGACGAACCCCCAGGGCACGACTAAGAAGACCCAGATGACCAAGAAGACCCAGAAGACCAGGAACCTGAGGAAACACCTTACCAGGAATAGCTACATCAGGATGGAACGCCCAAGCCAGACCCAGACCAGGACCCTGACCCATAGGAATAAGCACTACCTAGCCAACCATCCACAAGACTACCCAGTCCTGACCAAGAGGCACCTCTATCCCCAAATCCTTCACCACCACCTACCCCTAGACCTGCCACCATGGCACTCCAACCAGAATGAAATCACCACCCTAAATAGCCAGCACCATTCTTCTAACCAGGATAAGGAAAAGACCGTGACCCATTGAGAATCAATTCATAGTTGAACACAGTTCGCCGCTATATATCTACCTATTGAATCCAAGATACAGATCCTCAAGCCTTGCAGTACTATGGAGCTTACTGTAGAGAAAAGGCCCTCGAGAAATTTACTCAGTATGACAATAGCCAAAGAACGAAAATTGTTGAAGGAGTCAAGAAGAAATTCGAACGATACTTCCTACCTTCGATATCCACTAATACAATCTATGAATAATGGCTTGGAGTAAAGCAAACTACTAATCGAAAAATACCGCAGATTACCAATACAGTCATCTCACTTGAAACCCTCAGAGACACTCTACTCCTGGAAAACATTTCAGATTACTCAGCAAAACAAAGACCATTAAAGACCATGGACATCAAACTCAAGCGAGGTATCAAACCCCATATCACCTCAGATACCTTCTACAACCAGTTAGTTGAGATCACTGGGAAACGAGACTCTATAGCCCACTCCACAGGACTCTATGGAAATAGAAATCAATATACTAACGCTGTATCTAATACAGTCACACAGCCTAAAACTAAGGAACCCAAAAACACCTAGGACAACACAAACCCTCCTCCAATAATACCTCCCAATACACAAAGCTATCCCCTTAGCAAAAGGATAGAAGAAGGCGAAAAGATCAATGCTACTACTTGGGAAAACTAGGACACTACTCAAATAATTGTCATGAGAAGAAAGGAAATCAGCCTACCAATTGAGGATATAACCAAAGAGGAAATAGATGAAGAGGAGCAATAGAGAGAAGAGGAAAACCCCGCCGGTCCTACCACACTCAAGAGGAAGAACAGGACACCCTTAAGGTCACCAATACTTCCAACCAAGTAGGCCCATCAGGAACCGCCAACAGAGCCCTTGCAGCCTACAATACAGTAAAAGGCCACCAAGCGAAAGCTCTATTTGATACAGGAACAATGGGCGATAACCTCATTTCTACAATTTTCTGTGTACGATTTGGGCGGTATAGGAGCGATATGTTCTGGGGCAGCTGGAAGTAAAAGAAAGAGATAACAAGAGAGACTTGTATTCGGTGATCTACACATTACAACTGTGGGAGACAGCTCCCTTAAATACAGAACAAAACGCTTGAGACTCCTCCGGGGATCTCATCACTATGATCACATTATCTCCTTAACTTGGTACTTGGCCTTTGTTCCTCGCATTGGCCCAATATCATCGACCGTTCCCTTCTCCGTTTACTTCTCCACCTTCCTGGATCGGCCCCACTCAGCATGTTCTTCACCGAGTAGCCACTATGGTGAGTTGCCCGCGATGGTTCTCGTATTCGCTAATAAGGTATGATGTCCGGGGACCACGGAGTGAGTGCCAGTGATATCCAATACCTCCTCTCGCCGGTACTCGCCCCTCGGTTTTTGATTTTCAGTATTCTGGTTGTCGTTTACTGAGTATTGTAGTGCAATAATTGCGTGGTCAGTTAGCCCTAACCCGAGGTTGTGTTTTGTGAAGGAAGGCAGGGGGAGCGCTTTTGTGAAGATATCGGCGGTCATATCTGCGGTTGGGCAATAGGTAAGTGTGATTCTCCTATCTCCACATGTACTCGGACAAAGTGGAAGTGGATATCGATATGCTTTGTCCGCTGATGAGATTCTGGGTTATGAGCTAATGCGATTGCCTCCTGATTGTCGATATAGATATGTTTCATTTCGTTCATATGCTTATTCACTCCGAGATCGTATAGTATCGCTTGCATCCATAACCATTCCTTCACAGCTTGCTTAAGTGCCATATATTCGGCCTCAGTTCATGATAACGCTATAGTCCTCTGTTTCTTACTGTTCTAGGAGACAGCTGCACCATTCAATACAAATGTGTACCCTCCAATCGACTTTCTATTCTTGTCCGATCCCCAATCCGCATCGGTAAAACCATCTGCACTTCCCCCTCCTTCTCTGGTCCCATAATAGAGTCCGCGGTTTTGAGTACCCGCCAGGTACCTAAAGACCCTCTTGACTGCAGTCCAATGAGCTCAATTTGGGTTAGTGCTAAACTGACTCACATTGGAGACAGCATAGGCGATATCGGGGTGTGTTCCCAACATTGCGTACATCAAGGACCAAACTGCTGATTGATACCTACGCTTTTCCAATTTAGATGCTTCGTAGCCTGCAGCAGCTTTTTCTAGTTTTGTGTTCGGATCAGCTGGAGTGGCTGCTGGATTGCAGTCGAGCATTCCATAATCGTCCAATATTTTCTGTATGTATTTCGGTTGTAAAAGGTAAAGTTTCGTCTGTTCCCTATTGCGTTCGATCTCCAGTCCTAGAAATGATCGCAGTGAACCTAGATCCGTCATCTGAAATTCCTGTTGGAGCTTAGTCCGAATCCATTCGATACCATTCTTGGTTGGAGCGATGAGAACTATGTCATCGACATAGAGGAGAATAATAACTGGTTTTTCGTAGCTTACAAATAAAGTATAGTCGGAATTGCTGCTTACAAAATTATGGGCAAGAAAGAAGGTATGTAATCTGCCATACCAGGCCCGGGGCGATTGCTTAAGCCCATAGATCGATTTGAGGAGCCGGCAAGCCAGTGGACTGTGGTAGTAGCGTGAAGTAGGTGTTGCAGGTACAGTGATTCCCTCTGGAATCTCCATATATACTATTTCCTCAAGTTCACTATTCAGGAATGCTGTCTTCACGTCCATGCCCTGAATCTCCCAGTCACTCTCGCAGCATAGTGCTAACAGCAGTTGAATTGTAGTGAACTTAGCAACAGGGGCAAATGTTTCGTAGTAGTCTATCCCGTGTTTCTGGCTATACCCTTTAGCTACCAGCCGAGCTTTGTACCGTCCGTCACCTTTCCTCTTGAATAGCCAGCGACATCTAATCGCTGTACACTTCACTGGCAGGGGTTCCAATACTCATGTATTATTAGCTACCAAGGCATTGAGTTCTTCCTCCCATGCCTTCTTCCACTGCACTTTTTTACTACAACTCAGTGCATCGGTTAAGGATTGTGGCTCCGGCTGACTCGAGTTTGCAACTAGTGCGCAATGAACTTCTGAGTGAAATAGATCTCGCTTCCTATTCCTCTGGGATCTCCGTAATCCACTGTTATTCGCCTGACTTGTACTGCTATTGCTAGCCTGTTGGGTCGGCTCTGGAGCATTGGTATTATTTGACTGGGGTCGGTGCGGTCCTAGGGTAATTGTATCTTGTAAGTTCCTGGCGGAAGAGAAACGTCTCCTATTTGGCTGAGGGGTAATTGGGTAAAGCGGTTGGAACTCGTGCGAATTCTCATCAACATTGTCGGGCAGGTTCTCGTAAGTTGGTTTCCATTCAGCGGTTGTAGGCATTGGTTCCCCTCCTACTGCAGTATGTGATTCATCAATAATCACGTCTCGGGAGAGGATCGTCTTCTTGTTAATAGTATCGTATACTTTATAGACTCTAGTCCCAGCATCCTCCTCATATCCAATCAATACACATTTCACTGACTTAGGATCTAGTTTTTGTCGAGTTTCTTTTGGGATATGAACCCATGCAGTTGAACCAAATACTCGGAGATGGCCTATCCCAGGAGCAGTTCTCGTCCAGTGCTGAAGTGGGGATATGTCCTCATGGCTTCGTGATGGTAGGCGATTATGAATATGCGGAGCAGTAAGTACCGCATATCCCCAGAACTTTTGATCTAGGTTGGAGTCCTCCAGCATAAATCGCGTATTCTCCATGATTGTACGGTTCATTCGTTCCGCCAGGCCGTTTTGTCATGGGGTATAAGGTGGGCTAACGATGTGTTGTATTCCTGCCTCAGCCAGATAGGTTTTTAATTTACCATTTAGGTATTCTCCACCGGTATCGCTCCAGGGAGCCTTGATTTCCTTCCCACTCGCTTGCTCTGCCCTGGCCCGATATGCTTGGAACGCTGTGAGTGCACCATCCTTAGTAGCAAGAAGACAGATACTGACACGACCACTTTTCTCATCAGTAAAAGTAATGAAATATTGTTCTCCTGTTATACTAGGGGTTTGCATTGGTTCACAAATATCCATGTGGACAATACTCAGGAGTTCACTTGGCTTCTCTCTTGCTTTGGTTTGCACCTCCTTGGGCTGTCTGCCAAGTGCACAAATTCCACACACTCTCGTACCTTCATCAACACCACCGCTAACTTTCATATTCGTTACCCTTGCAGAGATATACTTGAAGGCAGTATTGTCCAGTGTGCGGTGGCCGAGTCTTCTATGCCAGACCCCGAGGGTTGCATTTGGTGATTGGTTCGTGGTAAGGCGAAGGTGGACTAGGCTGGCTAGATGATCGGTATTTGGCAGGGCTGCTGATTCCGTGTTTAGATAGTACAAGGTACCATATCGAGATCCTAGTTCTGTACTGACTCCCCCTCTGGTGACCGTACACAGTCTATCGCTGAATTCTACCTGAAAGCCAGCATCGACCATTCGGGCGACGGAGATCAGGTTAGCTCCTATAGTAGGAACGTGCCAAACATCAGTAAGGGTAATTGTCCCTTCCTTAGTCGATATCTCTATATTCCCTATTCCTGAGGCTTGCAATCTGGTTCCATCTGCTATCGTAATGGCTTGAACTTTGCTAACATTCGTATAGGTTGCAAATTTTGCTTTCTCGTGGGAAATGTGTTGACTCGCACCAGAGTCTATGATCCAACCAATTCCAGCTAGTGTCGTTGGTTCTGTAGCTTGAAAGGAAAACTCCTTCGCCCTGCCTGCTGTGGTGCTAGTAGACGCTTCATCTGACCGCTTCTTATAGCAATCCTTTTTCCAATAACCGCTCTTACTACAGTAGTGGCACTTTGTCATTTGTGGGGTTTGAGCTCTCGTAAATCCAGCATTACCACAAAATTCAGTTGCTGTCGTACCTGCAAAACCCTCTCGACGCCGTTGCTGAAGTCCTCCTCTCCCTCTTCCTATCCTTCCGCTTGCACCCCTAGCCACCAATGCACCTCGCGGGATAGTGAAGGCCGTTTGTGGAGGGTGTCCGCCTCCCTGGGTCGTCTGTGTTACTAGGCTGATATGTCGGCGTCCAGACTCCTGCAGCAGTCTTCCAGCCATTGTATCGAAGGTTAATGTATCGCTTCAAGACTGGAGCGCCATTACCAATGGCTCATACGATTCAGGTAGGCTAAGTGTTAGAATAGTGATGAGCTCACTGTGATCCATACCTTTCCCATCTGCCGATAAGCCTCTCAGTTGATTCGCTAACTCACAGAAATGGTTTAGGTGCTGTGCCATATGATCTACCTCTATCATCCTCAAGGACCAGAGGCGTTGCATCAGGACCATACGACCATTCATTCCTATACCCTGGTGAACCGCCTTAAGTGCTGCCCAGGCTGCCTTGGTGGTTGTTGAATCCTGAATGTACGGTATCTGAGAGTCCTTGATATTGAGGATGATTATACTGAATGCTTGATCGGCCTTGGTTGTGGTAATATTGGTTTCTTTGATAGCTCCTAGTAGGTCCTTCTCCTTAAGAATTCGAATTATTCTAAAACGCCAGGCATTAGAGTTGCTCTGGCCCGTTGCAATTGACCCATCAAGTTTCTCGATTGACTGGGTCAGTGAGGTCGTACTGGCTTGGCTATTGCCACTGCGAGAGACCGGATTGGTGCCCGTAGTGCTGGTCTCTGCCGTTCCACTGGGTGGTTGAACTACTGACATTCTAGTAGAATCGTTGGCTGGCTGCTCTTTGGTGCTTCCGGTATTGATAGGATCAGGCGCTGACCGGGGTCATAACCTACAATTTTCTGTGTACGATTTGGGCGGTAAAGGAGCTATATGTTCTGGGGCAGCTGGAAGTAAAAGAAAGAGATATCAAGAGAGACTTGTATTCGGTGATCTACACATTACAACTGTGGGAGACAGCTCCCTTAAATACAGAACAGAACGCTTGAGACTCCTCCGAGGATCTCATCACTATGATCACATTATCTCATTAACTTGGTATGTGGCCTTTGTTCCTCGCATTTGCCCAATATCATCAACCGTTCCCTTCTCCGTTTGCTTCTCCACCTTCCTGCATCGGCCCCACTCGGCATGTTCTTCACCGAGTAGCCACTACGGTGAGTGGCCCGCGCTCGATCTCGTATTCGCTAATAAGGTATGATGTCCGGAGACCACGGAGTGAGTGCTGGTGATATCCAATAATTTCTGGAAAATATGTTTCAAGCTTCCAAATCCCTACCAAGGACCTTTATACCCTTATCAATTTGAAAATGGCAGTTAAAGAATCTCGCTCACCTATGAATTACAAAGCCCAAACCGTGCTCCAAGCAGAGAAACAAAAAGGCAACATTGCCGATCCCTTAGTCTGTTCATTAGACAACTATGACATCTTCCTCGGCATGCCATACCTAACCACCCATAATGCAGTAATGGATTATGGAAATGCGATTATTACCTTCACACATGAAGGAGTTACCCTCAATGGCAAGAAAGGGAACAATGACAGGGTCTCTGCTATGGCAAATACCAATGCCCGTGAATTCATGTCCTAGTTCCCAGAAGTATTCCCAACCAAAAAAGTGCGCTGAACTACCGCCCCTTCGAGATATTAACCACCAAATCAATCTAATTGATACGGCTTCGGCACCTAGTCTGAAAATGTGCACTGTCCCTGACAAAACCCTACCAGCATACAGACATATTATCGAGGATTGGAAGAAAAAGAAAATCATATACCCCCACCAAGTCAACAACCCTTTCAACATGTTCCAAAAGGTCAAACCCCATGGCGAAATTAGACTCCTAGCAGACCTGATCCCTGGGAATGATATCACTATCAAGAACAATAGAACTATTACCAATCAGTCTATAATTCACAGAACTGTTGCCAGAGCGAAGTACTGATCAACTATTAAATTGTCCAACTAGTATTTTCAAATTGGAGTAGCCCTTGAAGACGAAACTCTGAATACAATCAAGACCCCTTTCAGAAACTTTGCATGTAGAGTAATGCTGCAAGAAGACTGCAATACGCTATCTACAAGTATGCGATTTATCGAAAATGTCCTTAATGAGCTAATTGGAAAGACACTTTCGGCATACTTAGACAATATTACAATTTTCACAGATACCATGGAAACTCATATGTGAGTTACCCACCAGGTCTGTCAGAAACTGCAAGACCATACTATCAGAGCATACCCATTCATGTGCAGAATCTTTGCCTATAAACTACCCCTTGTAGGCCATGTTATAGACGATCAAGGAATTCATGGAGATCGTGAAAGTATACGAGGAGTTCACGACTGGCACAACTACAAATCCAAAAATGAAATACAAACCTTTATTGGTGTTGAGATCTACGATGCCCAATTCCTACTACACATCGCGACCGCTAGGGCCTCACTTTTGGATCTGGTTGCCGCAAAGGATTTCGAATGGAGACTCCTGCATGAAGAGGCATTCCAACAAATCAAACACTTAGCCACATGTATCACTACCCTCCGTCCCATAGACTATAAGTCACAAAACCCAATCTACTTCTTCACTCATGCTTCAAAAGTGGGAGCAGGAGCCTGGATCGGCCAAGGACCTGGACCTGAGAAAGCACACCCTGCACCTTTCTATGGTCGAAAATTTGCCACCAGTGAGCTGCACTATCCTGTGCAGCAGCTAGAACTACTTGCTATTGTGGATGCTGTACAATCATTCCACCCTATGCTCTTTGGTACCAGATTCACAGTTGTAATGGACAACAAAGTGCTCTCATTCTTCCTTGCCCAAACAAACCTCCCTTACTGGCAGACAAGATGGAGAATGTTCCTCCAATCTTATGACTTTGATATTATCCACAGGCCAGGGAAAGACAATGTCCTTGCAGACACCCTTTCCAGGATATATGAGGAGCACCATGCCAGCCTTGAAATGATCCTTGTGGACCCCAGTAAGAAAAGGTCTATATAGGAAGCCTATTCCGCACTGACTAGCAACACCAGACACTATCTTGACCTTGCTCACACCATCAAGCCTGAAAATGAACCATCTTTTACCTCTCCTACTCAACTCCATCCATTCTCTATACCTCACCACATATCAATATGGAATACTGAAGATTTCCCTATCCCAGACTCGCCAAAGGCAGAAGAAATCGACTACCACTAAGGTCATTTAGAACCAGGAGTAAATCAGATGGTAGCCACCCTTCAACAAGGAATCGATTCGATACAAAATGACAAAGCCAGCACAGAAGGCCAGCCCCATGACTCCTTGGAAACTCCAATACACATCCAAACAGCTCAGGCACAGCCTGCAAGACTTGGACAGAGGATTTATAGCCCTTCAAACCAAATGGAATGATCTCTACGCCTTAACGCAATCACCAACTGCTTTGGAAGAATTCATCACTCCATTACCACATTGGAATCCATTGCTCTCGCCAACTCAGGCTACACTAAGAGCCCACCCCCCACCACTTCCACTCCTCCCAGAGATGACTTGGAATTATTTCTTATGTCTACCAGACATCGAGCTATGCACTGGAGAGCTTGTATATGGAATGAATGCGTAGCACACATAGATGGAAAGTACCGCCACTACTATCCCTCAGGACCTCGCCATATCCCTTTCCTTTGCCCCATCTTCTCTACCTCCTGTTTCATCACCCCTCACCACCCTAAATGCAGAGCCGCGGACAAATGGGCTATCCCTTCCACTCTGACCAATGATCAAGGATATACAATCTACCAGACCATAATCACCACCCTTGATGGACTCGCCTCCAACAATTCCACCCAGGATGATGAGCTCCCGCTCCCTGACGCCCTGGTTGACTACGATGAACCTTTCCCTGATGAACCATCCAGAGCCCTTGATGTTCGCACTTTCCAGCTCACCCAGCACTTCAAAGGCAAGTGGTATTACAGCCTTTGAAAGGCTACAGCTACTGATCCTCTCTTTAATATCGTCAACAAGAATCCCAACTATCTAAGTTGGATTCTCTATGATGGACTTCCTGTTAAAACAAGGAAGGATGACACTCGAGACTGGTCATATGTCCACCATGAAGCTGCTTATGTAGGACAGAAGATTAGGAGCGAAATCATCAGAATCACCCATGAACAAATGGCACACATGGGAGCTCAGAAATGTTTCAAATACACCTCTAGATACTTCTATTGGATGACCATGAGGAATGATTTCAAAGACTATATTGCCAGATTCCATATTTACCAGATGAACAAGCAACCTACAACCCTCACTGACAGGGTTGTCACCCCTCTCACTGTCCCCAGAGAACCCTTCTCTTCGATTGCAATAGACTATACAGGCCCCTTCCCTAGCGACATCAAGAACGATGGAATCCTAATTGTGTTGGATCGCATCTCTGGATTCACTTATCTCATTCCAGTCTCCCAGAACATAACTGCAGTCAGACTGCTAACCTTCTGATTGAACCAATCTTCTCTGTCCATGGTTTCCCTACCTCTATCATCTATGATAGAGATCCCAAGTTCACCTCCCACTTCTGGATGCAGTTTATAGCCAATATCAAGATTGATCTCAACATGGCCACAGCTTACTATCACCAAACCAATTGCTAAACTGAATGAAGAATCAGAACCATCTGCTAATGCCTTCACAATTTTGTTAATTTCATAGGAAACAAATGGACTCGCCACCTTTCCTATATCCAAACTGCCATCAATGCTGCTCCCAGCGACAGTACTGACCTCTCACCATTTGAGATTACCTTTGAACGCATCATAAACCTTCTTCCTAGTGTCAGAGTCATGCCTACCGCCATTCCCTCTGCTGATTATATAGCCACGCAGCTCTTGAAGAATCAACAACTTGCAAGAACCGCCCTCCAAAAGGCTAGAACTCACCAGACAACCACTTGCCAGAAGAGATGCAAAGAAGGACCCCCAATTACCCCTGGAAAGACTGAAGTCACCCGCAGATCTGAACCCTATGTACGCAACGTAGGACGAAACTACAAACTTTTTGGACCATGGCTCAGACCTTTCTCAGTCCACGAAGGCTCTGACAAACACGATAACTACATACTCAACCTCCCTCCCATCATGCAATGTATCCACCCATGGATCCATCGCAGCCCCCTTAGAATATACCTCCGACTAGACCTCAAACCCTTCCCAGGCCTCCCAGACCCCACCTCCAAAAAACCAGTTACTATTGATGCATCTGGACAACAAGAATGTGAAGTTGAAATGGGTATGAATGATTTAATCTATCGCAAGATACACCAATTCCTAATCCCCTGGAAAGGCTATGATAAAAAGGAAGCAAGATGGGAACCCCTTGACATCCCTGAAGGAGCCAGTAGAGCACTTAGAACCTACTGGCTTGACACCTACAACGAAACTATCCCCTTCCACCTCCTTTGGACTCATAAAGAATGTTGGTCAGCTTGGACCTTCCAGGAACCCGAATATCTCCCTCTATCACCAGAGCTTGACCCTCACGGATTCTGGACCTCAATCCAAGACTCTCACTACTCTGAGACCAAAACCTGTTACTGCCTTCCGTCCCTTGAAGAAACTGAGATGGAAGCCTAACAGAATCATGTATATTTCTTTTGTCTTATTTTTGTTAGGGGGAATGTAACGGAATCTACTAGTATCTCTATTATTGACTACACTGAAGTTAGATATTCCCTATTTGGGATTCTCTAGTAACGCATATTCCGGCCTTGCACCTTTCTTATTGTTATAGTTTCCTATTGGATAGTACCTTTCTTTACTCGCTTACTTGCACCTTTTGCTTCATGTACCCAATTAGGATACTCTACTCTTTCCTACTATGTATTACTGGATTAGTACATCTGTAGCGATCCCTTGTTTGTTTGATTCCCTTACTTGTTTTGTTAGTTATATCCTGTCGCTTCTATGACCTGTTTAGGACTTACAAGTTTCGCTATTCATGTAGCTTTGCATTTTGATATTCGCTTTGGACAGGATATTTGGTTATGCTATATTTGTATTTAAAGAGCTCGAGATCCCCTCAGGATTCGAACTCTCAAGCCCCACAGGAACTCTCTTCTTTAATATACTACAAGTTGAACGGTCACTCTATTAGTCCCTCATCTTTCTTATATCTCTTACAGAGATTCCACTTCACGCTTCCCCTCCTGTCCTTTAGTATTCCTGGATCCCTCTCTGGGATTCCTGCGGTACCTCGGAGTAGGTTCCACCTTAGTTCTAAACCTGCACTGCACATTACTACCCATTCCTAGACACTTCTGCTGCATCATTTTCAAAAACAGATACCTTCTAAGCCAAACGTCAGCTGTTCCTGGTCACGACAAAAACCTTTCAACCTGAGCGATCAAACCTCTATTGCAATGGATGCCAAGGGCAGTCACCAAGCGGCACCATTCCCCATTGGAAAACACGTCCAGAAACTGCAAGCAAGTTCCATGCCAGAAGGGCAAATAGCCTGCCTCGAATTGGGGAGTCGTTGGCCACCGAACGGCAGGCAATTAGGTCAGCTCCGCTACAACCTGCCTCATTGTGGGATCTATCGGTGCCAACGATCTCGAGCGGCAAGAGCAGCGGCATCTTCCCCAACGCCTCCGACAGTGGAAACATAAAGCAAGATTGATTTAAGAAATGGGTTGTTTGGACTTTCTTGGTTTTCTTATTTCTCTATATTCGTTAGGCTTTCATTCTCTCATATTGGCTATTGTCTCAATGTATTGTTTTGGCTTTGAAAAATTGGTTACCCGGTTTACGGTTTTGTCCGTATGGACGATGTTTCTGTTTCCACTTTGCTTCTTTTCTGGCATTTCCCAGACACCCTCCTATATAAGTAAACATTCCTTCCATTCCCAATTAGAACAAAAATATTAACCGACGAAGATAGTCAAACATGTAACCTGATAATCGTGCCGGTGGGCGTGATACCTTTATCTTTGATTCCAACCACCGGGATACTTTGCTGGGAGGCCTCTAGGTTGCGGAAGGCATCACTAATGCTAATCTCTACTATATGGTGGACATCATCTGCATTTTTACCGATACCTTCGATACACCAGATAATAACGAGCAGCTGGTTGAAAGGGATGAGAAACCTCTTCAACCGGGGAATTACTTCATCGTCACTAATGGTAGGTCTCTTCTCCGCTTTCTTCCTTGGCCATTAAAGAACTTGATAAGACAATGTCGCCTACAGGATAATGTCGCATCTCTAACAAATTGAGCGTATTACTGTAGTAAGTAATTAGGATTTGCGCCCTGTGGCCGCAACCGGATTTGCCATGTGCGACATTATCATGTAAGCGAAATTGTTCTATCATGGTCATTACTCACTTCAAACAGGTTCCATCGCACTCACGGAAGAGGCCCCGCTACTTCGTGCCCTTTCATTGCACTCCGGGAGTCGTATCGTATCGTTTCGTGATGCGGTACGTGAGCGCGATCGTCGATGCGTTATAATTGGCCTGCCTGTACTCCGACCAGACGTTTGGGGATGGGACTTCTTCCATGTCGCTCATATCTTCCCTTTGGCATATGAAGATCACTGGAATCAGTCTAACTTTAGTCGTTGGATCACCGTTCCACCGGCCAATGAGTCAGACGGATCCATCCACTCTGTCCAAGATGGGATGTTGCTCACTCCAAACATGCATGCACTTTTTGATGCCTATATATATCAATCGATCCGGACGTATGAGCAACTTGATCCTTAGCTTTTCATTGCTAATATTTATATAGGATAATTACAAAATTGTAGGTTTTACAGCCGCGTCCACCTATGAAAACATCGCTGGTCGTCACCTGGACCAGACCTTCCTCGACAATCCACTTCGACCGACCGATCAACTTTTACGTGGCATTTTCGCCAAGTGGTGCTTGTCAATGTGAAGGGCCTTGGTGAGCCTTATTTGGAGAATGATTTCCCGCGTGGTTCGGACATCATGACAGAGATTATGGACGGCCCAAGAGCTGGCGAGAGAATAGGGTATGAACCTTTTAGTCGTTTTAATGCAATGGGACCCCGGGATTAATGAAAAGTCAGGCCAGCAAGTAACGTGTATCTAGTGTACACAGTTCAGTAATCGGGCGCCTCTCTTTTAATATTTGGGTTGAATACTCGAGTCTGTTGTGCACAATGGCCGTGTCGGATATGAGTCTTTCCAATGGTTTTGTATCTTATGATGCGCTGGAGGCTGAAAATAAGAGGGAAGTTTCTTCTCATGGAGGGTGAAGTCTCTCATGTAGCTATCTAGATTGGCCTTACTCGGGAAACCGCCCGTGCAAAAACTTCGGAAAAGAGAGAACAATTCTATCCTGAGTTAAGGTGAAGCGCAGAGGTAGGAGGATCAAGAAAGTGACGTGAAAAAAGTAAAAACATCATACCGTTAGCCCCAATCTCCTTTTCCAAGGCTCACACTACCGGCCACTACTCTAAAAACTCTATCGATTCGCTGCCTCGGAGAGAATCCGTACAAGCGCACCTTCAATAGATTCAGTTATTCAATATAAAATTGTACCATAAGTACTCGAATAAAAGGGAAATTTTTTAGGACACCACAGTTGCCTCTCCTAGTAAGGTGCGATGCATATTCCTTTTATCCAGCTAGACTCTAGGCCGACCTTACGGTGTTTTCCCCTCGCTAAGCTTAGAAGGTGAATTGCAGCATCCTAGCACATTTCTCTTCTCTCTGGGTACTTGCCGTACTGCATTAATTGCCCTGCACTAGAAGGCTGAGCACCCATTAAGCTGGAGACATCATTTTATTATTATGGGATGGCGACTAAGTACAACACTGCCTCCCCTAGCAGCCCTCACACCCCCCTCAAACCACGGGGAGGTGCACCAAAGACGTATTGAGGTCTTAGTTGGTGCCCAACAGCGAGGGGACGAGATTTAGAATGGTAGAAAGATAGAAGGTATCTCTAATTGCAGATTTTTTCATTTTTTTCAGCTGAATTGAGAGGATTTATTTTGTTGAATTTCCTGTAGTAGGGCTTGTGCAGAAGTCACATGCGATCTTACTCACTTCTCCGTCTGATGCAATTACCGGCCCAGTACGTTAGTCAAAGGATTGCCAAGCAGATTCCTTAGGGTGCGTTCGGTTAACAGCTGGACGGACCGTTCGAGTAGGGAATTAGAGGGTTCAACCGTTGCATCCAACGGGACCGTTCAGGAAGCGAATTTGGTGTTCGGTTACCATCCTGCCGTTTGTTGAAAATGGGTGCGAACGGTCGAAAATGAAAAGGACCTCAGGAGGTCTATTTCATCGACCGTTCGCCAAAGTTGACAACCAGGATCGCTCCTCTCCGGCATCCACGAAATCGTCTGACCAGACAGTAGATTGTGTGTATGGCAGTCTATACCCATACCTATCAATTAAAGTTATCTCGCAATACCTCTGCCCTCTCCGGTGAAGCTTTCATCCATGAGTTTGTGTGAAAAAGGTTGCCGTGAAAACTTTTGAAGGTTGACTAAGGAATGGTCGGTTGTATGGGTCGACTTAACCGAACAGCTTTTCTTCAGATCAACCGGGTCGCAAGCAACCGTTCCCAGCCGGGAACGGTCATGTCTGGAACGGCAGGTCAACGGTCAATAGTTAACCGAACGGACCCTTAGCCGTTCGGGAAGTGCGTCAGACCTATGGTCCCCCCAAACACATTCGCCGACGGTTTTAGCAGCCAAAACGAGAGTGTTGATTCCCTCGCCATCTATTCCGAACAGCCGAAAGATCATGTATAATGACTCCTCTAGTGCTATTGTAAATGAATTGTAATTTTGTAAGGCGGAGGGGCCCCATAATATGAAATGTAATAGGTGGCTCCCACTGGGGAGTGTAGGGTGAGTTTGTGGGCAGTCGGCAAGTATTGGCTCCTTTGTCGACGTGCAGTGTACCAAGTCTCTGAAATAAGGTATATAGGTTACTGGAGAAGGGGGAGGATGTAGGGTAGGTTGGAGATTATGCTTGTCCATTCCGATCGAGTGGGGAGTTGATCCATTTTACTTGGGGTTTTTTATCAGGAGGCGCTAATGTATCGTGCCGGTACCATATTCCCAGTAATTCGATGCAGGTGAGGCAGGCAGTGGGCATGGTAACGTCTGAGGCATTTGGGACCCCGATCAGGCCGAATTTGAAGGGAGTATGGGGGATACCCCTTAATACATGTTGGTAGGTTGCATGTTTATCTAGGTCGGCAGGAGTGCATCTAATGCTCCGAGAATAGGTGTCGATTTCATGCCAAAACATCCATTCAAGTGCACAACAAATTCCGGAATCTGTAATTTAATGGATTAGATAGACTATATACAGCTCACAACCTCGGTAACATTTACACGAAATAAGAACAGAAATCGTAATCCGACCCTAATGAATTACCTAAACCCAGAAATGGAAACAGATAAACATAAAAGGAAACGAAGAGGGATTAAGCAGCGGATCTAACCCAAGTGACGGGATCACCGTACCCGTCCCCACCAGCCAAACCCAGGCCGATACGCTGGCACAAGTCAACTTGAGCATTTCCTCAAAGTACTCCTTTCCTTGATGAGTAGGAGAGGCTTCACCGTAACTTGAGGGATACATTTTCCGGTCTGCTTGCTAGGTCCAATCGAGGACAGGACTATTTTCTTCATGAGAAATTTTCTGAAGGGCTTGACTCCACTACGAAAGAATGTGTAGAGGAAGGGTACGTCAATGCCGTTGTGAGGAATTGCGACGATACCGAGTTGGAGTTCGACTGGCTTTGGCTTTGCTTTCAGCCCCTTTAGTGCGCCCCTGGATATTCTCGACGAGGTTCTCCTTGGCGTCCTGAAGGGGCACCTTCTCTATGAGGGCCTGAATGTCGACTCTCCGCACCTTGAGGAAGTTGAGCACATTGGTGAAGAACCAATAGTGCATAACTAGTGACATGTCACCAGGTGTGAAAGGAAATTAACTATAAGAAACTTACATCACCGGCGCAGACATATTTCAGGTTAAGAAGGTATAATTGGCAATTTCGAGCAACCATTCAGCTCTGTCCGGGATTTTATGGACAACATGCAGGGACATTGAGGTCCTGGATATATGGCTATAATTCACAGAAATCATGGAGTAATTTCACCTTCCCTTGTTATCGCGCTCCACGGCAACCCGCATAGTCATCTCATAGCAGAAGACCACAGAAAGCTAAGACTCAATTAGCATAACCTCAGCCGGAGCTGCAAACCCAGAGTACTCGCCCGACGAATTTCAAGTGAAAACGAAATCTCCCTAGACCAAAAAAACTACACAAAAAATACCTAACCCTGGCAATGCTGTTCTAGGCAGCCCAGGTTTCAACAAGAGATCTCACCGCCGCAGATGAGAGAATTCTCCGAGTGACAGTTCAGGCAAATTTAGCATCGCTAGGGAAGCCAACGACACGTGAGTTGGGTTGTAGTAGCCGCATAGGCAAGCATATCCTTCGTTGCTAGCCAGGTCTCTGAAGAGGAGTTCAGTTTTGGGGTTAAGAGGACTTGCATTGTTGAGGTTGACGGTGCTTATTGCTGGTGTACTAGTAGTAGCCTGAGAGATAGTCAATTACTGGGTTTCCGTGCCCCCGGCCCTAATGGTCTAGACAGATCCAACTTGTATAACCTCCTTTGTGTGTAGCAACAAACACTTGTCCGAGATTTTCAGCAGAGCTGAAGATTTCATCATTCCTGAATTGGACAATGGTTGACAAGCGAAAGGTGGGTGTCTTCCCTAAAATTCCGGTATAAGGATCATCGAGGAGGAACCGCTATTTTGAACCAAAGCCTGGAATATCGTTCCTTCCCCCTATTGGCTCCCGGATAGATGCAGCACCTGAGTGGCAAAGGTGCGGGCTTCCCCAGCATGGTGCTCTCCTCAATGAAGTGATTGAGAGTTTCCTGCTCTTCTAACATTCTAATATCAACACCCTTGACATAGCAACCCTCGGTGTGGTTTTTATCCTTTGGAGCAATAAGTATCTGAGCGCGTCCTCGCGTAGGTAATTTCGACGACCATGTAATGGGTAGGAGCGAATAAACGTCCCATTGGATTGTCCTGGAATTTGTTCTGCTAAAGAAAAACATCGCTGGTAAATAACGCATGTCCCCACAAATAGGTTCACAGGCAAGCAGCCACAGCCAAGTTTTGTTAGCGGCAGGAAGGGCACCATCAGAGGCGGATACCGATAGTCTATAAGAGCCTGTTTGGTTACGACGGTCCCTTTCCGTTCGGCAACCGTTTCCACTGTAAAAAGAGTGTTCTTTCCGTTTTGAAACTAAAGGAAAAGGACCTTTTGTATGGGAGAATGAAACGGAACCGTTGTAACCAAACAGGCTCTAAATGTGGTCTTTCCACCTTCCTCGGAAACCGCAAACCCTTCAACCCTCTCAATGTTTTCCAGAGAAGCGATAGGTTTGCCATCAAAATACTCAACAGGGATCGCTCTCCCATCACGGCCACAGACATGCGTTACTTCACAGATCGCTTTCCTAGCCTAGTGTAGGACCGACCAAGGTAAACCTAAACTCGACTTAGTATATGCCTCCTTTTCAGTGACAATTCCGCTACCAAACAAAACACCATTGAAAGGCATCTGAGGGTACTTAAACTTCTTGGACTAAGCTCCTGTTAAATAAGAATCTGAATCCTACACCCACCAAATTCAGAGCCAGCAGTTCGGGAAATGTTACGGCATCTCCGGATTTTTGGCTACATCTCAAGGACCCTTCCTCCAATCCACTATAGAATTACTAAGAAAGTTGGGTTGCCTTTATTTAATGACTTGTTGGATAGCATGGATTTAGCTAAGCTTAAAGGAGATGTGTTTCAACACGATCGCTTCAATGTTCTCATCGGCAACCTCGATTGAAGGTACCCTAGAGCTCTAGTAACCACTACCTGCCAATTTATGTCGGCATACGAGCTGCAAAATTTAAGGAAAAGATCTAACATACCAGCTGACTCAATGTGACACCTGGGAATCAGAGCGGCCGTAAGACAGTGCCCCGGAACAGTACAAGGTGTCATCCCATATAGCTGTTACTCGAATACAGGGGGCTGTCCAAGCAACAAAGCAAATTTAGTATAAACCAAGTGTCTTCCACTCTGTTGGTACAAATTTAGGGCCATGCTTCTTCCGTCAGTTGAGTGCATATTCCACTGTGAGATCAGAATCTTCCTCGAATAGTTCCAGTCTATATCCAACCTCATTATTTGTCCCCCGTAAGCGCCCCTAATAATAATCATGAATACATCAGTGCCATCCTTATTGTATTGAGTGAGAACACCAAACCTGGAAATTCCACTAGGGCTAAAGCCCAGGATGTGGGCTGTTGCGGAGATGAGCGTCGCGGTTTCGCAGTGAACCGGCTGCTGAGTCATAATAACCCCCAATTCAGAAATACTTAACTCACCGCCGGAGCCATCCCTGAGGTCTTGACCAGTGGAGGTGTGGAACACAGGAATTACGAGATCCTGCCAGGTGAAAGCCCCTACCTCTTAAAGGTTATACAAAGTGATGCCGCTTGCAAACTCGAAGTAAAGAGAGTGGAAGGGGGCAGAAATAAACAAGAAATGGTTTGTAAACAGAGCCTACCTCTCTGTAAAAGGAATATGATTGCGGTCCAATCGAGTCAGCACTTTGGCCTTCTCCATACTAAGGCTAAGGTCGTGAATAGATTGGAGAGGACCGATTCCCACTACATTCCTAGCACGATTAACCAAGGACCAATTTCCCAAAGCTTGAACGAGTATATTCAAGGTAGCTAAGCAAGAAATGAAAGAAAAACAAGACACAAATCAGAGTAAGTAACGACAAAAGAAATCCAATGAAAACAAGTTCCAATCTACTCACTCTGCCGTTTAGCTATTCTACTGTTAGAGGCTTGTGGTAGGGGAGCTGCTGCCCTTGCCATGGGAGAAGGTTACTGCAAATGTATCCCAGGATAAGGCAGGACGTCCGATTACAGTCTGTCCGAGGACTAGCCTGCCGTGCGGTGGGTAACCTCTCCCTCCAAAATCAAGGCAGGCTGGTTGGTGTAGCTACTTGGTAATAGCATGGTTATTCTGGAAGCGCCGGGATAACTTAAGTCGTTCCTCTCTTGTATGTTCGATATATGCCTTATAGGCGTCAGATCGCCACCTGCCTAGAGTCTGGATGTCGCGGTCCGCAATTCCCCCTTGGGCTGCTCACGTTGCCGTACCTCTACGGAAACTATGCCAATTCCACTTACCCTCACTGAGGCCAGCGGTCGTTGCTAGATGTTATAGTCCCTGAACTACGTGATCCCTGGTGAAAGCATGCTGTGAGTGTTTTCCAATGCAAAAAAGAGGAGCATGCAGGGGCTAGTGTATGTCGCTCGCCTGGAGTCGGGTTATTGCGCTTAGCGGGCACCCATCCTCATCTGTGGCAGCGATAGTGAGTGTTATTCCTTTGTGGAAGGGATCAGCTTCAGAGACAGGGATTATCAGTTCTACGTATATCCCATCGTGGGCGACTTGTAGACTTCTTTTTGTTAGAAACCATCTCGAAAGGGAGTGACCCAGTTCTGTGTCTGCTTCTCAGTATGTGAATTCCCCTACACGGAGGAACCCAGCGAACGCTTGTGCGAAGGCACCCCGAAGGATGAGGGTGTCGTAATCCTGTGATCGGAGATAGCAGAGAATGTTAAGGAGATGGGGACGGATCAGAGGACTTCGCAGTTGGCGCTCTGGTTCATTGTGGTTGCTTTTAGTTCACTGGATAGTTCTCTTGAGTCTAGGATCACTGGAGGCGGTGCAGTCGATACCGAGATCCAGTTGGTTTGATGTTATTCCCGCTAGATACAGCTTCATAGTTTTCGCTTTTACTGTTCCAGCTAACGAACAGAGCCATTCGATTAGCCACGAGGCTTGGGGTGGGAAGCAACCACCACCCTGGTTTTGGTAGTTGAACAGGGTAAGAAAGAGGGCCAAGTGGGCCCTGGGGGTTTGGTAGTTGCGCCGTGTGCTAGGTGTGAGTACTCGCCAGAGGTAGTCAGCCGCAGTGGCTCAGAGTCCTGATTGCTTGATGTTAGCAACGCATGTTGCTGGATGCTGCATTCTGGGTATATCAACTGTGGTGCCAAGTCAGCAATTCTCTGAATATCCAAGCGGGACAGCGTATCCGCTAAAGCATTTTCTTTAGTGGATATCCATGGTATCTGGAGCTTGAAGTCCTGTTCGGTTGCAAGTAGCCAACATCTCCTTGGTATGTGCATTGATGTGCCCCGTATAGTACCGTTCGATAATCCATGGGCTTCGGCCCGGTTGTCAACATGGATCAATACTCTTTATCCTGTCCAAAGGTGCCCCCAGTATAGGGTAGCCTGCTCAATGGCTCGAATTTCCAGGGAATTGATATACTCTCTAATACGGGTGCGGCTAGTAGGCAATGGTATTGATAATGCAGAGTCTGGGTGGGCTGTGGTTTGTGCTTGGCTAGTATAGCAGGCGCCAAAGCCTTTGGAGCTTGACGTATCGGTCCAGAGTAGGATAGTCTCTCTCACATGGGTGGCTATAGACCTCTGTGGGGCATCAGAAAGTGCCTTCGACCACCATGTCAAGCCCTTTCGTCCCTCACTGGATAATCACTGCTTTTGGTGCCCATTCTCGAAAGGAAAGTAGAGCTCCATGTTGTATAATATCCGGAGGAAGGTACGGCCTAGGGGGACCACGGTTGAAACAAAGTTAAGGTATCCTGTGATCCGTTGCAACTCTAGCAAAGAAAGTGAGCGCTCTTTCAGTGCGGCTTGGACTATGGCACGCCCCTTGTGAAGCTTCTTCGTTGGAAGTCGAATAACCATCAGGCGGGTGGCTATTTCTATCCCAGCAAAACTGGCTCTACTTCCTTCCTCAATCTTGGAGTCTTAGATAAGTAGCCCAACATCTGTAAACAGGCTAGCAAAGGTCTTGGCATAGGCTTTGGGTCGTGACCCTGCCTGTAGGACTAAGAAAACATCGTGCAGGTAGTGCATGGCTGTGGCTGGCAACAGTGTTCCCAAGCGTCCAGTCCGTCCGTCTTTTCCCTAGGACGGGACGGACGCCTCATTCTCTGCCACTGCCCGGGACGGACGCCCAACTTGTAGTCCGTCCTAACCTGTGCCCGGGACGGACGGCCGGGCCCTATAGGCTTTTCGAGTGATAAGGTGTGATGTGGGTGGTAAAATGAAACGAAACGCCAAGCACAAAAGACTGATCGCCAACAATGGTGACGAACCTTTTCTCATTCTACTGCTGACTGTTACCCTCACGACATGGGAGATAGACCGAGTCAGCCCTAACTCCTATGCGGGGAATGTGATGATGCTTCAGACTATTACTTGTAGATAAATAACACGGTTTGGATTGTGCAAAGTATAAGAAAATAGGGAAAATGAGACACGGTTTCTTGCCGAGGTGGCTTATCGGGCGTGAGATATACTCCTATCCCTCTGGTATGAAAACAGGCCACACACTTATTTTGTCAATGAACCACGTATATCACATTACAATGCAATTCAGAGGGTGACTATCGATTATAGGTTAGTGTGAAAAATACCTATAGGGCCCGGCCGTCACCTACAGGACTGCAGTCATTATGGAAGACGGACGCCGTGCCCGGCCGTCCTTACCCACCCTGCCCGGGACCGACGGGACTATAGGACGCCAGGGCCCTGCCGTCCGGACGGGACGGTTGGGAACACTGGCTGGCAAATCTAGTTTCTTAAATTGGTGCTCTAGTAGCCAATGGAAGACTTCCGCGAATAGGTTAAAAAGATATGGTGATGTACGCAATCCTAAGGGAAGGAAGAGCTCGGTCTAGTATTTGTTTTCCCAGTGAAATCCAAGGGGGGGAGTCCACCGGTGAGACTGGTATGTGGCGAAAGGCTGCCTCAAAGTCTCAAGTTAACAGGATGCAGTTCCTTCCCCAGTGATATCCAAGGGGGGGAGTCCAGCGGTGAGACTGGTATGTGGCGAAAGGCTGCCTCAAAGTCTGAAGTTAACAGGATGCAGTTCCTTCCCCACATCTGTACCGCCTCCACTGCATCCTTTATGCTAGCATATGTTATTGCACTATAGTCTTCTCGGATTCCACTGTTTATCGAGGAAGAGTGAGATGCAGGGTAGGACAGATGGTATATGCGTCTCTTGCTACCATGCGGTGTGTCTGCCAGGCCCAGTGGAGAGGCTGTATAATAGGGTGGCAAGTTATTGACCTCCCAGACTACTTGTAAGCGGTTCTTGTAAAGCTCATTCTCAATATTGGAGCTTACTAGTACAGCGTCAATTGTTGCGAATGGTAGGTTAGGGTAAATAGTTGTAGGCTGGCGAGACCTATTGTCTCCGATTTAGGCACCGAATTTGGACATTCCAAGGATAGCAGTGATTGCTGTTTGGTTTAGAAATGTGGTGGTTAGTCTCGGCCATCCGGTAAGGTTGAGCTGACCGGAAGGCATCATGATAGTGTGGGGCATAAATAGGGCATAATGGAGTGCTGTATTTGGTCGGGCTGGTTGTTCGCTAACAACCTGGCTGGGGAGATTGTAGGTAGTGCTTGGGGCTGCGCTTACTTCTGTAGTTGGGGGAGGAATTGCCTCGGTAGGAGTAGCTTGAGCATTCTTGTTGCACTTGGTATAGCGGCGGGGGGGCGGGCTAATAGAAAATGGTGGGAGCAAGGAGAAGTTGGTAATAGGTAAGGGGAAGTAGGGCTGGGGTAAGCAGGAGCAGGGTAGGGGCAAGAGGAAGAAGAGGAGGGGGGGGGAGGCAGCAGGAAGTGGGTACTAGAGTGTAGTATGACTATTGCTGGAGAGAAATGAAGGGGTACTATTGCTTTAGGTACATTGAGATATGCGGTGGCTTCTTCCACAATTCAGGCAAGCATGCTGAGAGCGGCATTGAGGTAACCTACAGCCTCGGTAGTTCCAATTCCGCCAGGGTGGGATTGTGGTAGGTATGAGTACCATACTGGTCGCCGGCATGTTGCTTTGGTATTGGTTAGAGGGGAAAAAGCCAGTCCTGGGTTAAGGCCTAGGGGGGAGGCTTTCCCGGATAGGTAGTTTATATGTTATTCGCGATTGAGTTGCAGTTCGCTTTTGTATCTGGCTCCAGGTGGGGCAGGGTACTACATGAGCAAAGCATTTAGATGCCATCAGTTGGCTGTCGAGCTTTTACCACTCAGCTGGTTGGTATATGTCCTTCTCACTGGCGACTCGTGTCCTGCGGAACTGGAAGTGATAGGCATTCACTTTGTCTCAGCTGTATTTTTCCAGCAGGTCGTAGAGACTCGTGGTATAGATACAAAGAGCAGTGGCGAGCTTGCCTTGGAGACCGTATGCTGCTAACTTGATTAAGATTCAGCTATATCAGAACAAAAATACCTTCCATCAGATGCGTCGGCGTTGCGCACTGATACAAGCAATATCACTTCTGCGTTCCCTGCATCAGCTGTGCCCTGACTTACGTTCCCTGCATCAGATCTGGCCTGACTTGCGTTGCAACGCACGCCAGCATCCTATGCTTCCTGAGTTGCCTAGAAATGGTCACTCTCCCCTGACGCCACCTCAACTCATATTGACACCCTGTCTCAACCTTAGCTCCGGCTCACTAGCATGCCAGTGCTGGCTTGACATTCCCTCTTCTGCATGTCCTGACATATTTTCTCATGTTATCTCCAACGTCGGCCCTCGCCCCAGTTCAGAATCTCACGTGTACAGGGCAAACTAGCTAGTAGTATCATAGTTATTATTCTTTATTTTCTAGACAATCAGTTTTATGTACATATACAGTTGGAGGATGTGTTCAGGCCTGCAAAATGCTGTATAGCAAATGGTGGTAAGGAAGTCGGGAGACGCTCACAGCAATTCACTAGATGGCTTTTTTCGTCCCGGCAGTGCCATGCGATATAACACTAACGTACAGCCAGCCCTCCTCCGCCACTCCGCCGGTATCCTGATTCCTTAATATACATTGTTGAATGTTCTCAAATCAATCTGGCTATTAACCAGCCAGCATGCTTCCCCCTTGGGGATCAGGTGCCCCAGGCCGAGGATTGCCCCTAGGTCTACTATCATAAATATCAAGCATCCACTCTCTTATCCACTGTAACAAGGCCATGAATGTCAAAGAGGTATCCTGAATTGACTGCACTCTAGATCCGAATAGCCACAAACCGAGGAACAGCATTCTCCCTAGTTAGGCGTCTGATTTCGAAAAAAGCCACAAGCCCTGCCAGCGGACAGCCCCTCCACGTAGCATATATCTCTTCAGGACCAGCCTAAACCAAAATTGAATCATTGCAACCCCCCTGCTTCCTGAATAGTAGGGTGCCCACGTATCCCACATGGTGGATGTAGTAAATCTCATTTTCTTGCAACGCCAGAACTGGGATTTCGAGTTGCGTTAGTTGTTCAACTAGGAGTGATTGAAATATTTTATGATCATCAGGAATCTGGTGCTCTGTAAGTAGGTTATGCTGGCTATATTGGATTAATTCCCGACCAATACTCTCGCGGGAGAATGCCGACCCCTTGCTGAAATTCAAGACAGTTGACATCTCCTTCCGATATCCTTTCAGAATACTACTATCATTGACTAGCATGGTTACTGCACTTATAGTACTCTCTAAATATTACATGACATCCGCAATGTGATTGGCTCCCCAGCGTCGAACATATTCGAGGTTCAATAACCCTATTCCTATACTGTGCTGATCACTGTAGCTGTGTACAATTTGCCAGACAACATTATTTTTGTTCGATGGTCGCCATCCGTACTTGATTTGTTCGTTCTAGGCGAGTTCTTCAAACTCTGTGCAATATATTGGTATATTGCCAAAATGGGGTATATAATCACTAAAATACCTTGGTAGATGTATCTTGATAAAGTTCAAATGAGATTCGTTATGGTAAATGTGCAAATATCACTGGTGTACTTCTTAACGATCATCATTAAAGATACAGCGCCTTTGAGTGGGGGCCATGGGCTTGTTCATATGTGTTTTTTGATGTCCTATATCCTTCCGTTGCTCATCAATATTGTCCTGTATACGCTTAGTTACTTGAAACTAGAAAACCATAGCTTCCCTATTGTGAAATCGGTCAAGATAATCATACATATATGCTATGGTGTCAGACGTGGGGCTTCGGTATTGTGCTATCATACTGAAGTCGACAAGGGCTCTGACGCATCTGAGAGCATATTTGAAAGCTATCACTTGTGAACTCTGTAGCTGGGGGAGTGCCACCACCAGAACTTGCAAAATAGAGCGCCCTGGATTTCTCATCGGCTTCTCCAGCCGCTGCGCTACCTCGTGGGAGGCCCTTTTCGGGTACAAAAAATTATGGGTCCGGCGGTAATACCTTCCAAGTGTGGTCAATAGCCTGTAGTCCCCTGTGTTTCTAGAGGAAGCCTTGGATCCAGTCTATTAAGTTCTTAAATAATGCAAGATAAACAGTAGAGTGGAGGTCCGGAACTTGCAAGTTAGGCACCTGGACCCGTTGAAGTAAATGCAAAGTTTTTTGACCCCATTTGGTGCCAAGGCTGTGGAATCTAACTTGACTATGGTACAACCTTTCATACTTATATCATTTGCATCTTGCGTGATCTCATACTAGATAGTTCTTGACGTTCATTGCTAATTCCCCGGCAGGTACCTTACCTATAGTAAAAGCATTGGATGTTTACCAGTTCAGAGACACATATTCCATATGGTGAACAGCCCATGCAGACAAGGTTGGGAAGCAACCCCGAACCTTCCTATCGGCACAATAAATTGGGACGCACTCAAGCGCTGCGTGCTGCCCTGGTGCAAAAATAAATTTGAATATGTCTTGCAGTATATTGGCGTTCACTTATCTCTGGTATTGATCTCCTTTGGTGGACTTTGAGAATTTGGTGGGGACAGGCAATAGTGCAAGAAGTAGAACAGCCATTCATCCAGGGCTGTGTCACTGGGCTGACAGCAGATGTCCAAGAATAATGTTGATAGACTACGCTCCGTTGTCAGGGGAGTAGTTGCATTAGCAAAAATAATTCTCTACCTCCCGTGCACCCTGTGCGTCTGGCGCAGCTGGCGCACATAATGTCAACCACAAATCAGGATGAAAACTTGTACTCGCTTAACTCAGGGTACACCTGGCGCAGCACCACATCTTCCTGAATGCACCTGGTGCAACCCTACATTTTCCAGAATACACCGGGTACAACACTACCTCTTCCTGAACACACCTGGTCCAATACAACATCTTCAGGAAAGAGTCAAGGGTGCCCCCTTATCCACTTCTCACATAGGTGACACCATATATCAAGTTCATAAAGTCCTTTTAAATAGTCTATTGTATCTCTAATTCTACTACTAGTTATTTACATAAGAACTGCCCCATCACCCCCCTTCAGAAGACTCTGTAGCGCGATGGATAATTCTTGTATGGAGACCCCCTGTTGGTGGTGGACAGCCTGGATGGTGTAGGACGCCGTCGTAATAGAGCTTCGCGATGGCTGGCCTAACGCCCCCGGAATCTGGCTTTAAAGTCAGCGCTCTCTAAACATCCCAGACTAAAAAATCCCGGCCTATGGACTCTCCCTTCAGACGACTCTGTAGCGCCATGGAAAGTGCTTGTATGGTAACGTCCTTTTGGCGGTTGATAGATGGGATGGGGTAGAACACTGTTGTAAAGGGGCTTCGCGATCGCATCCCTAACGCCCCCGGTATCCGGCTATAAAGTCAGCACTTTCCAAACACCCTAGACGAAACAATTCCGGCATAAGAACCCCCCCTCCAGAGTACTCTGTAGCGCCATGGAAAATCATCATATGAGGATGCTCTTTTGGCGCTAGACAGATGGGATAGTATAGAATGACGCAGTAAAAGGGCTTCACGATCGTCTACCTAACACCCTTGGGATCTTGCTTTAAAGTCAGCGCTTTCCTGACACCTAAAAACACCTGCCACCAGGACCCCACCCCCTCCTGAGAACTCTGTAGCACCTTGGAAAGTGATCATATGGAGATGCCCTTTTGGCAGTGGACAGACGTGATGCCGTAGAACAACCTGGAGAAAGCACTCCATGATTGCATGCCTAATACGGCCGGAGTCTGGCTCTAAAGTCAGTGCTGTCCAAACACCCTGCATGAAAAACACCCGGCATAAGGATACCCTTATCAGATGACCCTGTAGTGTCATGGAAAATAGGCATATGAGGGTGCCCTTTTGGCGGTAGTCAGGCAGGATGGCATAGAATGCCATCGTATAATGGCTTCACAATCGCATCCCAAATACCTCAAGAATCTGGCTTTAAAGTCAGCGCTCAAAAAACTTGCGATAAGGACTCCACCTTCAGAGAACTCTGTAGCGATATGGGAAGTGGTCGTATGGAGATGCCCCTTTTGCTGAGAACAGATTGGATGCCGTAGAACGCTCTCGGAAAATGGCTTCGCAATCGCACCCCTAACGCCCCAGGAATCTGGCTTTAAAGTCTGCACTTTCCAAATTCAAAGGAGTAAAAACACCCGGCAGAAGGAAGACCCCCTTTAGCAGACCCTGTAGCACTATGGAAAATACTCATAGGGTGACGTCCTTGTGGCGGTAGACAGATGGGATGGCGTAGAATGCCGTCGTAAAAGGGCATCATGATCATATACCTAACGCCCCCAGAATCTGACTTTAAAATCAGTACTCTCTCAACACCCAGGACCCGAAAAACCCGGCATAAGGACCCCCCTTTAGAAGACTCTGTAGCACCATGGAAAGTGCTCGTATGGTGACGTCCTTTTGGCGGTTGACAGACGGGATGGCATAGAACGCTGTCGTAAAAGGGCTTTGCGATCAGATATTTAACCCTCTGTAAATCTGGCTTTAAAGTCAGCACACTCTAAACACCCAAGACCAAAAAAGCCTGGCAAGAGGACCCCCCTTCAGAAGACTCTGTAGTGCTATGGAAAATGCTCATATGGTGACGTCTATTTGGCAGTACACAGATGGGATGACGTAGAACGCCGTCGTAGCAGGGCTTCGTGATCGCATACCTAACGCCCCTGGAATCTGGCTTTAAAGTCAGTGCTTTCCAACCACTCTGGACTAAAAAGACCCAGGATGGGGACCCCCCTTCAGAGGACTCTGTAGGGCTATGGAACTTAGTGGTTTGATGAAGAGTTTAGACTCGGAGTAGGCTGGGGTTGCGTGTAGTGAGGGGGTGATAATAGTCCAGTGATGAAGTGCTGAGTCGCATTGCGTCAAAGGCTACATGCTGAGAAACAACAACACCCGAGAGTCTTCTAGCTATCACTCGCTTTCACACTGAAGTGAACTCGCATTTTCACTCTCTCAATGATCAAGTTCTGAAAATAGAATACTAGTAGTCCCCTTGCCTGGTGTTAGTGTCTATAGTGCAAATTTAAAATCATGAGTAGCTTGGCTTTCCCACTTAGTGCCTAGACTAATCTATTTGTCTTTGCCAGGAGTAGCCCCTATCTTGGTATGAGAGAAAGCTGGAATACTAGTCAGAAGGCGGGTATTGACTAGGGGGTACTCAGGAGGCAGAGTGGTTGAGTAGTCTATCCAGATGTGCGATGGTGTTGTGAAGTGTGTCAAGAATGTTGGGAGGTAATTTAGTGTGGCAACACACCTCAGGAGAGACAGAGTGTTGCAGCACCAATCAGGGCGCACCTGGTGCTAAGAACGAAAAAGTGAGGTCGTATGCATCTGGGCGCAATAGGACCGCACCTGATGCATGGTATATTTTTGCTGATGTGCTCAGATGGGTCTGATCAGAAGTCCCAATAATGGGAATTATAGTTGTACTAAATAGAAGTGTTTTCTATATCTAGGCAGCTAATGTTGCCACAAGGGAGATTTAGGTGCTCGACATAAACATCCCACCACTAGTCTGCAGTGTACATTGCAGCATAGATCCTTTGACCATTAGGATCAAATTCACGCCACGGCCCTTGGACAAAGTCATCCCAGTATGTGATCTGAGGAATGTGATATTCGATACAATCCAGGACTTTACGATACACGAATGGCCGAGTTCCCTCCCTATCCTCAACCTGGCCTTCAAACCATGGCAGATACGTGTCGTATAAGTCCACAGAGGGGAGGTAGCTTTCCAGCTTATGCATAGAGCTATAGCCAGCTAACGTAGAATTAGCGAGGCTGGTTGAGAAGTATTCATTGATTTGTGATTTAGATCCTTTAGCCTGAATGAACCAAGATGGCAGTTTACAACTATAGGTACTACTTAATAGGGCCCATGGGTCCTTAGAGAGATTGCTGTATTCTTGCTCAAATCTGTGGACGTGTGCAATTGGTTCTCCGGCATGTGGGTAATCCTCTTTGCTACAGAGTAACCAAGCCGTAGTGTTGTCCGGGCTCTCAGTGTCCGACTAGTGAACAGTCAATACGTCAAAGTCTTGTCCGGTAGGATAAGGATCAGATTGGTAACCTGCTCTCAGGTACCACGAGATTCCCAGAGGGACATCCGGCGATACAAAAGGAAAGGAGGACAACCGTTAAGGGGAATCTCTGTAAGAGATATAAGACAGATGAGGGACTAATGGAGTGACTATGCAACTTGTGTTATATTAAAGAAGAGCGTTCCAGTGAGACTTGAGTGTTCAAATCCTTAGGAGATCTCGAGCTCTTTAAATACAAATAAAGCATAACCAAATATCCTGTCCAAAGCGAGTATCAAAATGGAAAGCTACATGAGTAGCGAAACCTCTAAGTCCTAAACTGGTCATTCAAGCGACAGGATATAACTAACAAAACAAGTAATAGAATGAAACAAACAAGGGATGGCTACTGATATACTAATCTAATAATACATAGTAAGAAAGCGTAGAGAATCCTAATCGGGTATAGGAAGCAAAGGGTGCAAATTTGCGAGTAAAGACAAGTACTACCTAATAGGAAACTATAACGATACAGAAAGTATAAGGCAGGAATGTGCATTACTAGGGAATCACATATAGACAATATCCAAGGTCAGTGTAGTGAATGATAGACATACTAGTAGATTCTGTTATATTTCCTCTACCAGAAATAAAACAAAAGAAAGATACATGTTTTCTTTAGGTTTCCATCTCAGTTCCTTCAAGGGAGGGGAGAGACTACCAGGTTCCAGTCTCAGAGTAGTCAGAGTCTTGGATGGGGGCCCAGAATCAGTGAGGGTCAAGCTCTGGTTATAGAGGGAGATATTTGGGTTCCTGGACTGTCCAAGCTAACCAATATTCGTTATAAGTTTAAGGGACGTAGTAGGAGATAGATTGGTTATAGTTGTCAAACCAGTAGGTGCTAGGTGATGTACTGGCTCCTTCAAGTAGGTCAAGGGGTTCCCATGTTCCTTCGATTTCATCATCGCCTTTCCAGTGGATTAGGAATTGTCATTTCTTGCGATAAATGCTATCTTTCATTACCTTTTCAACTTCCCATTCTTCTTGTCCAGATGCATTGATAGTAACTGGTTCCTTGGAGGCAGGCTCAGGGTGGCCAGTGTAGACTTTGGGGTCTAGTATGAGGTAGATTTGAAGGTGGCAGCGATGGATCCATGGGTGGATAGCTTTGATGATGGGAGGGAGGTTGAGTTTGTAGTTATCATGTTTGTCAGGGCCTTCGAGAGGTGAGAAAGGTCTGAGCCATGGTCCAACAAGTTTGTGGTTTCTTCCTATTTTATGTACATAAGGTTCGAATCTGAGGGTGACTTCAGTCTTTCCAGGGGTCATTGGGGGTCCTTTTTGGGGTCTCTTCTGGCTCGTGGTTGTCTGGCGAGCTCTCATGTTTTGGAGTGCAGTTCTTCTAAGCTGTTGATTTTTTATAATCTAAGGGAATATATCATCAGCAGAGGGAACAGTGGTAGGCATAACTCTGACACTAGGAAGAAGGTTTATGATGCGTCCAAAGATAATCTAAAATGGTGAGAGGTCAGTTCTGTCACTGGGAGGAGCATTTATGGTGGTTTAGACACGGGAGAGTTGGCAACTCGATTTGGGGCCTTTGGGGTTAACGAAACTTTCAAGGCATTGGATGATGATTTTGATTCTTCGTTCAGTTTAGCCATTGGTTTGTTGATGGTAAGCTGTAGCCGTATTGAGATCAATCTTGATATTGACCATAAACTGCATCCAGAAGAGGGAGGTAAACTTGGGATCTCTGTCAGAGAGTATAGAGGTAGGGAAACTATGGACAGAGAAGATTCATTCAATGAGTAGGTTAGTAGTTTCAACCGCAGTGATGTTCTGGGAGTCTGGCATGAGGTAGGTGAATCCAGAGAAGTGATCCAACGCAACTAGGATTAGATCCTTCTTGTTCTGGCTAGGGAAGGGTCCTGCATAGTCTATTTTGATAGAAGAGAAGGGTTTTCTGGGAACAGGGAGAGGGGTGACAACTTCCTCAGCGAGCGTTGTAGGTTGCTTGATCATATGACAAAGGTGGCATTAGTGAATATAGTCATTGATATCGTTCCTCATAGTCATCCAATGGATGTATCTGGAGGCGTATTTGCAACCTTTCTGGGCTCCCATATATGCCATTTGCTCAGTGGTGAATCTGCTAATTTCGCTCCTAATGTTCTGTCCTTCATAAGCAGCTTTATAGGACATATATGCACACTCTCGACTGTCATCATCACGTCATTTAACAAGAAGTCCATCATAGAGAATCCAACTTAGATGGTTGTGATTATTGCTGACAATATTAAAGAGAGGATAGGTGGCGGTAGCTTTTCGAAGGCTGTAATACCAGTTGCTTTTCAGGTGTTGGGTGAGCTGTAAGGCGCGAACATCAAGGACTCTGGATTGCTTATCAGGAAAAAGCTGATTGTAGTCGACAGGGGTGTCAGGGATTAGGAGCTCATTATCCTGGGCGGCATGGGTGGACCAGGGTCCATCATCTGTGCTGATTATAGTCGCATAGATTGGATGTCCTCAGTCATTAGTGAGAGCGGGAGGGATAGCCTATTTGTCTTCTGCTCTGGACTTAGGGTAGTGAGGCATGATGAAACAGGAGCTAGAGTAGAGACTGCTAGGGGAAGGGATATGGCGCGGTCCTGAGGGATTGTGGTGGTGGTCCTTTCAATCCATTTGTGCTTCGCATTCATTCCATACACAGGCTGTCCAGTGCATACCTCGCTATCTGGTAGACATAAGAAATCATTCCAACTCATCATTGGGAGGAGTGGAAGTAGTGGGGGGTGGGCTGTTGCTGTAGCATGAGCTGGCGAGAACAATTGATTTCAATTTTGTAACCAAGTTATGAATACTTCCAAAGCACTTGCTAATTGCGTTAAGGTGTAGAGATCCTTCCATTTCATTTAAAGGGCTGTGAATCCTCTGTGCAAGTCCTGCAGCCTGTGCCTGAGGTGTTTGGATCAGGAGGGTAGTTTCAGAGGAGTCATGGGGCTGCCCTTCTCTGCTGGCTTTGTCACTCTGCATTGCATTGATTCCTTGTTGAAGGGTGGCTGCCATCTGATCCAGTCCTTGTTCAAAAGGACCTGGGTGGTGATCAATTTCTGCTGCCTTCAGCGAGGCTGGGATGGGATTATCTTCTGTATTCCACATTGAGATGTGTTGAGGTATAGTAAAAGGATGAAGTGGGGTAGGAGAGGTAAAAGATGGTTCATTTTCAGGATCAAGGGTGTGTGCAAGGTCAAGGTAGTGTCTGCTGTTGCTAGTCATTGAGGAATAGGCTTCCTTTATAGACCTTTTCTCAGTGGGGTCCACAAGTATCATTTCAGGACTTGCATAGCGTTCCTCATATATCCTGGAGGGAGCATCTGCAAGGACATTGTCTCTTTCTGGCCTGTGGATAATAACGAAGCCATAAGATTGAAGGAACATTCTCTATCTTGTCTACCGGTATGGGAGATCTGTTTGGGCTAGTAGGAATAAGAGCGCTTTGTTGTCCGTAACAACTCTGAATCAGGTTCTAAAGAGCATGGGGTGGAATGATTGTATAGCATCTATAATAGCAAGAGGTTCTAGCTCATGCACAGGATAGTGCAGCTGACTGGTGGCGAATTTTCGACTATCGAATGCTGCAGGGTGTGCTTTCTCAGATATGGGTTCTTGGCTGATCCAGGTGCCTGCTCCAACTTTAGAAGCATTGGTGAAGAGGTAGATTGTATGGTATGACTTATAGTCTATGGAACGGAAGGTGGTGATATTTTTGGCTAAGTATTTGATATGTTGGAATGCCCCTTCATGCAGGGGGCTCTATTCAAAATCCATTTGCGTAATCAGATCCGAGAATGGGGCTCTACCGTTAGTAAGGTGTGGTAGGAACTGGGCATGGTAGATTACACCACCAATAAAAGTTTGTAATTTATTTTTCGATTCAGGGGTGTACCAGTCTTGAATTCCTCGTATTTTCTCTGGATCTGCATGGATTCCTTGATCTTCTATAACATGGGCTATAAGAGGCAGTTTATCAGCGCCAGATCTGCCCTTGGATGGGGAAGCTCTGATATTATCGTCGTGTAATCTCTAACAGAGTTGGGAGATATCTAGGATATCAGTTTCAATATTGTTTGAGAAAACTGTAATTTCGTCTAAGTATGCTGAAACTGTTTTTCGAAATTACTCTATCAATGATATATTCAATAACTAGCATAGCTGTAGATACTGCATTACAGTCTCCATGCAGAATTACTTTGTATGCAAAGGTTCCGAAAGTGGTCTTGATTGCATTGAGAGTTTTCTCTTTAAGCGCTACTCGAATTTGGAAATACCAGTTGGCAAGGTCAATTGTAGATCTGTACTTCGCTCTCGCAACAGCTCTCAGGATCATGGATTGATTGAGGATGGTACTATCATTCTTGATAGTGATGTCGTTCCTTGGGCTCAGGTCTGCTAGGAGTCCCATTCCACCTTTGAGTTTCAGCTTTAGGAACATGTTGACAGGGTTGGTAGCTTCCCATGGGTAGATGATTTTCTTTTTCTACCAATTGTCAATAACATCAGCAAAAATATACCATCCATCAGGTACACCGGTGTTGCACATATATGCAGGTGACCGCACTTTTACGCCCTCAGCATCTGGTGCGCCCTGATTGGTGCTCCAACACTCTTTCTCCCCTGAGGTACATTGCCACAGTAAATCTCCCCCCAACCTTTTGGATACACTTCACGACACTATTGCACATCTGGATAGCCCACTCAACAACTCTGCCTCCTAAGTAATCTATAGTCAATACCCGCCTTCTGACTTGTATTCCAGCCTCCTCTCATGAACAGATAGGGGATACCTTTGGCAAAGACAGATAAGTTAGTGTAGGTGCTAAGTTAGAAACCCACCTTACTCTTAATCTTAATTTTGCGCTAAAGACAGCAATGGATTCTATTTTGACAAATCAATCATTCAGACAGTGAAAATGCCAGTTCACTCCAGTGTGAAAGCGAGTGATAGCTAGGACACTCTCTCGGGTTGTGATTTCTAGCCACTTAGCCTGAACCTTTTACTCGACACGCCTCCGTACTTTCATCACAGGACTCTCATCACCCGCAATTTTATCACGATATCTTAATCACACTCTCACTAGTCTCAACACCAGTATAATCTAAACTCTTCACCAAATGAGCATTTTTCATCGCACTATGCAGTCTTCTCAAGAGGGGTCCTAATGCTGTGTTTTTTTAGTCCAGAATGTTTAGAGAGCACTGACT
>NESQ01000660.1:0-24300 GCA_003070745.1 Tuber borchii
TCATGTTAGGCACAGGGCTCTCCGGTACATTATTAGGGGCAAGTTACCCTACCTTGCGCAAATAGCTCCTTTGGAAAAAGGCAACTCACCCCCCTCCGGCCCCGACGTTGGCCCGCTAGGTCAACACTGGTCGCCGCGGGAGTTGTGTCCCCTCACCAAAACCCACAGTCAAGATGACCTACCTTGCAACACCGAATACGTCGCGGCCGTCCGTCCGACCGGTTCCTGTTCGCAGGATATATGAGAGGTGGTCTTCCTCTACCATATGCAACTAGAACCATCTCCTCTACACCTCCGGCGATTGAAATCTCAACACCATGAGAAATCATCGTCACTTTTCTCTTCCCGCACTCTGAGTGAGCTGCACCCCCCCTATGATAGACTCGGTCTTGGGCACCCGTTTCTTAGGTCCTGTCCCATCCTCCTCTTCGCTCTTGTTTTGCATCCTCGCTTAACATTTGCACGGTCGGCAACACCCTCGCGTCCATGTTACAGACGGCTGGGATCACAGTTCGCAGTAAGAGAAAACTTTTCACCAGGCCACGGTCGATTTCTCTACTCTCTTCGATTACGTTTCGCTGGAGGCTGCCTAGTCAGACACGCACACGTTTCCGATAGTTCCTACGATACTTGGGTCTACCCTTCCTCCTCTCCTCTTGGTTTCGTCCCGTTGCTCGGTTACAGCTACTCTTCCCCTCTTTTGGCTGGTACCCTACTACCATTCGGCCTTGTGCCCCCCGCGGCTGTCCACGGTCGCATCCTCGGTTACGCTCTGTCATGGTATTGCACTGCCTCCTTGGTCGATGTCAACGCCTTGGGCTCGGAGTAATGTCGGTCGCCGATCTTTTTCTAAGGTCACTTGAGGCCGCCCCTAGTTAGATGTTTTATTCTTTGTTAGGTTTTCGGTTAGTGGAGTTTCTGTCTTTCCCGCGTGTGTGGGCTTTCCTTTGTAAAACTTTCGTTTGTTCTGGGGAGCTTTCTGAAGGGTTTTCTGCGTCTTCCTGCTTGCTCGCTGAGAGTACTTTACTTTTTTGGGGGCGAGAGGTGCGGTTGGGCCCATACCACAGGGTCTTGGGGGCGTGGCTTTGATCCCATGAGGGGAGAGATGCGTAGGTTTTTCTTGGCCATAGCTAGCGCTGCATGTCTGGTTTTTCCTGGTAGTTGTACGAATAAAATGCAAAACTGATATAAAAAAAAAAAAAAAAAAAAAAAAAAAAAAAAAAAAAAAAAAAACCTCTACCATATGCAAGTGGAAGCATCCGAATCGGACGACGTCGCATAAAGTTACAAACCCTCGAAGATAGTGGATCGAAGAGTGGTCGTTAAGTAACGGGACAAAACTGCGTGAAAGTTAGACACTTCAGTCTGGAAAGTCGCCCAGTACTAGAAGGATAGTCTATACCCAGGAAGGGGGTCGGGGAACCCCCAAAGGACCTGTCAGCATAAGACCGATAACTATGTTCGTAACCATTGGTTCGATTTATAGTCAAGAGTCGTATAATGCCGGTAGACGAAACCGCAAGACGCATATGCAGTCTGGTTTCCGACGGAGCTGACACCAGAAGATTGGCCATCTTCGGTTCAGCGGGTAGTCTCTCTACGTTGACAAACGTGGGTGATTATTCGTAACTTGATTCGCTTCGGATAAAAGATCGTACGAACACTACGAGAGGTGTCCACACCATCGTAGAATAAAAGTTCTCACGTGTCTACAAGTCGCGTATGGGTGCAGAGGTTTTCAGGGTCAGATGGGGTTCGCACTTCGATTGAAGTCGGTGAAAAGAGTAAGAGGTACTTAGTTATATAGAAAGATTATGTAGCCCGCGAACACCCAGACGCGGAATATAAATATCGAGGTGTCTTCGCAGCTTATACAAAACAACAAGCAACGGAGAAGAGACCTTAACAATATATACACGTTACTACTTTAAATTTCTTATCGCACCATTACTTTTATCTTAAACACATTTGTCTCCCTTGACGATATTCTCCAAAACACTTGTTTAGCGATTAGGGCCATAGCGTAATAACACTCTTCCATTACGCTACCCCCATAACATGTCCATTGGGGTGACAGCGTCAGGAATGGACGGGAAACGAGAGACCGGGCGGCCTAGGGAAAGTTTTTTGACTGACCAGATGAAGCGAGGGGTGGCGTCAGCCGGGAGAGAGTTTCAATAGGAGCCTTTCGCGCTTTTGATTGCTTTGAAATACCCATTCTTGGAGAGTCTGGCGGCTGCCCTATCTTGTGGGGAGGGGGAGGCCTTGGCCTTGTGAGACGCGGAGTGATATTCGCGACGAAGGAGCAACAGCAGCGGGGACCACCAAGGTTTGGATCTGCTGGAGGGGCGAGAGAGCGGAGTATGACTGATCAGGAGCGAGGTAACCAAACGGCGAGCGTGGTCGAACCACGCCTTGAGAGCCATGAGGGGGGGGGTAATGGGAGGAGGCACAAAGGTCAACTCAGCCAGGAGAGGAGATAACGCCGCCCAGTCGGTCAAAAGCCAGTTGGGAGCTGGGGGGGGTGGATGCAGTTTAGGATGTTGTAAATAAATGGAAATAGGTACATGGTCTGAGCCGGTGGAGGGGAGGGAAGTGTCCCAGCCTCAGACAAAAGGGCCCAAGGATGAAGAAGAATAAGCAAAATCAATAACAGAAGGCCGAGCCGTGCCTCCAAAAGGAAACCTCGTAAAGACACCTGGGGTATTCAAAAGGGAAAAACCATGCTCAGAAGCCCTCTGAAAGAAAGGAAAGGACAAAGCCAGCTCGTCTGTGGAGTGGTGCCGAGAGGGGTCCGCAAGGGGATGGTGCAAATTAAAGTCCCCAACCACAAGACCAGGGAGCGCAGAGACGGGAAAGGCAACCGGAGACGGCACTGACACCTGCCCTCGCCTGGTACCAGGAAGGTTATACAAATTTAAAATACGAAAAGAAGGAAAACCAACACCAAACAAGTCATTTGCAAATACATCAAGTGAAAACACATCAGACCTACCCGTGGAGTTGGGAAGGACCGAGACTTCCTTCTGAAAAGCCAATGAAACATAAAATGCAACTTTGGGTTTCGGAGCGGGGGAGGAAGGAAAAAAACTATCAAAGCCTTGAAAAGTAGGAAGACGACCCCTCCAAAAGGGGGGATCCTGAAGGGCGACAATGGCCGGGCAATTGGGGGAATCAAGAAGGGAATTAACCAAAGAAAGAAACACATTCCAGCTCCCTAAGCAGTTGTGTTGAACAAGATGAAGTAAATGGAGGGGGGCCAGCCCCCTCGGGTTTTCAGAAGGAGTGTTCGACATCTACCGGCGCGAGGCCGAGGTGTCTCTTGGAGCTGGGGAGGGGCTGGGGTCCACATCGGGGAGTGGACGGCCAGACCTTGAGGGAGGGCAGTAGGATGAGAAAGAAGGCACTGGCCTGGGGGTCACCAGAGGGTCTGACCCCGAGTGGATAGGACGTGGTTCGGGAGTGTTAGGTACCGAGTCTTGGGGCGGGGGGGGGAGGGCTGTCTCAGAAGTGTCCATGTCATCGGCATCGACGGGGGGACACACTGGAATGGGGTTAGGAGGAGGGCGCTCGGGGCAGTCTGTGTCCCTAGCGGAGTGAGGGCTATGGCAATTTGGGCATCTAGCCGGGGAGGCTATCCAGCAGCCGAGGACGGGGTGAAGGTTCCCTACTTTGGGGCAGGTAGGGTTTGAGCAGCGGTGGTCGGCTTTGGAGTGGGGGCCTGCGCAGAGCTGGCACACAGTCAATTCTTTGCGGAGAGGTTTTTGGTGCCAGAACTTCCAGCAGTTGAAACATTGGGTTTGAGCGTTTGAGGAGTAGGCTCTTTTAACCTCACGGTTGTCGCCAAAGAGGAGGATTCTGGGAGGATCGGTCATGCGCCATGCCAGATCTGCTGGAAGATAGACGACGACGGAGAAGATCAGCAATAAAAAAATCTGTCTTTTGTGCTCCAAGGTCAGCCATGTTGTTGAGTTTTACATTTTGGCTAATCGCGAGTGATCCCAGTTAATCATAATGCTTCCGATTCTGTCCCCTAATGATCAGATACAAATCTTAATTTTGGCAAAATATGAGCTATTTTTATCAATATCTCTTAAACATTTTACATTACAAAGTTGTATATTATGAACTCAAATTTCTCAACTTCGGTATGTAAAAGGTCCGTGAGTTCTTAATAACAATTGCTCATATTTTGCAGAAATCAGAATTAATATCATCTTCTTTAGTCAAACTAACGGGATTTGTAATATCATGATCATAGGACTCACGATATGCCAAAACGTAAAACTCAACGACATGAGGCACAGGGGGCAGGCTGTTTTTTTGCTGATGAAGGCTTTCTAAACATTGGTTATAGCTTCACGGTCAGCATTGAGGAATCGGGAGCGGGTGATAATCAGATTTTTAGCGTTATCAACGCCGGTGAGCAGTAAGGGGTGTAGCTCTTCATCCGTATTGGGATGCGCGTCCATGGGATGGCCGTGGATGGTAAACTGGACATCGGTGGGGGCGTCGCGAAAGTGTTCCCAAGGGTTGTTGTTGACCGGGAAGGATTGGTTAAGCCTTGCGGCAAAGGTATCAAAGAAGGGGGCGTAGCAGGAGGCGGGAAGGAGGGGGTCAGCCACAGTAAGCGATAGAGCGGCCTTTGGGCTAACTGAGACTCTAAATGCCCTTGGAAGCTTGGATCCGGCTTCACGTAGGACAGCGGCAGCGATATCAGGGAAACGGACACGAATGGAGGATTCCGGAGGGTGGGGACTAGGAGTTTACCGGGGAGCGAAGAAGCTTCTTACAGCACTGGGGAGCGGGGCAGGACCCTTTGGAGAGGCGTCCTGCCGGACGGCTGCGATCTTGATAGCAGAAGGGGCAGGAGGGGAATTCTTCCCTTTCACTTTAGTTTTGGACTTATTGGCTCCATCAGCAAAAAAAAAATCTGTCCTTTGTCCTCCACTGTGAGCCATATCGTTGCGTTTGTCACAAATAGTGACTAGCAGGATAGGTTTTTACATGACTCACACTTGTGAGTCATAGGGTTTAGTATTTCACATGACTACGCGATAGTCTGTCATTCCTTTGTTATGATTGATGTATTGTTTTGACATGACTCACGATTGCGGTCATATGATTATGACTTTCGCACATGACTCATAGTTTTGAGTTATGTGTTTCATGCATGTGACGCGAGTTGCACACATGATATGTTTATTGTGTTTTGATTGGTTAGTTGTTATTGCGCAGTGACTCATAGGAGTCAGCTGACGGATTTCACAACTATGACTCACTGTGAGTCATAGGAGCACATGACGCGAAGGATGAGTCATAGGTTGCGGAAGAACGGGTATAAAAGAGGACCCTTACGGCCTCTTGGTTGAGACAAGCTTCTCGCCCTCTACTTTCCCCCCCTACATTTCAAAACTCTTCTACAAACCAGTTTCGCGTCCGGGACACACGCCAGCACACCCCCGCCCCCCTCCGTCCCATGTCGGAAATACCTCCCATCCCCCCAGGCAACCAAGAGCTGGCAGCCGCCATCTCGTGATCCTCCACACCGCGGAACACCCAAATCCCCCCATCCCCTTCCCCAGTTCCCAGACCCTCTCCCCCCCTTGCTTTCCTCGCGGAAATCTTTAGGCAGACGAGGGATGAACTACGCCTTCCCCCCAACCTGGTCCCCGACCTCTCCGACTCCAGCCTGCAATCCATCACCCCCGGCGAAGGCTCCATCCTCTCCATCCCCTGCTCAACTGTCTCTGGCATTGTAGCCATCACCACTCAACTCGAGTCCATCACGAAGCAAGTCGACGATCTTAGAAATGAGAACGGCGAACTCCGCAACCATATCCACGACCTTTCCTCCCACATCACAAATGCCTCCGTAACCCCGGAAGACCTCACCCCAATCACCTCGGCCCTACGTGACCTGTCACATAGGGTCTCGGCCCCCACACCAGCCCCACCCACCCGTCCCCCGGCCCCGGCTAAAAACAATCAGCCCACCCACCCATCCTACCCTGTCGCTCCACAAGGCCCCACCACCCAGCAAAAATCCCTCACAGCCCCACCCCCGCCCCCCCCCTCGCCCCCATTAACCCCGCTATCCACTGCCCCTACTACGACACAAGACTAGGCAAAATGTTCGGCAACCCTGAGCTTTATGCAAAGGCCTTCCCCCACTCCTGGGAGGCGGAACAATTCCGCGCCGGAGAATATGACCTGTCTGCTTTCACAGACGCCACCCTTCACCCGGACTACAAACCCAGAAACCAACCAACCTACGCCCAGGTGGCCGGCTCCAGTGGAAGAGGCGGAAAAAAGAAACCCAAGCAAGCCAAAGCAACAGAGGTTGCGAGTAACGAGGACAGAGCCTTAAGGGCTGCTGCGCCCCCCCTCCCCTTTGCTTCAAGACGGTTCTTTGCACCACGCTCTTCTCCTGCCCCCCACGCCCTCTCAAGACGTATCGCTCGCTCCCTCCCCGACATTGTCGCCAATACCCTCACCGACTCAAACTGCCTCCTCCCAAAAGGTTTTTTCGCCAAGGTCAATGACCGAGGCGCAGTCTCACTCACTTGCACCGACCCACAGACACCCGCTTCTTCCTACTCCCCCTACTTCGATGTGCTTACAAGACGCCTCAACCAAGCCTTCCCAACAGGCGACAACCCCTGGCTCCCCTTCTGCCTCGCCCCGACCGCTATACAGCTGGTCATACACAGCATCCCCACCGATGAGATGCCCGAAGACGACGAGCAGCTTTACCCCCATCTCAAAGCATCTATTGGTTTCGCGAAAGCGGTCCAGATCCAGTCGGCCAGGTACCTTAACCCTGACCGAGCTACTCGAACCGCCAAAGAAGCGCTTTCGGTGGTTATCTCCGTTGACCCCGACGACGTTCCGACCCTCACCCCTTCCATCTTCCTCTACTCAGAACGCCGCAAGGTGGAAAAGGCAATTTCAGCCAACCGCTAGACACAATGCTCCAACTGCTGCCGCTTCGGCCACGCCGCCGCCCGATGCAAGCAAAAACACCCTTCCTGCCCCATTTGTGCGCTTCACCATACCAAGGCCGCCCACAGATGCCAAAACCCCACCTGCCCCAAAGGAGGCAACGAAAGACCCGTTGCCGAATGCTGCCCCACCTCACCGCCCCACTGCGCCAACTGCGGCAACGACCACCCCGCTTACGCCAAGGAATGCAAGTCCCGCCCTATCCCCCCGCCCGCCCCGTGCCCCCCCGGAGTCTGTCGGCTCCTCCGCATCCACGGACAGTCAAGAGTCCATGGATGTGGAAGAAGATGGCGTGCCAGCACCCACTACTCCCCAGGCCCACCCAACCTCCAATCCTGGCCCTGCCACCCCCCGCCCTGTAACCGCCGTTCATGCGCCGCCCACAGGCGCGATGGGCCCTGCTCACTCAGGACCCCCGGCGCCCCCCGTAACTCCAGTAAACCGTAGGGGTCGTCCCCGCCATGACTAACACCCAAACCTCCAGCGACACTAGGGGCTGGCCCCCGCGCCTAATATCACGCTCATTCAACACAACAGCCTGGGAAGCTGGGATGTGTTTTTATCTTTATTTTCGTCATTTACAATGCGCCATCCTCCGCAACTGGTCTTCTTGCAAGACCCTCCGTCCTCCAAAGGCTTTTTACCTACTTTCAATGGGTACAAGTCATTCGCCCCCCCCTCGCCCCTCCCCAAGGTGGCCTGCTATGTTTCCACTGAATTTTTGAAATTCAACCCCGTACTCCCAGTGTTCACGCCGGATGTGAACGACTGCATGCATATTGATGTTTACACCCCCTCAGGTTGCTTCGGCACAAAGTTTCCTTGCTTTCGCCTTGCGAATATTTATTCACGCTCCAGATACCCACAACCCCACACGGTCAAACCAGACCAAGCTTTTGTTCCCCTTGATATTCCCTACCTCGTAGTGGGGGATTTCAATATCCACAGCCCCCGCACCGACCCCCTCCGCCTCCCCTCTGCTCAGGAAGCTTCCATTGCCGACCCCTACTTTGACAGAGCTGATGACCTTAGTTTCACTTGCGTCAACACGCCAGGAGAATACACCCGGTACCCCCTTTCTGGCCCCCACAGACCTAGCGTCATAGACCTAGCCTTTGCCAACCCCGCCATGACCCCTTCGTACACAATTGGAACACCTCATCCATACCTTCCACAAGATCGGACCACGTCCCCATCTCTATCTCCCTTTCAGCCCCTCTCCGGCATGCCCCCCCCCCCAAGCCAAGTGGGACCTCTTAGATTGGACTGTCCTAGAACCTCCCTCAAAGCCTTCCGAGTCCCCCCGCCCCCCCCTCACCCCTCCCCCCAGCAGTTTGACGCCTGGTTCTCAGCGTCCCTGTCCTGCCTGACCTCAACTCTTAGAACGGCAACCCCTACATCACGGCCTTCCGCCAAATCTAAACCATGGTGGACCCCCCTCCTCACCGCCCTCCGAAAGGAATACAACAAAGCTACAAGAAAAGCAAAGAAACTCCAAAACGCACAAGCAAGGGAAACGGCAAGACTCTCCAGGAATGGCTACTTTAAAGCCATCAAACGAGCCAAATCAGCATACTGGGCCGACTTCCTTGCTAAAACCACCCCCAACAATATCTGGACCGCCAAGAAGCTGGTTACCCCCAGGCAGGCAGTACGATTCCCCTCCCTCCCAGACGCCAACGACCACACCTCCATCAACAACGCCCTCCTCGCCCACTTCTTCCCGCCTCGGCCAGAACCCCCGCCCAGGGGGAGGCTCTCTCCCATGCCCGACGCAACCCCCCTCACTCGAGATGAAATCTCCTCGACCCTCGCCAAGTCTTCACCCTCCTCCGCCCCAGGACCGGACGATATACCCTACTCTGTTTGGAAACACATCCACAAGCACTACCCTGACATCCTTCTAGATCTCCTAAACCCCCTTCTGACGTATGGCTACCACCCTCCCTCGCTGAAAGTGGCCAATGGCGTCGTCTTGGATAAACCAGGCAAAGCCTCCTACGACTCCCCGGCATCCTTCCTCATCATAGTTCTACTAAAAACCGTCTCGAAGATCCTGGAAAGGATCATGGCGGCCCGGCTCTTTTCGTTGGCCACGTCATCTGGCCTGCTCCACCCCAACCAATGTGGGTCCGTGCCAGGCTTAGGCACCTTTGACGCCTGCACCACCCTAGTCCACGAAGTCAAAACCCTTCAACGCACCCACCGCAAGGTATCCTCCCTCTTCCTCGACATCAAGGCTGGCTTCGATAACGTCGATGCCCTCACCCTCCGCAAGCGTCTCTTGGACAAAAACACCCCCAAATATATGGTCGACTGGGTCTCCTCCTTCCTGTCAGAACGGAAGTGCACACTAGTTTACCAAGGCTCCCCCAGGACCCCCTCCCCAGTCACGGTTGGAAACCCTCAAGGCTCCCCAATTTCTCCTCTACTGTTCCTCATATATGTGGCACCCCTCCATGCCGACATCAAGGGAGGCCTTATGCTTTCCTACGTCTACGACTTTTCGCTCACAGTCTCCTCCCCCTCCTACGGGTCCAATGTGCGCCGGCTACAAAGTCTTTTCACATCCCTATCCAGACGCGCTGAATCCTTGGGTGTGTCCTTCTCCATCCCAAAAACAGAACTCATCCATTGGCGTACCCCAAGCCAAAGAGGCTCCCTCAAATCCAACCACCCCGTCACCCTCAATGACCCGATCTTCCGCCCCTCCGAGGAGGTAAGGTGGCTCGGTTACTGGTTCACCCCCGCCCTCTCCACCACCAATCACTTTGAGAGGCGCTTGGCTCTGGCCAACGCTGTTTTTTCCTTCCTAAAAAGAGTCGCCTCCCCGGGAGCGGGAATCCGCCCTTTCCTCTCACACCAGCTCGCCATGGGACTCATCCTCCCAATTCTCACATACGGCGCAGACCTCTTCGTCCCAAATGCCTGCTCCACCACCCGCATGAACTCCTTCTGGCACAGGGTCCAAAGATGGACCACCAACTGTTTTTTCGCCACCCCCATCCCGGTACTGGCCAGGGAGGCATGCCTCCCCCCCATTGGTCCTTACTGCAGACATAAGAGACGCACCGCAGCTCTCAGGCTCTGCTGCTCACCCCCTACACTCAACCCCGCGGCAGCCCGTCTCCCGCCGACCTTTCCCTCCCTATCTAGTTTCAGGGCCCCCGACACCTGCCGACCTATGACTGTTGGCCTCTCATCTGTTTATCTCCCCCTCAACTGGAAAACCCCGGTCCCCTCCCCCCCCATGAGGAGACATCTCCCCATCGACGAACTCGCACATTTAGCCTTCCCCCTCGGTCACGGCTTCCCTCGTTTCCCCCAGATCGGGGGAGCCACCCTCCCCCAGACAGAAGACATCCCACCCCCGACCCTCATGGCACGGACCTACGCCACGCTCAAAGAAAGGTCTCAGAAACTCTGACTCCAAGACTGGGAAGAATCTCTCCCGGCGCCCCCCTACTACGCGTATTCCCCCTCTACGACCCCCCATCAGTTCATGGGGCTCGACAAGTTCACCGCCAGCCGCATACACCAAATGCGCGCTGGCAAAAGCTATCTGCTGGCACACCCTACCTGGCGCGACGACCCAGACCGCCCGCCCACCTGCCCCCGATGTCAAGAAGCCCCAGAAACCTTCGAACACGCCGTCCTACGTTGCCCGGCCAGAGCTGAAGCCAGACACTGCCACCTAAGTGCGGTCGAAAGCCTCTCGCCCAAGAGCCCAATTTGGAACCACCCTCCGTCCCTCTCAGCCCTCCGGCGCTTCATCCTAGACACCCGCACCGGGTTCCCCCCCGGTGACCCCTCCCCCCTCGAAGAATAACTGCTCCCACCACCCCCCGCACAGCATAATCCCCCCATCGCCCCCCACCCCACGACCTACATGTTGCGTTTGTAAAATTTCCTTTATGAAGCTTATGAAGCGTGAAGAATGTTGGATTTTCCCTATATTTTTATGTTTTTGACAGACGAGGCCAACGGTTTATGGCTTCACCACTTAGTACTATCGAGGCGTGGGAAATGGTTTCTTTTGTTATATGTTTTGCTTTATAGGTTTTGTTTTTTCCATAGCCACCGCTACATGAAGCTTTTTGTACCTTAAAACAATGAACGCATGATATAAAAAAAAAAAAGAAGAAAAAAAAGGCCTCTTGGTTGAGATACGAACCATCTCCACTACACCTCCGGCGATTGAAATCTCAACACCACGAGAAATCATCGTCAGTTCCATCCTTTCTCCAACGCACTCTCAGTGAGCTGCACCCCCCCCCTATGATAGATTCGGACTTGGGCACCCGTTTCTTAGGGCCTGTCCCATCCCCCTCTTCGCTTTTGTTTCGCGTCCTCGCTTAGCATTTGCACGGTCGGCAACACCCTCGCGTCCATGTTACAGACGGCTGGGATCACGGTTCGCAGTAAGAGAAAACTTCTCACAAGGCCACGGTCGATTTCTCTACTCTCTTCGTGTTATGGGGGTAGCGTAATGGAAGAGTGTTATTACGCTATGGCCCTAATCGCTAAACAAGTGTTTTGGAGAATATCGTCAAGGGAGACGAGTGTGTTTAAGATAAAAGTAATCGTGCGATAAGAAATTTAAAGTAGTAACGTGTATATATTGTTAAGGTCTCTTCTCCGTTGCTTGTTGTTTTGTATAAGCTGCGAAGACACCTCGATATTTATATTCCGCGTCTGGGTGTTCGCGGGCTACATAATCTTTCTATATAACTAAGTACCTCTTACTCTTTTCACCGACTTCAATCGAAGTGCGAACCCCATCTGACCCTGAAAACCTCTGCACCCATACGCGACTTGTAGACACGTGAGAACTTTTATTCTACGATGGTGTGGACACCTCTCGTAGTGTTCGTACGATCTTTTATCCGAAGCGAATCAAGTTACGAATAATCACCCACGTTTGTCAACGTAGAGAGACTACCCGCTGAACCGAAGATGGCCAATCTTCTGGTGTCAGCTCCGTCGGAAACCAGACTGCATATGCGTCTTGCGGTTTCGTCTACCGGCATTATACGACTCTTGACTATAAATCGAACCAATGGTTACAAACATAGTTATCGGTCTTATGCTGACAGGTCCTTTGGGGGTTCCCCGACCCCCTTCCTGGGTATAGACTATCCTTCTAGTACTGGGCGACTTTCCAGACTGAAGTGTCTAACTTTCACGCAGTTTTCGTCCCGTTACTTAACGACCACTCTTCGATCCACTATCTTCGAGGGTTTGTAACTTTATGCGACGTCGTCCGATTCGGATGCTTCCACTTGCATATGGTAGAGGTTTTTTTTTCTTTTTTTTTTTTCTTTTTTTTTTTTTTTTTTTTTCCCGTTTATATTTGTTTGCTAAGCCGGCAGCTAACTAGGTACAAAGTCACCTCAGCTCATCGCTATGTAGACAAAAAACCTCCAACTACAGTCCATCCTCCATCCCCCTCGCTAAAACCATCTGACCCTGCCCGACCAACCTAAACTACTTTGAGTAGAGGTAGAAAGCGAAGGCCCGGTACTACTGGTAAAAACTACGAGAGAAACAAAGGCCTGAAAACATCGAACCAATAAACCTCCACAGACGTCAACCCCAAAGAAAAGCCCCAAAGCGACAGTGAGAAACCTATGAACCAAACAAAGAAAACTTCAAGCCCATCTAGAAATCCCCACCCATTGACAAAGAGGGCGGATGAACCAACCCACTCTAGCATACACAAGGGCCGTAAATGACCGGGGCATAAAGCCCAGCCGGAGAGTCGAGGCAAGGACCAGCGGGAGATCCATATTGCATATGGTAGAGGTTTTTTTTTTTTTTTTTTTTTTTATTTCATGTATTCATTGTTAAGGTACAAGAACTCGCATGCAGCGCTAGCTATGGCGTAAAGAAAACCTTAATCCCAAAACCAATAACAAAGTAAAAACTCAAACAAACATCCCCAAGCTGTGTCAAGTACTCGACACAATACCAACATACGGAATTCCACAGCAAGAAAAATCAAACAAACTTAAGCTTAAAACGGAAAATCCTAAAACAAAAGTAACCTCAACATAAAACTTAACATTTTAAGTCACGTAGGACGCAAAGGAGATGACTCGAAAAAACCCCTAGCAGCCGGGGAGGAAGGAAAAACCATAGAAACCGGTGACGACATCACAAAGGTAGCCATTGTGGGAGGAAAATTGGTGCACGTCTCATCGATGTAGGACGCGAGCCCTAGAAGGAGGTGGGCGGAGGACCAAAGTGGGGAGTCAGCCCCTACGGAGGGCACGCCTTGGAGGTGGCGGGCTCTGGGTTCAGCTTTGGCTTCGCAGCGAAGGACGGCGTGGCTGAAAGTCTCATCCTCCTCCCCACAGAGGGGGCAGAGGGGCGAGAGAACAGGTTGTGACCAGGAGGGGTGGGCGGCCAGGTAGCTCTTCTGGGCCCTCATTTGGTGAATTCGACCAGCCATGAACTTGCCTAAGCCCATGAAAGGGTGTGGAGTTGTGCCGAGAGGAAAAACGTAATAGGGCGGTGGCGGGGCGACCTCCTTCCACGACTGTAGCATCATGGCACGGGCCCTGCGCTGGAGTACGGTGTATGAGGCCCTCATCAGGGACTCCGGGGGGAGAGATGGGAGGTCCGGCAGCGAGGACGAGCCCAGAAGGGGGAGTGGGGAGACCCCCTCGATAAGGGGAAGGACAAGGTGAGCGAGGGCGTCGACCGGAAGGTGCGTTCTGACAGGGGGTTTCCTTTCGGGGGTGGACCAAAGGAGGGGCCTGACATTAGGGTCAAGGCCAGAGCAGAGAGCCCTTAGGTTCTCAGCGCACCGATCGGGAAGGGCCGAAGGGAAGGACGAGTGGAGGCGGGCAGCCGCGGGGTTGATAGTGGGGGGGGAGCAACAGAGTCGAAGGGCCGCCATGCGGCGTTTGTGCGCGAGGAGAACCGAGAGGGGAGGGAGAGCGGCTTCCGCAGCAAGGATGGTGGTAGGTGTGGCCCTGAAACAGTTTGTGACCCATCTCTGGACATAGTGCCAGTGGGTGTTCATTCTGTGGAGCAGCCCTTTGGTTGGAACGAAGAGGTCGGCCCCATAGGAGAGAATGGGGAAGATTAGCGAGTATGCCAATTTATGACAGAGATGCGGAGAGACCCCGGAGCCCGGGCCCGACATTCTCCTAACGGCCGCGAAGGCAGCTTGAGAAAGGGCGAGGCGGCGAGAGAAATGAGCGGTGGTCGAAACATTGGGGAGAAACCAGTAGCCCAGCCAACGGAGCTGAGCAGCGGGGAAGAACACCTGACCGTCCAGGGCAATGGGAGGGGGTCTTGGGTCACTCGGGAGGTCCCTCTGATGAGGGGTGCGCCAGTGAATGAGTTCCGTCTTGGGAATAGAGAACCCAACCTTGACAGCTGTGGCCTTGGCCTTCATGACACCGAAGGTCCTTTGAAGCAGCCTAACGTTGGTACGGTATGAAGAAGAAGCAACAGTAATAGAAAAATCATCAACATAGGACAAGATAACCCCTCCGGGGACTGTCACATGTAAACAAGAAACATAAATAACAAATAACAATGGAGAAATCGGGGACCCTTGAGGAGTACCGACGGTAACAGAAGAAAAAATCTTAGGAGAACCCTGAAACAACAAACAACACCTTCTGTCAGTTAGAAAGGAAAACACCCAGGAAATTAAATAACGGTTGACCATCTTCCTACGAAGAAGGGAGCAGAGAATAACGGCATCGACATTGTCAAAACCACCTTTGATATCCAAAAAAAGGGAGGAAACTTTTCTGCGGGACCTCTGCAGGGTGCGGACGGAGTCAACCATAGCCGTGCAGGCATCGAAGGAGGAGAGGGTTGGGAGGGAGCCACACTGATTGGTGGACAAGAGCCCTTGAAAACGGGCGACGGCGGAAAGACGGGAGGCAACGATCCTCTCGAGGATTTTGGAAACAGTTTCAAGAAGAACAATGATGCGAAAAGAAGTGGGGGAGTCGTAGGAGGCCTTGCCTGGCTTGTCGAGGACTACACCATGTGCCCGCTTGAGGGAGGCGGGATGGTGCCCATATAGCAGAAGCGGGGCCAGGAGAGAGGTAAGGATGTGCGGGCAGGCTTTGTGAAGGGCCTTCCACACGGAGTAGGGAATAGTATCTGGCCCAGGAGCGGAGGACGGAGAGCACTTGGAGAGAGCAGCGGCAACCTCTTCTGTTGTGAGGGTCGGGGTGTCGCCGAAGGCTGAGAGGTTGGCGGGGAGGGAGGGCGTGGGGCGAGCCGGAAAGAAGTGTGCCAGAAGCGAGTCGTTGATGTCCGACGGAGTCACAGCGTCGGGGAAGGATGGAAAGCGTGAGACGGGACGGCCCAGTGAGAATTTCTTAACAGTCCATATGGAGCGTGGGGTGGCTTCGGCAAGAAGGGATCTCCAGTGGGAGCTTTTAGCGTTTTTGATCGCCCTGAAATACCCGTTTTTGGAGAGCTTTGCAGTCATCCTATCCTGAGTGGAGAGGGAGGCCCTTGCTTTTCGAGACGCGGAGTGATATTCGCGGCGGAGGATTGAGAGTAGCGGAGACCACCATGGTTTGGATCTACTGGAGGGTCGAGAGAGCGGGGTGTGGCTGATCAGGAGCGAGGTGACCGAGCGAAGGGCACAGTCGAACCAGGCCTCGAGAGCAGAACGGGGAGGGTTAACCGGAGGGGGGGGAGGACAAGGGCCTCCAAGAGGGGAGTGAGGGACGCCCAATCTGTCAGCAGCCAGTTGGGAGAAGGAGGGGGGGGGTGCAGTTTGGGATGCTGTAACAAAATAGAAATAGGAACGTGATCTGAACCAGTGGAGGGTAAAAGGTATCCCAGCTTTGAACAAAGGGATGCAATAAAGAAGAAGAAAAAGCAAAATCAATAACAGAGGGTCTGGCGGAGCCACCAAGGGGAAACCTCGTGAACACGCCCGGAGTGTTTAAAAAGGAGAAGCCTTGTTCGGAGGCTCTCTGGAAGAAGGGAAAGGACTCAGCCAGCTCGTGCGCGGAATGGCTACGGGAGGGGTCGGCAAGGGGATGATGTAGGTTAAAATCTCCCACCACAAGAAGGGGGAGCGGGGAAGAAGGGAAAGCAACGGAGGGGGACACAGACACATCCCCCCTCCTCTTGCCCGGGAGGCTATACAAGTTTAAAATACGAAAGGAAGGAAAACCAACACCAAACAAGTCATTAGCAAACACATCAAGTGAGAACACATCGGCCCTATCCGCAGAGCTAGGGAGGACCGAGACTTCTTTCTGGAAAGCCAAAGAAACATAAAACGCAACTTTGGGTTTGGGGGATGTGGAGGAAGGAAAGTAACTATCAAAACCTTGAAAAGACGGAAGGCGACCCTTCCAGAAGGGGGGATCTTGTAGAGCAACAATGGCCGGGTAGTTGGGGCACTCAGCAAAGGAATTAAACAAAGAAAGAAACACATTCCAGCTCCCTAAGCAGTTGTGTTGAACGAGATGAAGCGAGCGGAGAGGGACCGGCCCCCTCAGGGTTTCGGAGGGTGTGTTAGACATCTACCGGCGCGAGGCCGAAGAGTCTCTGGGGGCAGGGGAGGGGCTGGGGTCCACATCGGGGAGCGGACGGCCAGACCTTGAGGGAGGACGGTAGGACGAAAAGGAGGGCATTGGCTTTGGAGTGACGAGGGGGTCGGAGCTGGACGGGATGGGTCTAGGTTGGGGTGTGCTAAACACTGGGTCCTGAGGGGGGGGAGGGGGGGCCGTATCAGAGGTGTCCATGGCATCAGAGTCGCCAGGAGGACCTATCGGGACGGGGTTAGGAGGGGGGCGTTCGGGCATTCTCTGTCCCTTGCGGAGTGAGGGCCGAGGCAGTTAGGGCATCTGGCGGGGAGGCAATGCAGCAGCCGAGGATGGGGCGAAGGTTGCCTTCTTTGGGGCAGGTGGGGTTGGAACAACGGTGATCGGCTTTGGAGTGAGGACCACCGCAGAGCTGGCAGACGGTGGATTCCTTGCACAGAGGTTTAAGATGCCCAAACCTCCAGCAGTTGAAACACTGGGATTGGGCGTTTGAGGAATAGGCCCTCTTGACTTCGCGATTGTCGCCAAAGAGGAGGATGCGGGGAGGATCGGTCATGCGCCATGCCAGGTCCGCTGGGACATGGACGACCACAGAGAAGGCTTTTTTTCCGTTAGTCCTAGATTCACGGTCAGCATTGAGGAAACGGGAGCGGGTGATGATCAGGTTCTTGGCGTTGTCAACGCCAGCGCGTAGCAGCGGGTGAAGCTCCTCATCCGTGTCAGGATGGGCATCCATGGGAATACCATGGATGGCAAACTGGACATCAGTGGGGGCGTAACGAAAGTGTTCCCAAGGGTTGTTATTGACCGGGAAAGATTGGTTGAGCCTAGCGGCAAAGGCATCAAAGAAGGGGGCGTAGCAGGAAGCAGGGACGAGGGGGTCAGCCACTGTAAGGGAGACGGCGCCTTTCGGACTAACCGAGACCCTAAATGACTTTGGTAGATCGGAGCCAGCCTCGCGTATAACGGAGGCAGCAATGTCGGGGAAACGAACGCGTATGGAGGATTCCTGGGGGTGGGGGCAATGGGTCGAACGGGGGCGAAGAACCTTCTGGCAGCACTGGGAAGAGGGGCAGGACCCTTTGGGGAGGCATCCTGTGCGGCCGCCGCGACTTTGTTAGCAGAAGTGCCAGGGGGGGAGTTCTTGCCTTTCGCTTGGATTTGGCCTTATTGGCTCTAACCGCAGCGTTGAACTCAGAGGTGCCACCATGAATGACTTGAGCGTATGATTTTGCCTGGGGGGGGCATGTGGAGGGGGGGGGCAGGCCTGGTGGAAGGGGGTAAGGAGGATGAGGGGCCAGAGGGACCGGGGTGGGAGGAAGAAGGAGCTGGGGGAGGGGGCCGACCCCCTTTCTGAGGGGCGCCACTAGCTGGAGGTGTGACCATCCTATGCGAAAGGTCCCGGATGGCGTCCCGGACTTCGCGGAGTTGCTCACTTGGGGAGGAGTTAGCGACCTGTGATTGCAGGTCATGGACTGATGAGCGGAGCTCCTCCAATTGGGAGCCGAGTGAGTTAACTGCGTGAAGAGAGGCACACAGCAGAGGGAGGAGGGAGCTCTCGCCGACCGAGAGGCTGTCGCATTCCTGGGGAGTCAGGGCGGGCAGTTGCTCAGGGGTGAAGCTGATGAGGGAACGGGTTCGAGAAAAGAGCGAGGCCAAAAAACGGGCTTCAGAAGAGATCTCAGAGGTAGAGGGAGTGACCGAGGAGGGCCCAGTATGGGGCTGAAAGAGCGAGATGGGGGGCCCGAGGGGCTCCATGGCTGGTGGGAAGGGGCGTGAAGCCCGTCGTGAATAGAAAAAAGGGTGAGGGTGGGGATCGTGCACTAGAAACTGTGGTGTTGTAAAAGCTATGGTCAGGAAAATAGAGGGCGCGGAGCGTGTTGCATATGGTAGAGGAAGACCACCTCTCATATATCCTGCGAACAGGAACCGGTCGGACGGACGGCCGCGACGTATTCGGTGTTGCAAGGTAGGTCATCTTGACTGTGGGTTTTGGTGAGGGGACACAACTCCCGCGGCGACCAGTGTTGACCTAGCGGGCCAACGTCGGGGCCGGAGGGGGGTGAGTTGCCTTTTTCCAAAGGAGCTATTTGCGCAAGGTAGGGTAACTTGCCCCTAATAATGTACCGGAGAGCCCTGTGCCTAACATGAGCTCCCCTCTCCTAAGTTCCGTCCCGGATACTTTTTCAGTCTCTAACTACTAATTTACATTCCTTTTCGAGCTCAGCACGGTAGGGGTAAAAACCACAAGCGTTTACTTGTCCACTCGTGGAAAACCTTTCGCATACTACTCGACTTCTTCTAGGCCCGGCATGTCCGGATTTTCCCTATGAAACCTATCCACCTCTTCTCTGGCGTTTGCCAACCCCTCCGGTGGCTCCCAGGTATTCTCATCCTCAGCGCAACCTTTCCACTTTACAAAATATCGAAGCTCTTTAAACTTCTTATTTGTGCCCCGGACCTTTCTTGTATACGAGATAACCTCGCTTTTTACAATCCTTTCAACTTCCCACTCGAGGTCCCCTTCGACATCTTCGGGTTCGAGCGGTCGTTGTTCTCGGTTCGGTCGATCGGAAACCCGATAAGGCTCAAGCAGCGAGACGTGGAATACAGGGTGTATTTTCCAGCGAGGCGAGATTTCCAACTTGTATGCTCTATTCCCTCTTTTCTCTAATACTTTAAAGGGGCCGTAGAGCTTTGGACTTAGCTTCTTCGAAGGGCGTTTGGTTCTGATGTTTTTTGCATTTAGCATTACCAAATCTCCAACATCGATGTCTGGTTGTGGAGTTGCCTTTCGATCGTAGTATTTTTTCATCGCTTCGCGGGTTTCATTTAATGTCTGTTTGGCTTGGTCATGTATCGTCTCCATCCAATGTTTGTACATTGTTGCGCCGGGATTTTGGGCTTCTCTTTCTTTCATCCACTCTGTCTGTGGGTGGAAGCCATAGTTGGCGAAGAAAGGGGTAATCTTGTGTGCTGCTGCCTTGGAGTTGTTGTAGGCGTGTTCGGCTAATGGTAATAGCTGATACCAATCGTCCTGGTCATAATTTACGAAGTTTCGCAAATATCCCTCTAGTACCTGGTTGGTTCGTTCGGTTTGCCCGTCCGTCTGTGGGTGATAGGCAGTCGACATTCGCCTTTTGATTCCAAGTGCTTTGCACAATGATTCCCAAAATTCGCCCGAGAATTTTGCATCCATATCCGAAACGATTTCGGTAGGAAGTCCGTGAAGCTTCCAAACTTCTCGAAGGAATGTATCCGCTACGTCCTTCGCGGTCGCATCTGTCTTTAAGCCGATAAAATGTGCCATTTTGGTGAAGCGGTCTACTACGACCATGATTTGGGTATGTCCTTGGGACTCGGGGAGTTGGGTGATAAAATCTGTTGAGATTGAGGTCCATGCCGCATAGGGGACTTCTAGGGGTTGAAGCAACCCATACTTCGCATGTCTTGGGGATTTGTTGTGTTGACACTGGTCGCATGATCTGACATAGTCATTGACCCAGTCCGTCAGCTTTTCCCAATAGAAATCTCTCGTGATAATCTCAATTGTTTTTTCTTGTCCAAAATGTCCCGCTACCTTGGAGTCATGGCATCCTTGTGCGATTTCGGTTAGGATGTCCTCGTCTGAGGGAATGAAAAGCCTTCCCTTGTAGTAGAGCAGTCCGTCTTCCATGTCCCAATGTTTAGGCATGTCCTGCGCGTTTTCTTTTAATCGGCTTAACTCTTCTTTCCTTCTTGTCCAGTCCTCGTCTTCCTTTCCCGCCAACCGGACTTGGTCCAGGAAATCACTGTTCATCGTCCGGAGTCGTATCGCCGCAACCATTTCTGTCGATAGCATTGTCTTTTCCTGTCCCAGGCGGGGATGAGAACCAATATCTTCTTCGTCAAAGTACTCGTTTTCTTCTTGGTTAGCATATAACATGCTTACCATAACTTTGCTTTCCTTTCCTTTGACGAGTCTTTTAATGGAAAGATCGGTTGACCCGAATCCTTGGTTACTGCGCTCTGTGTCGCTTAGCCGATCAACTTCCATGGCTTCGCTTGTCACAATCTTTTCGACAATGAGTTGTGCTATGCGATCGCCTCTTTTGAACAGGCAGTCAATGGCTCTATGGTTTCGGAGGATTACTTTAACTTCTCCAGTGTAGTCTGCATCAATAACTCCTCCTCCCACTGCAATACCGTTTTTGTTGGCCATTCCACTTCTTGCCGCTAACCTTGCATAGGTTCCTTTTGGCAGTCCAATTGCGATTCCGGTTTCTACCATTATCTGTCCTCGTGCAGGGATGACGCCGTCGGTTAGCGCGTATATGTCATGTCCTGCTGCCAGCTTAGAGCCTTTTGTCGGGGTAATCGCTTCTTTGGACAGTCTTTTTATCCGTAGTCGGTTTGTCGCCAACGTCTTTCTTGATACCAGATTGATTTCTAATTTTTTCTTTTGTGATATAATTGAAACCTGGAAATGTTCTGGCTTTAAGATTGACTGTTCTCGATGCGTAGCTCCCCCTTCAGGGCGGTACTCCGGCCGCCTGCTTAAAGCATCTGGCTTGCCTCCTTTGGTTCCTGGCCGGTAGACAATTTTGAAATTGAAGTTTGCCAGCCACTGAGCCCATCGGATTTGCCGAGGATTCCAAACTTTTGTCGTTAAAAAATATTGGAGGTTCTGATGGTCGGTAAACACAGTAACTGGCTCTTCGGCTCCGACTAGGTAGTGTTTCCATTCCCTGAACGCTTCCAGGATTGCTAAGAGTTCTTTATCGTGGATCTCATAGTTGCGTTCGGCATCGTTGAGCTTTCGGGAATGGAACGCTACTGGGTGTAGTCGTTTTCCAAGGTATTGTGATAATACACACCCTAGGGCGAAGTTACTGGCGTCGGTTTCTACCACCGTTTTTCTATCTGGGTAGAAATGTGCTAGGATTGGTGCGGTCGTAAATTTCCTTTTCAGCTCTTCGAATGCTCTGTCCTGCTCTTGCCCCCAGTAAAAGGGTTTTTTCACCCCTTTTCCTGATTCTTTAGGGTATCGGTTATTGGTTTACATATTCCAGAGAAGTTTTTTATGAATCTTCGGTAGAAATTTGCAAACCCAATAAAGATTTGTACCTCTTTTACTGACTTAGGGGCTTTCCATCCCATAATGCTTTCCACTTTCCGCTCGCTCATTGTCACCCCTTCCGTATTTACAATGTATCCTAAGAATTCTACCGTCTTGACATGAAACACGGATTTCTTCAGAGAGACCGCAAGGTCATGTTGCTCTAGCCTTGCGAGTACTTTCTTAACTAAATCCTCGTGTTCTTTGAGACTTTTCGAGTAAATTAGTATATCGTCTAGATAAACTACTACTCCGTGGTCTAAAAATTCTCTCAGGATTTCATTCATCATAGCTTGAAAGGTGGCTGGGGCATTGACCAGGCCAAATGGCATGACTTTGTATTCGTAATGGCCATATCGTGTCCGGAAAGCGGTCTTCCATTCGTCACCTTTTCGAATTCGTATAAGATGATAGCCGTCTTTGAGGTCTAGTTTGGTGAAGATCTGAGCTCCCGCGACTCGTTCTCTTAATTCAGTCATGAGCGGTAAGGGATATTTATTTAGAATGGTGAGCTTATTGAGCTGTCGGTAGTCGACACATAATCGTAATCTTCCATCGGGTTTTGGGACGAACAGGATTGGTGCGCCAGCCGGAGATTTGCTGTGGACTATTTTTCCTTGTGCCAGCATTTTCTTTAGGTATTCATCTAATTCCTTTAATTGGTATGCTGACATCGGGTATACCGGCCCCCACGGCGGTGTGGCTCCTTCCTTTAAGTCGATAGGATGATCGTAGGTTCGTCTTGGTGCCAACATCTCCGCCTTTTCCTCTTCAAATAACTCCTTGTATTGCCAGTATGGTTTTGGCAAACTTTCGAGCTGTACTTCATCCTTGAAGGTCGTGCCAATTCTTCCAACTACTCGTGCTTCTTCGTCAAACGCCACTGTCTCGTCCCATTCGAACATATCTGCTATTCCTTCGTCTTCGACATGGGCGAGGCATTTTGGGCTGTCAAAACTCCACTGACTTGGAGCTTGAATATTCGAAATGGGGTGTTCCTGGTGCCACCATCCGAATGGTATAATCATATCGTAATTTCCTGCATCGGCTATTTCGCAGGAAACCTCAGTTGTGTGTCCGTTTTTTCCAATTTCTAACTTTATTGGATGAGAGAAATATTTTCCTCCTGTGGAGGAGATTTCGCCATTAAAGGCCGTGATTTGTAAAGGGTTGTCTCTTACTTCGTAGGGTATTTTGAGCGTTCGTGCAGTATTCTGGTTGAGTAGGAAGATGTTTGATCCTGAGTCTAGTAGAACTCGTATCTTATAGCGTCGTTCGTTTAGTTGTATGAAGGCATTGCCTTCAGGGCAATCGTAGTGTTTTGGGTTTGGCTTAACTCGCTTAGGGGCTGAGCCCCTATCTTCGATAAATCTTTTCATGATGTCTTAGAGTGATTTTATTGGTAACTTAAGTGGTTTGTTACCGTGCCCGCACAGTTTCGGCTCTTAAAGCCTCCTCAGACAAACTTGTGTAAGAGTAACTATGCTAAACTATCCTATGTACATGCTTGTCGCCTCATCAAATATTTTTGAAAATCTAAATAATTTTGCTAATATTGAGATTTGAACGCAAGACCTTCGGTTAACCGCCAAGTTAAAACCGATTAGGATATCCTCTCAGCAAGTATTTTGCAACATAAACAAACTGTTTTTTGGATCGGGCAGCCCACTACTAGCGGTCTTTACCTCCTGCCGAGGAGTTCCCATCCACAGGGGCAGTTCGCTTTGGTCTGGTGCTTCTCTAGGATCTGTCGCCACTAGGGTGCGCTTCCCTGTATGGTGGTCTTACGTCCCGTGTGTTTCCATACCAGCCGCGGCGAGGAATCTGCCATACCTCCTCTCGTCCTCCAGCCCGAGCCCAACGTTCTCATGTGACGGGAAGTGGTCCTTACGGACGTACCCGCCAACTCTGAGTGCCCGTTTTTGGGGTCGCGTGCTTCGGCCGACAAGACCACTTGATGTTGTGTCTTGTTATGGTGCAACCCGTAGCACATTTGGGTTTCTTTCCTCGTGGGCGGCCCTATTTGCGGTGTCTTTTTATCCTGTCTTCGGGGACTGTTACTCAGGTGACATGCGCCGGTGCCGGTAACCCACTCATCGACCTTATCCTGTAAGCGAAAACCGTGCTTTTCCTTTCCAGCCGTCTTTGTTCCTTAAGGATTGATACTATCTTTGATAGTCCCCAGGGTCCCCCCGGCTGATACTCGAATTCTCGCGGTTCGCTTGCTGGATATCGAGTAACTTCGTCTTTCTCAATTTTTTCTGGTTTTTGACTAAGTACCTTGACCTTCTTTCTCGTGGTTTCTATTAACCCACCGGGCTCTAAGTCGGCACTCATACCCTTACGGAGGCTCGCTTTTTAGAGTGTCCCCATCGAGTTCCATCTCAAGGACTTCTTCAGAAATTTCGGTTCCGGAATTGATCATCCGACTACCCACTTGCCGTCGCCAGTGGTGCCCGCGAGCTCTCATAGCTCGTCGTTGTCATCGTTAAAGGTCCACGTCAGGGGCCTTTGACTCGTCTGTCGCGAGCTTTCTCCTCGGCTATCGTCAGCCACGGCGGCTACCCGGGGTCTATTCGGACGCGATGGGTGATTGAATCGTTGGGGCGATTTCTTCTTAGGTTGAGGTTCCGAACGTCTGATCCTTGCGTTGAC
>NESQ01000661.1:0-24177 GCA_003070745.1 Tuber borchii
CAGGCTAGAAATTACGCAAGAAACGAACGTTATGAACGCCTTGGTATAAAAACCGGGCAAAATATTTTTCAAGGACTTGAAAGAGTTTCGGCGCCTGATCTGCACATGCGGATTTGCTACATAAGATATATCTAGGACTATTCAAGCATATGATGGAATGGATATAGCGATTTCTCAAGAAACCCTCATGACAGGAGGCGTTCGACGACGCCTGAAAGGCCTTGCGGCCATACCCAGGATTCTATGGGCCCAAAACAGCTTACCGTGAGATTACGCAGTGGCAAGGAAAGGAGATGAGGGTTCTAGGGCGGTGTCTGTTGGGAGTCCTCACGATGGCATTGAGACAGCCTGATAGCACACCAGTACAACCTTTCAAACGTGCGCTCATCTGCGTCGGGTCACTACTTGATTTTAGCATGATGGCTCAATACCGAAACCATACAGACGAGACCATACAGTATATGGAAAACTATGCGAAGCATTTTCACAAGAGGAAAAATATCTTCTTGGAGTTTAGGATATCGAAATAGACGCAGGCCAAGGCTGATGAGCTGCGCAAGGAGCTACACCGCCAGCGTACGCTAGTAAACCAGTCAGTCACTAGATCAAAGAGGCGCCTTGTAGGCGAGGAAGACCGCCAAGGAGAAAACGACCAACGTATGGACTTGATCCACGCCGAATCCCATTTCAACTTTATTAACATGCATCTAATAATTGACTTTCGCGAGCACATCTACCAGTTTGGCAATATTCTTATGTATTCTACCGCGTTTGGAGAGCTCGCACACGAGGAGCAGATCAAGGACGGGTATAGACGTTCAAACAAACTTGATGCAGCGCGACAGATACTAAGCAGCTACGGCCGGCAGCATGTGATCCGGATGAGACTTTTAAACTTAGAATTCCTGCGACGTACCAGAGCTGATCTACCAGCGGAGGTAGTCGAGCATTTAGAGAAAACGAGAACCACGTCAGTCCTACCTGTCTATCATAGGATTCTCAAAGGACGTCATGATGAGATACGCAACGTCGTCGATATTAGCAGAGTGTCCGATATCTCCCTGGAAACAATTTGTTGAGAATTGATACGATATAGCCGACTGAACCTGCCACTTGGGCGCTGGCTTCCTGAAGATGTGGTGGTACTTCGATCGCTACCGGTTGAACTAATGACGACACTTGAAATCCCAGTACTTGCGTTCCAGGAAACCGATGTTTACGACATAAACTCGGCCCGGTGCGCTGGTACTCGACTATTCCGTAACCAGGCGAGCAGGAATGATTGTATTTGGATACAGGCTGGTGGCGAGCAGACGTATGGTGGGCTTAAGGGGCGTGTCCCAGCGAACCTTATAGCTCTTTTCAAAATCAGAGATTAGACGCACTAGGAAACTGGCTACCGCCTTGCAGGCGTTTAATTGATGAGTGTGGTTAACTCAGGGTGCCCCTCAGACGTACACGGCCTTGTGACGGTTCATCTGAGGGATGACGCCCGGGAACTGACAATTGTGGATATAGGAACAATCATAGGCCTAGCACTTCTCATACCAGAAACGGACCGGCGCTGGCTTGTCAACAGCAGGATCGATTTAAGGACGTTTAACGAGATCTATTGAACCACGCAAAAGGGGGCTGGTCCTATATGATTTAACATGGATGTATATAAGTTATTCAAGTTGGGCTCCGTCGCTCCCACACCCCGGCTCCGTCGGGGAGCCAGGGCGTGGGAAATGACGGAGCCAGGACGTGGGAAACGGCGGAGCCAAGGCGTCGGAAATGGCGGAGCCAAGGTGTGGGAAACGGCGTAGCCAGGCTGTGGGAAACGGCAGAACCTGTAGGTTGGAAAGAGATCAGTATACAGACGAAAGAGATCAGGAGTAGTATATACTAGTAGACATAGAAATTGAAATTTCTTGAATTACGCTAGTCAGACCATGGGTGAAATTTACAAGTAGTAATACTGGTATCATGGGCTAGAGCTACTAGTTCCTCGCTCCCCCGAAAGAGATTGGACGTCGCTCCATGAGTGAGAGAGTGGGTCGAGAGGAGACCCAGAAGGGGCATGGAAAGAGGGTCTATTGGGGAGGCGTCGGGACGTAAGAAAGAGGGTAGGAAGGAAGAGGCGCGTCCTGACGATACATTAGGGCCAGGGGCGGTGGGGAGGCTCCAGGACGCCAATGGAGTGAAACCCAGCTTGCAGACGCAACAGGCATTAAAACTCACGTCAAGATGCACTGGACGCACGGGACGAAAAAATTGACGAGTGATACGTCAGGACGCAGCGCCCGCGCATCAGACGCATGTTAAACTTTTGCTGATAAGCTAGGCAGAGGCCGGGGAGTAGAAGGGGTATGTGAGGGAGGTGCGAGAGAGTATAGAAGAGTTAAAGCAAAGATATGAGATAGCTAGGACAAGGCAAGCGTGGACCAGAGATCACCGGGATGAGGGAAGTGTGGACCAGAGATCGCTGGGACAGGGGAAGCGTGGACCAGGACTGCAGACCCAGGGTCTGAGTAAAATGGCTGGACCTCGGTGCTGGGTGGTGGACTAAGAGGTTCAAGGGGACCAGGGGTAACCATGTTACTTCAGGACCAGTGAAAATACTTTGCTGATGAAGCGAGGAACATTGCGAAGAGGGGGCCAGAAGTGAAGCAAGATCAACAAGACAACACGATGCGACTCTGAGTGGTGGGCCCTTTAACTGTAAGGGAAAAGGGAGAGGAGCGAGGAGAAGAAAGCCATGAACCCCTAGGCAAAAGAGCTATCACAGGGGACAGAGGGGAGGGTGAAGAGTTGACGATGATTTCTCTGGTGTTGAGATTTCAATCGCCGGATGTGTAGAGGAGATGGTTCGTGTAACTGTGTTATAATCAGTATTTGGTCTTTTATAGCTCATATCTGCACTCTTCCAACATGTTCCTCCTGAGTTGCCTACTATGAGGGAAGAGAAAAAGAAACATTCCCATAATTGATAATATATTATTCGTGGACAAAAGTAACTAAAGAGCGCCGGTGAGGGCTGCAACCATCACTTCCTGAAATGATCACACAACCAACCGCCCCACAAAAAATATCATTTCCACCTAACTTATTCTTATATTATCTTCTCTTTTTTTATTCTAAGAAATAATGGCTCCTATTCTTGACAGCCAACCCAAAAAACCTATTCTTTCTAAGCATCTAAGTCAATGGACAAGAAGGAGAGTGTGTGGCTTGCATGAAAAAGGCATGCCCTTAACAGACATTTCCACCAACTCAACATCCCTCTTACTACTGTTCATGACACAGTTGAAAAGGGAGATCAAGAGGGGAAGGAGAAAGAGTATAGACGAAGGCCTCCTAAGACTTCTAAGGCTTAGGATAGAGCTATGGTTGAGGAAGCACTCAAAAATCACCATAGCAGCTATCAAGACATTGCCAAGAAAATTGCACCAAAATGTCTCAGAGAAGACTATAAAGCGCAGACTCTCTGGAAAAAATCTTAAAAAATGGGTAGCACAAGAGAGGGTACATCTTAATGAGGGTCTTGCTGAGAAGAGATTGAAATGGGAATTTGCTCATAGGTATTGGAGAAAAAATGTGTGAAGAAGGAAGGCAATATGGGGAGATAAGGTGACTATTGAGAGAGGGGGAGGCAGAAGGAGAAAGTGGATATTTAGATATCCTAAAGAGAAGTGGAATAAGGACTGTATTGAGGAAACTCCTAGGAGAGGAGAGAAAAAGGTTGGCCAAATGATGACTGGGTTTTTTTATGGCCAAAAGTATGGTTGTTTTCTTCCTGTTTTTCCTGACCCTTCTTCTGCTGGTGGTGTGGTTACTGCAAAGTCAATTATTGTGGTTTATGATCAATATGACTTTGTAGGCATATAGGTGAATATTAAGAAAGAGTCTGGAGAGAAGGAGGTCTTTTTGATTATTGACAATGCTAAAACTCACTTGCCCTTCATGAGATGGCTCAGAGAGCTTGGAATTACACTACTGGAAATTCCCCCTTATTCACCAGATCTCAATTCAATTGAAAATATCTGGTCTCTGGTTAAGGATAAGCTTTCTAAGCACTATCCTAATCTTCATCTCATGAAGGGCCCTGAGCATGTGGTCAAAAAGACAATTGAAAAGGCAGTCACACATTATTGAGAACCACTTGATTCAAAGGTTTTTGATACTCTGGCAGGATCTATGGTGGATAGGGTAGAAGCAATTATTAAGGCTGATGAATGGTATACTAAGTACTGATTACTGCTATGTATTTCTTTTAATTTTTCTTGTTTTTTTTGGTTGATGTTGGAGTGGTTGAATGTATGGAGATTGTCATCACCCGGCAAATTGCGCGTTCGTTGTCGTTGTCATTCTTCGGTTACTTTTGTCTACGCGCAATTTTTCATAGCCCTACCTTCCCCTACATCTGCTTGATATTACTGGTGGCTGGCGGTGGTCACCTACCATCTTTCACCGGTATTCGGCTATGCCTGGCCATTCCTCATAGATCCCGGTCGTTATCTGCCGTCACTGGCAGTCACTGTCCTTCCTTCACCGTTCCCGCCGTCACCTGCCGTCACTCGCCATCACTCCACGTCACTCGCCGTCATTGACTGTCCTTCACCGTCCCTGCCATTAACGGTCGTCACTTGCCGTCATTCAGAGTCCCTGCCGTCCCGCACCGTTGACTACAGTTCCATCAATGCTACTACGGTCTTCAAAGACCCCTGACAAAATAATGTCTCAGATTGCCGGGCCTGTCGTCTTTGCTCATAACAGCTGTCTTTAAAATTTACAGACGGGGATGGGGCATCTTTCTTCGTCCCGTCCCGTCCAGGGCTCTTGGCAGTCCGTCCGCTGGGCCCTGTTGGGGCCCTGGCCGGTTGGGAACACTGTTTCTGTACGACTCTTATGTTTCTTTTCTGCCTCCATATCCATTGAGATTCTCTTTCTATAGTAATATATTCCTAGCGTATCATATTAGTAAAGTACTAGGCCAAAAGGATCCGTACAATCGGTAGTTACCACGCGACACCTCAAAATACCCCACTCCTACAATCAACCACCCCTCAACCACAATGCCTCCACACAAGACAGGCTACCTTACAGAGTTTGAGAAAGGGCAAATAGTTGCTCTGAGAAAAAAAAAAATCTCTTTTGGAGAGATTGAAGAGCTCTTAAACCGTCCAAAGAGTACTGTTCAAACTTTCCATGACCGCTTCCAAAAGAGGGGTGATGCAAAAAACCTCCTTATACCTGGAAGATCCAAAATTATCGATTCCAGAACCCACCGCCGCCTAGTCAGAGAGTCTAAGAAGGCATGCCGCCAGACTTTATCAGAATTGCACAATGATGTTGCACCACATTCCTCCCTCCAAACAGTCAAGAGAGCTCCAGCCTCAGTCAATATAAAGAAATGGAGAGCTAGGAAAAGAGCTCTTCTAAAGGATGAGCATGCTGTTAAGAGATTAGCTTGGGCAATGAAGTATAAGGATTGGATAAAGGAAGACTTTGAAGAAGTTATCTTTAGTGATGAATCCTTGGTTGAAAAGTCTAAGGATTTTAAGGGTATATGGGTGTTCAGAACACCTGAAGAAAAGTGGCACAAAGACTGTATTCATGGGGTTACCAAGAGGCCAGGAGTAAAGCTGATGGTGTGGGCTTGTATTTGAGGCAGAAATAAGAGTCCTCTCATTCCTATTTTTGACAAGAGTATGGATAGATTTTTATATATTGGAGTTTTGGAGAATGGTTTAGTTGATGTCTGGCAGAAGGTGGAGGATATAGTCGGGGATCCTATCTTTCAGCAGGATGGTGCAAGGATACATACTGCAGGAGATACCATGGCTTGGTTTGAGGAAAACAACATACAGGTTATGGAATGGCCAGCCAATTCTCCTGACCTCAATCCTATTGAGCACTGTTGGAAGAGGATGAAGGAAAAGCTACACCAGCACTTTTCCAACATCCACAAGACCAAGGGGGGCCCAGAAACTGTTAGAAAGCATCTAGCAATAGCTCTAAATCAGGTTTGGACTCAGGATATTGAAGGGGATTTTCTGGAAAGGTTGTGGGAATCTATGCCTAGTAGAGTTGCTGCTGTCATAGATGCAAGGGGATGGTATACCAAGTATTGATTTTTTTGTTTTCTAATTTTACATATAGCTTTTCTTATATTTATTGTATGTCTACACATATTTTCAGTTTATTTCAAGTAGTTGTAGTTGTAGGGGTAGTAAATCTATAATGGTAGTGGGGTTGCCATTGCGTTGCCGGACGGTTCTTTTTGTACCCGTACTTTATAATTATAGAAGTATTCATTCATAATAATACACATCTTGTTGCCAGTTATAAGCCCTCTGTGCCCAAAGTGCACTACGGGCTGATAGATCCTTCGTCATCCACTAACTTAACCTTCCTCTCTCCCTTCCTCTATCTGCCTCCGAGCACCTTTTGACTCTGAATCCGGGGATTACAGCTCTGATGGAGATGGTGGATTTCAACAGATTTTATAGTTCTGGAAACGAAAAAACTCAGCGCTGGTAGGTCTACCCTCTGGGACGCAAGAACCGCCAATTGCACACTAAGTAAATGAGGGGAGTAGCACTTAAGAGCTCAGACGTGATCTACAACAGCCGAAACAGTGTGAATCCCACAAGCAATTAAAGCGGCAAACTCAACAGGCGCAATATATCCATACCTGATGAGCAACCCTAGGTTCAGGAGTGGTTATCTCCGTTAGCATCTAAAAATATACACTAAGCCGTTTGAGACACGGGTGGAGGTAGTGAGAGACTTGCTACCCCCAACCAAAGGTTTTCTGCATGGCACACATTAGAGGGTCGGACGGCAGAGCCCGCTCTATCCAAATATGGAAATCTAGGGGTTGGCAAGACGTATATCAGGTATAAATCATAGTAGTCCCTCTCGAGAGTACGATGTTAAAAAGCCGCGCAGCTCTCTTATAACAGATGCACTTACTTAGATTGATGGGGGCGGTGAACCCGTCGTTTGTGCATACAGCAACTCCAGCGCTCGGAATATGCAATCTGCAAGCACGGTATAGGGGTTAGTGCTGAGCAGAGATCCTAGATGAGATATGGAAGGAGTTTGAGCAGGGGAAAAGGGCCAGCTGATCGTTGTGGGCCCTAGCTACTTGACATTCTGGGTATGCTTACTAAACTTCTTCTGGATTTGGAGCGGGGATCCATTTGTGTGAACGGCTTAGATGAGTTCCCTACATAGCACCTAGGTTAGCTCTAGAACTTGGCTATTCCTGACAGGAAGGCCTCAGGTGGCGGCTGGAGTGGAGGTCAATATTCCAGAAGAAGCTGATATGGTTCCAATAGGACCAGCTTCTGGCAAGATACTTAGGAATGTCATTTTGTTCTGAGAATCACTTTCAGGACCATTTTTATACCGTATGGAGCACAACCTGCTTATCACATACAATTACTCTCGCCTCTTCGACCAACTTCACTTTACTCTATGGGAACCATCCTTCTGATCATTACTTTGACTTTCAACTGGGGAACTAAGCTAAGGGTTGACGAGTGATATCTCGTGATGCTAGACTTTGCAGATGGTCTCATAGTAAACAGTTTTCTTAGTATCAGGATAGGGACGGGACGGAGGGATAGTCGAAGGGGAGACAGCGTTGGGATGGATAGCTAGTGCATGGGTGGTAAACTAGCATAGATGCCCCATGAGGAGGGCTGCCATAGCAGCCCAGGCAATTTTGAACCTCTTCGGTAGAGGACACCCCCCCTCTCTTATTCTAGGAAGGACCTCCCCGCTGCACTATACCAGCGCCTGCAGAGCCTGTGTCGGTAAAAGAGCGGGCTATCAACAACGGCTTTTTCCCTCACTCCGCCCCACTCTAGTTCCCAATATTCTATATATAACACCAAATTACACCAGTTCCAGCGGATACCAGCTCCTGTCCAGCCAGAAAGTTGTACAGATGATCCCTTCTAGAAGCGCATGCATCAAGGCTGAGTCTTTGAAAGTTTCTTGATTCTTGAAATAAAGCTAAGCTTACCCCTCTATCGGTTTTTTGCTTTCTTTAATTTGTCTATTAGGTGATGGAATTTTCCACCCCTCCAGGCCTTTCTTATCCTTACAGGAGAATTGTGCAGTGGGATATAGACTAGGAGTGGTATGACTTTAGGCATAAGACAAGACTGAGATGTGTGCCTCAAGGTCTAATGCCTAACCTGCTAGTTGGGGGGGCAAGTTGGACCTTGATTTTGTGCCTAAGTCAGTTATAGGGCGCAGGGCACAGGGTACAGTGCTTCTCACTGCTGGAATGGTCCCAGCTTGTTTGAAGATCATGATGTTTCTAAATGTGTATTTCGTTAGAGTTCGTTGTGTTGCTAGCTATTTAGAGATTATTTTTTATTTTTTTTTATCTCAAGCATTCGTTTATCTATGGTAAAAGAACTGGCATGCACCACTAGGTATGGCCTAAACAAAACCTTAATCTCAGAAACGTACCCCTCCCGGCCTAAGGAAAAAACTATCACCCCAAGTCCCTCTGGTATGGAACCAACCGTACATCTCGCACACAAAAGTGTAAACCCATCCACCAACAGAAAGAAACCAAGCAGCCAGAGCCGGCTCAGCACCCCTCCAGATCAACAGACAGAAACCCCCAAGCAGGAAAGCAGAAAGCAATAGGAAAACCTTCTCCGTAGATACCAACAAAATAAAAACCCCTAATGGGCGAATGAGAGTAAACCACTAAAAGAAAACCACAATAGATAAGAAAAATATATCAAAGTGGGGCCGTTCAGAATAGCCAAATGGCAAGTGACAAACCGAAGTGAAATCTCGGACCGGACAATTACTTCAGACCAAGGGATTGATATCGGCCAAGGAGGCAGTGCATGACAGAGTGTACCCGAGGCATGCGACCGTGGCGAAAGAACGCATGAGTGAGCGGAGCGACCAGGCTGAGAGGAAGCCAACCTTAGTAAGTAAACTTGTAGCTGTAACATAGCAACTGGACGAAACTGGGAGTAGTGTAAACAGAAGGGTTGACGAGAGTCCAAGGTCCCGACAGAAATGATAAACAGATAGCCCTCGTGAGTGCAAAGGAGACGTATTGCTGACCGTAGCTAAGCAAACAACATCGCAAAGCGGGGTTGAGAAGTGAAGCGAGAACCAAAGATAACACAATGTGACTCTGAGAACGGGGCCCTTTAACTGTAAGGGAAAAGGGAAGAGGAGAGGAGGAAAAGCTGTGAACCCATAGGTAAAAGAGCCATCATAGGGGACAGAGGGGAAGGTGAAGAGTTGACAATGATTTCTCTGGTGTTGTCACAAACGGTGACTAGCAGGATAGGTTTTCACATGAATCATAATTATGAGTCATAGGGTTTGGTATTTCACATGACTAGACGATAGTATGTCATTCTTTTGTTATTGGTTTATTGTTTTGATATGACTCACGATTGTGATCATATGATTATGACTTTCGCACATGACTCATAATTATGAGTCATGGGTTTCACGCATGTGACGCGAATTGCGCAGATGATAGGTTTATTATGTTTTGATTGGCTAGTTGTTACTGGGCAGTGACTCATAGGAGTCAGCTGATGGATTTCACACTGTGACTCATTATGAGTCATAGGAGCGCGTGATGCGAAGGATGAGTCATGAGTTGCAGGAAGAACGGGTATAACAAGAGGACCCCTATGGCCTCTTGGTTAAAGAGTTCTTCACGCAATCATCTAAGTTATTTTCCTACAATATACTTTGTCTTCACTACGCAATAGGACCTAGGACATAGTGTCTCTCACGAGCTTAGCGTTATATCGAACGAGACAGGAGTCTGTATACTCAGCTGTTGTTGTTCGTACGTACTCAGGATAGTGCGACCACTATCACAGGAAGGGTTACCTGCTGCAAGTATCGCCGGGGGGAAAGGGGATTGTAACAGGTGTTGAGATTTCAATAGCCGGGTGTGTAGAGGAGATGGTTCGTGACTAGCTATTTAGAGACATATATCTCCCATTATATCCTAAGCTAGCATCTCTATAGATAGTCTAGTTTTTACACTCTTTCTCCCTTGAGCTTTGTCAACAATATTTCACTTACATCGCTACATGCTTTTGTTTCATAAGATTTGGTTGATGGAGTTAGCGGAAGAGAATTAAGAAAATGGCTTTCAGATTTACTGTGCTTACTTGATAAGTGATTATTTAATTCCTACGCACATTGTGTTTCTTTAGGCAGCAATGGCTGCCCCAGGGGCGTATAGAATTATTGCATCTCCATAGATATTATAGGAAAAAAAATTTCGCATGGCGAATGGAAGTATCACCATCAGATAAAAATGGTGGCTCGGCTCCTTATGATTGAACATTCCTATCACCGCTGCTGCTATCTTCGACTGCCGCCACCTCCGGTTAGCTTTTGGACTCTGTTGGTTAATATACTAGTAAGAAAGTTCGTGCTTGGTCACACCCAGGCTATTCTAGAGGGAGATGCATAGAACTGTTCGGCACGGCGGGTGATCCAGGGTAACGAGTCAAGTTTAACATAACGAAATTTAGAGCTTGCAGAAATCTATACGGGGCCGGGTGGTATGGAGATATATACGGGAGGATATGAGTGTACTTGGGGTGAAGGAAAACATCATGGTGTCTGCGCAACAATTTTGAAAATCTTTGACACAAAGGGCAATTGCAGCAAATATATTATGGCATCACCATTATCTCCCTCCTCTAGTTCCCGATTGCCAACCCTTACTCCACCCCTCCATCCTACCGATTCCTTCTTTAGAAAATCTATGGCTAACCCTGGAACAGATATTTTGTGGTCCTCACTTCCATCCACTCGGAGAGAGACGATGAGATGAAAAGAGTTTTTTGCGGGCTCGGCTCTTTCCAAAGAAAGACTCTCCGGCCCCTACTATACTACCTAGGCTATCGCAGCCCTCCTGTACCCAACCATGCTTCTGTGTAGTGATTCCCAGAAGTAAGCATATTCTCCTCATCTTCCGTTTTTGCTAGCCATATTTCTAATGCCCCCTATTTGTTGCAGCACACGAAGATTGTACATTTGAGAATTAGAAGGCAGACTATATATAATTCAGAAATTCAGGGCACAGGATTGCTCTAGAAACAAGCCAGCCGTTCTTTGTGATCGCATCGTTCTATTTCGAGCCACCTTTCACTACTGACACCGCCACTACCACCTGTGTTCCAAGCCACAAAATATCAATATCTTCCATTCACCCCGAGTACGCCAGTAATTAGTGTATCTAAATATCCTATCTATTTCGCTACGTTCGAACAAGAGGAAGAAAATAAAGATATGTATATCGTGATGTACAAGAGTAAAACACCCTCAGCCTAAATATAAATCCCCGGATATATCCTCTGCCTGAACCTAAATCTGTTCTATCATGGAGCAAAAGAAATGAAATTTTCTAGGAGTGGGAGGAAAGGCTAACTTACCCTTTCTAACTTAATCTTTAAAACGCTAGGGGAAAAACTGAAAGCAAAAAACAAACATCGTAGACAACCCCAGAAAAAACCCATATTCATCCGACACTCCCGATGCCAACAGACAGCAAGTTCTATGAGGCGAGGTAACAAACTCCGGAGAAACAAGTGGGGGCCCAATTACCGGATACGCTGGGAATGTCGGGCATATAGGAGCTCTACGATTCGAAAGTGTCGGTTTGCGGCGGCAAGCGTGAGCAGTGTTCGGCCGGAATTACTTAAACTATTAGGGTTAACATCTTCCCGCCCCAACAGTGGTTTCACTATCTCCCCAGATTCATGCTTCGAAGAGCGAAAAGGTACAAGGAAATCAAGTATGAAGGGGACCAATATTCCAACACCATCCAAAGATAAAGCTCAATATCATGCTTCCTAAGACTTTTGAGCGAAATCCCAGCAATTCCGAAACGTGTTTCTGTACATCGTTGTGTATATAAAGCCTCTTAGTAATAGCCGCGTGTTTGTACAGTACACTTCCGCACAACCTACTGGAATGATTCCGAAAGTTCTGACCGGTGTTTTGCAGGAAACCCATCCAATGCATCTATGAATAGAAATACCCTCCGTGGACATGACAAAGGCATGACGAGCTCCCGAGGATATCAGGAAGAGTGTGCGACCACCAACTCCTCCCCTTCGAATTCCAATTGCCCTCCGTACTCCATCTAGGACTGGTTTCGATGCGCTGACAACCTGTTTTAACAGTGCCTCAAGTGACTTTGTCGCGGATTGTCCATTCTGAGCATGAAAGTTGTAGTACACACAAACTGTAGCCAGATTGGGATCCCATAACAAAACAAGATTGACCTAGTAGTTCCATTACCACTTTCACTCCGATGTGTAAATTCGTTTGTAAGAAGCCAGTTGCCCACCCGAACTTAGCCGATGCCTGCTGTAGAGCCTGGTATTTTTCGCGAGGTTTGGGGAGAGACAGCGCGTTTCTCATCGGTTACCGACACATTGTAGTTATTCTACACGTTTTATAAGTATCTGGACATTACCACAGTCGCTATTTATCGAAATAACTGATTTTTGACGTGTAATCGGATTCATCTCGTATGGCTATCCGCTTTGTTGTTGGAGTTTGTTCTCGGGAAGGGTAGGCGGGGTGTTGTGCTATTGTGGTAAGTTATCCGACTATTTTACTGCTAAGAAATCGTTCGCACCCTCTCGGCTAAATCTAGATTGGTTCTGGCCTGATCTAGTGCCCTTTTCAGCCTCAACCAGTTGGACACAGGTCCAAATCTCCGCAACGGAAACTAATTACCACTATCCCTTGGGCGGTCTAAAACACTTGAATTCGTTACCAGGCACACTCAGAATTGTGATTCGCTGAAAATTAATGGTTGCTATGATGCCGTGTCACATAAATTTTCAAATCGGTCAAGACCTAGCTGTTTCAGGTAATACAAATTGAATTTTTAAGGTCTAAGTGACTCAGCATTGTGGCAACCATTAACTTTCAGCGAATCACAATTCTGAGTGTGCCTGGTAACGAATTCAAGTGTTTTAGACCGCTCAAGGGATAGCAGCTCTACAATTCGAAAATGCGGGTTTGCAATGGCAAGGGTGAGTAGTGCTCAGCGGGATTTACTTGATCTAATAGTTGACATCTTCCCGCCCAACAGAAGCTTCAGTATTCCCCCATAGCGATTCATAGCAGCCCACGAGAGCAGCGTTTGATCAAAGCAGAGTGTCCGGGCTGACATCTTTCTGCCCAAACAGTAAGCCTTACCACTGCATTTTGACCTCCCGCAGCTCGCGAGAGCGGTCATCGGCCGGATTTATTAGAATTATCGGGGCTGACATCTTGTGAATGGCAGCCTCTGCAAGGACTGCGCCTATATCGAGAGGAACAAGGAGGAATCTAAAGACCAAAATTAGCTCTACTTCTAGAATTCAATGCATCAAGAGAACACATACATCCCCGAGGTCGCCCTCTGGGATAATTATTAAAATACCAGCTTCCAATACCCCGTCCATTGCCTCGGGCTTCGAGCCCCATTCAGCCTTATCCAAAGATATAACCCAATATCATGCTTCCTAGGACTTATTGGCAAAATCTCGGCAATTCCGAAAAAGTATTTCTGTACTTCGTCGCGTATATAAAGCCTCTCAGAGGAATAGCCGAATGCCGGGCACTTCCGCACAATCCGCCACAGAGATTCCCAAAGTTCTGGCCGGTGTTTCGCAGGAAACCCATCCAATGCATCTATGTAGAGAAATACCCTCCGTAGACATGACGAAAACTTGACGAGCTCCCGAGAGCACCAAGAAGCAAGAGCGTGCGACCCAACCCCCCCCTTAGAATTCTCAATCACCCTCTGTACGGTACTCCATCGGGATCGGTTTCGATGCACTAACAACCTGCTTTAATAGTGCCCCAAGTGGTAGCTATATCGCCCACATCTATCTAACCACACTATCTGTCACAAGGAAGCTGTTATTGCTACTATTTAGCCTCGCCATATTTTCTGAGGTAGCCGCAATCCATACCTAACATAGGTTTTTCCAACACCGAGATCCCCATAACAAAACAAGGCAGACTTAGCACTTTTTATCACCAAGTAAGCTCGTCTGTATAATAGGCAGCCAGTCGACCACCCCAGCCACCTAACCGATGCCTGCCATATAGCCTGATGTTTTTCGCGAGGTTCGAGGGGAGACGGCTATTCCGGAACGGCGCGTTTCTCATGGGCTACCGACATATCGCGGCTATTCCCACGCGTTATCATATCTGTGACATTACCACAATCGCTATTTGTTAGGGTAACCGGTTTTCGACGTTTTATCGGATTCATCTCGTCCAGCTATCGGTTTTGTCGTCGACATTCGTTCTCAGGGAGGACGGGGGGGGTGTTGAGGTATTGACAAACTCGATGGGAGGTGGGAGATGGGACGACCCTCCCACATCGCAGTTGGACAGGAGTGCCATCCAATTATTTCACCGCCCAGAAATCATGCGCACCTCGGCTCACTGGCACATCGACTCTGCCCTCAACTTCCAGCAGTGCACTTTTCAGCCTCATCCAGTTGGAGTCGAACACAATGCCAAATCCCTGCAACCGAAACCAATTTCTGGCGTATCATAGCACAGAGATGCACTTTCATTTCAAGTTCTTGGCATGCCTGCCACCTTGGGATTGTGTTTGCAAGGGTTCCCTGAAATCCACCACGGGGGATCTCCATGGAATTAGTGTACTAAACCGTAATAGGCTTAGAAGGATACTCGGGGGTGTCCATAAACATCAGAAAGATCAATAACCTTGTCATGCAAGGTTAGCGAGCAGAAAACAGTGAAAGATGGAAACCTTCAGTAGGTATCAGCAGCTGAAGAACCCGGATTATGTCAAAAAAGCAACAAGACTACAAGGGTGATTGAACTCAACTGCAACTAATGATATAATAGTGAGTAAGCAGCTGACAACCAACAGATTCCTCTGTAGATCTCATAAGAAATGACATAAAATTAGGTGAAAAAAATTCAAAACTTGATTTAGCATGATAGAGTTCTTGTATTCAGGTAGCATAAAGGCCAGGACTAGAATTTGAAGTAGATAATAATACAAGTTGACTTAGGGACTTCAATAGCGTCTCACTGCTTTGGTGCCCTTTCGGTCTTTTTTTTTCTTTCTGTCTTCTATTGTATCTGCTACCGCCAAACTTCATAAGATATCACTCGTTAGCATTTGGCCAGTATGGATCCTTCCGACAATATCAGGGTAGAAAATGCCGACAACGATGAAAATAGAGAGCCTGAGGAAGTTCAATACCAACCCAGGCAATACCAAATTATCCCATATCTGATAGGGGTTATGATAAGAGCCCTATATCAGTTTGGGGGTTGGACTTATCTACAACTTCAAATTACCTTCGATATCTCCCTGAGCTCCCTCTACCGGATAACCCATTGCCCTCAGATTAATTCACCTAACCAGTACCCCACTCAGGGTCACAACTCTATAGTAACACCCAACCTCTAAGTCTATCTATTACAAACCCGGTATGGTTTGTAGGATTTTACAAAGGTAGGGTACTTATATCCCTTCAGGGTTTAGGGTATTTCTTACTATGACTAAGTTCGGTCATGGGATCTCACATATGAGTCAAGTAAGACTCATATTTAGTTAAGTTTAATTTATTTGATCAATAACTCACTTGAGTTATATGAAGTCATGTTTTTACATGAGTCACGATAGGAACTCATAGTTAGTTTTGGATTACTAAGCGGTTGTGGAAAGAACTATATAGGAAAGTGCGGGTGGAGGATAGTTAGTTCTTTACGCAACTATTCACTGTTATTTCCTATCTAAGGCTATGTTATGAAAATAAGAAATATCTTTATTATAAGTTTGATTATATCTTACATCTTGAAGTACTTCATTCAGTATTATCTTGTTAGCAAGGCGCGCAAGATAAGTTAAGGCAATCATGAGTTTACTCTGAAGTAATCAAGGATATAAGTACTCAAAGTCTTAACAAGTAAAGACTTAGCGAGTGAGGCAAGTCATTACCAGTTGCGCAACACCTGATAGGAACGTCTCATAATACCATCTTCTTGCTACTGGTACCACAAGTGCAGTAAATCATTGTCTTCTATATGAACAAGTTGCCAAGTTAGCATAGATTCACCTCAGTAGAAATACTCTCTACCGCACTTTTTAGGGTGCTGGATACCACTGACATATTGCTTAGGTATAATCCTTTCCCTCTTAGAGAGCTTGAGATCGGTGCTTAGCATGGAGATATAAGGTTTGAGAGTGGAGAGAGGAGGATTGGATGGATGTGATGTGGTTTGATAAATGTACTTTCTCAGTTGGAGAGGTATGTAGGACAGTATAGGTAACTTGACGCCCTAATGAGAAGTATGTGGAGGACAGTTTAGTAATTAAGCCTACACTGGCCAAGGTTGATGAGCAACGGACAGAAATACAATATCAGAGAATGCAGAGGAGCCAGCTCATGGCCCCCACTAAATGGCACCATATTGGTGAAGACGATCGTGAAGTAGAGTACGAGCGACTTATAGACTTAATCCATAGCGAATCAGATTTCAACTTTATCAAGATTCGTCTATTAAGTCATTTTTGTGATCATATATGCCAGTTTGGCAATATACCGATATATTCCATGAAGTTTGGAGAGCTCGCGCACAAGTAACAAATTAAGGACGGATAGTGACGATCGAATAAAAATAATGCAGTGCGCCAAATCGTGCACAGCTACGGTCGTCAGCACAGCATCTGAATGAGGATATTGAACCTGGAGTCTCTTCGACGCCGGGGAGCTGATCTCTCTGCAGATGTTCTACGATATTTAGAGATTACCATAAGCGCCGTAACAACGCCGGTAGACTGTTGGAGAATGCTGAAAGTACATCGGGACGACGTGTCCAACATCTTGGATTTTAACAAGGTGTCGGCATTCTCCCTCAACAGTATATGTCGTGAATTGATCTGATATAGCCAGCATAACCTACCTACAGAGCACTGGGTTCCTGAAGATCATCCGATACTTCAATCACTCCCGGTTGAACTACTAACGCAATTCGAAATCCTGGTTCTAGCGTTCCAAGAAAGTTATGCTTATGACATCCACTGTACATGATACACGGGCACGCTACCCTTCAGGAACCAGGGGAGTAGTAATGATTGGGTTTGGGTCCAGGCTGGTACTGAAGAGAGGTATGGTGCGCTGAGGGGCTGTCTGCCGGTAGGGCTCATGGCGCTCTTCAAAATCAGGGACCTTACTAGTGGGAATGCTGTGCGTCAGGTAGTGGCTGTTTGGATCTTGAATGGAGTCAACTCAGGATACCTCTTGGACATTCATGGCCTTGTTATAGTGCAGATGAGAGGGGACACTCGAGAGTTTACCATAGTTGACGCAGGAGTAATCCTCGGCCTGGCACACCTGATCCCCGAGGGGAAAGGGCAATGGCTGGTTAATAGCTGGATTGATTTGAGAACATTCAACAAAGTATATTAAGAAATCAGGAGACAGGTTGGGGGGGGTGCTGGCTGTATCTGAGTGTCACATCGCACGGAGATGCTGGGACGAAAACGCCGTCTAGCGAATTGTGGTGAGGAAGTCGGGGGAATCTCACTACAATTCACTAAACAGCTTCTTGCAGGCGCGAGCACATTGTCAAGCTGTATATATATATAGAACCAATTTTCTAGAAAATAAAGAGTAAGAAACTATTATACTACAATCTAGTTTACCCTGTACATGTGAGATTCTGAACTGGAGCGCAGGCCAAGATTGGAGATGACATGAGAAAATACATCAGGGTGCACCTGATGTAGGGAACGCAAGTCAGAGTGCACCTGACGCTGGAAACGCAGAAGCGACATCGCTTGTGTCAGGGCACAGCGCCAACGTATCTGATGCAAGGTATTTTTTTGCTGATAAATGAGAGGACAATTTGTATAGTATGAGGGAACAGAATGGACCTATTAAGTTCCGCTCTAAACTACTTAGTGCACCATATCTGATTTATGATGTCTTGTTATATAAGGAATCTTTTCAGACAACTTTATCTCCCGATCCCTCAAATCCCTGTTTTGCCACCCTTAGTTTCCGATTTTAATGAATACCCCCTAGTACAGGGGTAGGGTTAAAAAAATCGGGAAACTTTTGGTGGCAAAATAGGGAGGAGGAGGATGATCGATGTGGCAACGGGTGAAAAGCGATCAGGTTACAGAACATCTTAAACCTTACTTAAATCCTAGGAGGTACATCGAGTGATGGGATACGATGGGAATTTTAAATACTCTATTTTGCAAATAATGAACGAGGCCAGACATAGGGCGAATAGAAACTATAATCTAGCAAAGTTTCAAGAATTGTGCACATTCCAGGCTGCTCTTGCAGTGAAATTGGACCCTTTAGTTGATAGAGAGCTTGCAAAAGATGCTGGATAACCTAACCAAGATTCTTTAGATCCAATCTTGGCCTGTTTAAAGCAGTAAAAATGGCCACATGACTAGCCCGGCCTGGGGAGTCTTCGTTATCCCTAAGATTTTAAAATAGTTTTGTGTAAGGTAGTTTTGTGTAACTTGGTTCTCTGATGTCTGTAAAATTAACCGCTCATATCTCCTACTTCTTATAAATGCCGAATCCTGGCCAACTTTTCTAAACTCAGAGAATTGCCTAAGTAAAGTAAAAGGAGATTTCTTGCTTATAAAACTAACTGTAAAGACAGGTATATAGATAAAAACATAATACCACAGCTTTTTTTTTTCTTCCTTCTGCAATTGATCATACCCACATTCGCCTCCTAAAGAGAAAATCAAGAGAGAAGTAAATGAAGAGAATGGTAAAAGCAGATATATATAGGAAAAATATAGGAAAAAGTCATCTTATCCGTCCACCAGTTACTACACATATCCACTTTCCTAAATCATGTTAAATGGTAAAAACAGAAAAATATATGAAAAATAAAATAAAGTCATCTGTATCCTTTGGCTCATATTTCCTATCGTTTGCCTATCCTTATCATAATAACTGAAAGATTTATTCAAATAAAAATAAAAGCAGTAAGAGCAATAGCAAGAGTAGAGGAACAAGCAGAGAGCAAAAAGCAGCAATTTGTAAAAGTGTAAAAGTAAAAAGTGATAGGATGAGCAGTGGAGCAAAAAAAAAGCTTACCAGACCGTATGTCCACCATTACAGGCAAGCACATCTTGCACGAGTCTGGGAACAGAGGCTGTAAGATTGAGAATCTCCTCGGGGGAGATAAGATCCCATTCTTCAATAATTGCAGAATGAAGATCGGGAATGGTAAGAGGACAGGAATCACGGTGCATGATCCGACGTTTGAGGAGATGCCGGATGCCTTCAATCGGTAAGATATTGGGGGAGGCAGGAGGCCAGGCAAATATATAGTTGCTCATTCCCAGTTCCTGAAATGCTGTAGTTGCATGATTCGAGCGGTGGGCAGGCGCTCCATCCTGCTGAAAGTACACGTATTCAGAGATTGTTAAGTTGTTTTAGTGGAGTGAGCACCGCCATGGATATAAATAAGGGCAAATTATATGTTCAATATAGGTAAAGCCAGTAACTGTGCCTTAGCTAGATTTATCTCATATCTTTTTTTTTTTTTTTTTTTTTTATATCATGCGTTCATTGTTTTAAGGTACAAAAAGCTTCATGTAGCAGTGGCTATGGAAAAAACAAAACCTATAAGCAAAAACAAACAACAAAAGAAACCATTTCCCAGGCTTTGAGTACTAAGTAAAGAAGCCCAAAAACTACGGGCTTAGTCTGTCAAAAACATAACTAATAAAGGGAAATTCCAACATGCTTCGCAAACTTCAAAAACCTACAACAGAAAACAAAGCTTACAGAACTATGGGTCGTAGGGTGGGGGAAAGGGGGGGCTGTCTGCGGGGCGGGATTGCGGAGGGCCGGGGGAGAGCTGTGGAGGGGGGGGTCAGGCTGGGCGGAAACCCAGTTTGAGTGTCTAGGATGAAGCGCCGGAGGGCTGAGAGAGAGGGGGGGAGGTTCCAAATTGGGCTTTCGGGTGAGAGGCTTTCGACCGTATTAGGGTCGCGGTGTCTGGCGTCAGCTGTGGCTGGGCAGTGTAGGACAGCGTGGTGGAAGGTTTCTGGGGCTTCTGAACACCGAGGGCAGGTGGATGGATGGTCGGGGTCATCGCGCCAGGTGGGGTGGGCCCAGAGGTAGCTTTTTCCAGAACGCATCGGATGAATGCGGCTCGCGGTGAACTTGTTGAGTCCCATGAATGGGTAGGGGGCCAAGGCCGCAGGGTATGGGTAGTTGGGCGGGGCTGGGAGGGACTCCTCCCAGTCTTGAAGGAGAAGGGCGCGGGACCTCATCCTAGGTTGGGTGTAGGTTCAGGCCATAAGGGTCAGGGGGGGGATCTCTTCTGATGCGGGGAGGGTGGTCTTCGCAATCTGAGGGAAGTGCGGGAACACTTGCGACAGGGGGAGGGCGATATGAGCGAGTTCGTCGATGGGGAGGTGTCTCCTTGTGGTGGGGGAAGGTACAGCGGTCTGCCAGTTGAGGGGCCAGTACATGGGTACTAGGTTGGTGGTCAATGGCCGGCAGGTGTCGGGGACTCTGAATTTTGACAGAGAGGGGAACGTGGAGGGGAGGTGCGCACCTGCCGGGTTCAAGGAGGGAGGTGAACAGCAGACCCTGAGCGCCGCGGTGCATCTCTTCTGTCTGCAGTATGGTCCGAGGGGGGGGAGGCAGGATTCTCTAGCCAGTATAGGGATAGGGGTAGCGAAGAAACAGTTGGTAGTCCACCTTATTACAATCCTCTTCCCTACGGGCGGTACTTGCAGCAGGTAACCCTCTTCATGATAGTGATTATACTATCTTAAGTTCGTATGCGCAATGACAGCTGAGTATACAGACTCCTGTCTTGTACGATATATCGCTAAGCCTGTGAGAGAGACTATTGTCTCGGTCCGGTATTGTAAGGTGTAATGATAAATGTATATTGTAGGAAATTAACTTAGATGGTTGCCTGAAGAACTCGCAACCAAAAGGCCTTTTCTTCTTTTTTTTTTTTTTTTGTATCATGTGCGATTGTATTAACTACTACAGGGAACAACGACTACATGTAGTAGTGGCTATGGTAAAGCAAAAACCCTCTGTGAAAAGAAATCCTCCTCGGTCCACCGGAAAAAACCATCATCCCAAGTCCCTCTGGTATGGGACCAACCGCAGAATCCTGCCGCGAAGACAAAAAACCCCTATCGGCTAAGTAGACAACAGAAATAAATCACCAACATGACAGGCAGGAAACAACAGGAAAACCGGACCCGAAAACTCCTCCCCTTTAAAACAAAGTACAAAAGAAACTCCGTTTATATCCCAAGTGCTCTAACAGAAACCCGACCGTGAAATTTGAGCCTAAGACTACAGAACACAGAACGGGGGGACAGTAAGCGCTAAAACCAAGCAAATCAATCACATTACTCCGTAACCCAAGGCATTGACATCGTCCAAGGAGGCAGTGCAATACCATGACCGAGTGTAACCGAGGGGTGCGACCGAGCCCGCCGCCAGGGATGGGTGGTGACTGTTGGCAGTAAGAGTGCCAGCTAATGAGAGGATGTTTGGCTGTAACCGAGCCACGGGACGGAACCGAGCGGAGGAGAGGAGGGGTAGACCCAAGCATTGTAGGAACTATCGGAAACGTGTGCGTGTCTGACTAGGCAGCCTCGAGCGAAACTTAATCGAAGAGAGTAGAGAATTCGACCGTAGTCTTGTAAAAGTATTCTCTTACTGCGAACCGTGATCCCAGCCGTCTGTAACATGGACGCGAGGGTGTTGCCGACCGTGCAAATGCTAAGCGAGAACGCGAAACAAAAGCAAAGAGGGGGATGGGACAGGCCCTAAGAAACGGGTGCCCAAGTCCGAATCTATCATAGGGGGGGAGGTGCAGCTCACTGAGAGTGCGTTGGAGAAAGGATGGAACTGACGATGATTTCTCGTGGTGTTGAGATTTCAATCGCCGGAGGTGTAGTGGAGATGGTTCGTGTCGCAACCAAGAGGCCTTTTTTTTTCTTTTTTTTTTTTTGTATCATGTGCGATTGTATTAACTACTACAGGGAACAACGACTACATGTAGCGGTGGCTATGGTAAAGCAAAAACCCTCTGTGAAAAGAAATCCTCCTCGGACCACCGGAAAAAACCATCATCCCAAGTCCCTCTGGTATGGAACCAACCGCAGAATCCCGCCGCGAAGACAAAAAACCCCTATCGGCTAAGTAGACAACAGAAATAAATCACCAATACGACAGGCAGGAGACAACAGGAAAACCGGACCCGAAAACTCCTCCCCTTTAAAACAAAGTACAAAACAAACTCCGTTTATATCCCAAGTGCTCTAACAGAAACCCGACCGTGAAATCTTAGCCCAAGACTACAGAAGACAGAACGGGGGGACAGTAAGCGCTAAAACCAAGCAAATCCATCACATTACTCCGTAACCCAAAGCATTGACATCGTCCAAGGAGGCAGTGCAATACCATGACCGAGCGTAACCGAGGGGTGCGACCGAGCCCGCCGCCAGGGATGGGTGGTGATCGTTGGCAGTAAGAGTGCCAGGTAATGAGAGGATGTTTGGCTGTAACCGAGCCACGGGACGGAACCGAGCGGAGGAGAGGAGGGGTAGACCCAAGTATTGTAGGAACTATCGGAAACGTGTGCGTGTCTGACTAGGCAGCCTCGAACGAAACGTAATCGAAGAGAGTAGAGAAATCGACCGTAGCCTGGTGAAAAGTTTTTTCTTACTGCGAACCGTGATCCCAGCCGTCTGTAACATGGACGCGAGGGTGTTGCCGACCGTGCAAATGCTAAGCGAAGACGCGAAACAAAAGCGAAGAGGGGGATGGGACAGGCCCTAAGAAACGGGTGCCCAAGTCCGAATCTATCATAGGGGGGGAGGTGCAGCTCACTGAGAGTGCGTTGGAGAAAGGATGGAACTGACAATGATTTCTCGTGGTGTTGAGATTTCAATCGCCGGAGGTGTAGTGGAGATGGTTCGTGTCGCAACCAAAAGGCCTTTTTTTTTTTTTTTTTATATCATGCGCTTTGATTTTTCAACTACGGGGTACAAAGGCTACGTGCAGCGTTAGCTATGGTAAGGAAAAACCCGCTGTGTAAAGAAATCCTCCTCGGACCACCGGAAAAAACCATCATCCCAAGTCCCTCTGGTATGGAACCAACCGCAGAATCCCGCCGCGAAAACAAAAAACCCCTATTGGCTAAGTAGACAACAGAAATAAATCACCAACACGACAGGCAGGAGACTACAGGAAAACCGGACCCGAAAACTCCTCCCCTTTAAAACAAAGTACAAAAGAAACTCCGTTTATATTCTGAGTGCTGTAACAGAAACCCGACCGTGAAATTTTAGCCTAAGACTACAGAACACAGAACGGGGGGACAGTAAGCGCTAAACCCAACCAAATCCATCACAATTACTCCGTAACCCAAGGCGTTAACATCGTCCAAGGAGGCAGTGCAATACCGTGCCCGAGCGTAACCGAGGGGTGCGACCGAGCCCGCCGCCAGGGATGGGTGGTGACTGTTGGCAGTAAGAATGCCAGCTAATGAGAGGATGTTTGGCTGTAACCGAGCCACGGGACGGAACTGAGAGGAGGAGAGGAGGGTAGACCCAAGTATCGTAGGAACTATCGGAAACGTGTGCGTGTCTGACCAGGCAGCCTCGAGCGAAACGTAATCGAAGAGAGTAGAGAAATCGACCGTAGCCTTGTGAAAAGTTTTCTCTTACTGCGAACCGTGATCCCAGCCGTCTGTAACATGGACGCGAGGGTGTTGCCGACCGTGCAAATGCTAAGCGAAGACGCGAAACAAAAGCGAAGAGGGGGATGGACAGGCCCTAAGAAACGGGTGCCCAAGTCCGAATCTATCATAGGGGGGGAGGTGCAGCTCACTGAGAGTGCGTTGGAGAAAGGATGGATCTGATGATGATTTCTCGTGGTGTTGAGATTTCAATCGCCGGAGGTGTAGAGCAGATGGTTCGTGTCGCAACCAAGAGGCCTTTTTTCCTTTTTTTTTTTTTTATTATATCATGCATTCATTGTTTTAAGGTACAAAAAGCTTCATGTAGCGGAGCTATGGAAAAAACAAAACCTATAAAGCAAAAACATAAACAAAACAAACCATTTCCCACTCTTGCTA